>CM062850.1:17420034-18020034 GCA_031772225.1 Eubasilissa splendida | reverse complement strand
TTTGTAAATTACGCCGACCGTTCATTCTGTACGCGTATCTAAAATGTATATCCTACTATCACTTTTTGCACACGCGTATACTCCCCGAGGACGACCATGAAATTCTCTACATCGCGAATCCAAGATCTAAAGAGACACTCTGTAAAATGTAGCTTTACATCGTCGCCGGAGTTGCAAGCAGCACAACAGACTGCACCCTTTTTATGTCGTTGGCGAATTTGTTTGGATCTGTTAGTCCGGTTCTCGCCTGACGCGCACACCTCCGACAACAATCGATCCTCCCACCCCACTCGGAGACCTGGAGGGGTGGGTGTTTTGCCGATTTGACTAAGATTTTTAGCAATTGTAAAAAATAAAATTTACGTATCTTCTTCTACACAGGTAAAGTAATCTCTGCACGAAAGTATTTTTTTTTATCTTGCGAGACTTGTGTTGGGTTGGAATTCGATTTTTAACTTTACTACTTTTGTATCAAAATAAAAATGCGATACGAAAGGGGAATTAATAATAACACCTGCAGTGCGCCCAACTATCGATTTTAAGTGTAACCCTGTTACGGATAGATATCTATGGTAATTTCATACGTTTCTAACAAGCGAGGTATACGATATCGACTTATGTATAAGTAAAACTAACTATTCATATATTGTTAACCTGTGACATGTGTGAAACCTTATTTTTTTCACGACACTTGTCGGTAACGAATTGGTGAAGAATTCTAATAAAGAAATCAATTCGCCATTTTCAGTGTTTGCTTTTAAAATAATGACTTTAATAAATACCTCGGTTTCAGGCGTTAATCGATACTTTAATTTAATATTATATGTGCCTACAATGAATTCACTTGACATTATAATTTTTACATTTCTTTAACCTTTAGTGCATGCATACGCTTATTGAATAATTAGCACTTTTGTATTCATGTGCCATTTTATTTTGATATTTACCCGTTTAAACCCGCGGACAACATGTTCGTTCCTTATTTTCTTTGCATAACAAAATATAATATATTCGTTATTATTTCATTTGCTATTGTACAACCACATACTGACATTTTTTGCAATTCCTTAAACGGTATATTTAAATAATTACGATTTATTTATCAACCATTATTTACAACGAACGGGAATAACTTGATTCTTTTAATCGGGAATGTCCAACATTAGGTACCGCCCGTAACAGTTCATACGGTATAAAGAGTAAAGATATATATAACTATTTGTCAAGTCCTACTTTTAGTCGTACGTAGCACGAAACGAGTATATTGCTGCGGGAGCATTTTTTCTTGGCGCGAAAAAAATTGAAAATGTCGAACAAACAGGCGAGCCGCACAAAATCGTATCGCGGGCCGTGTCATGGACAGCCCTAATTAACCCGTCGCATTTTTTATTAGTTAGGTATCAAAATATAAAATATATTAGGTATCTTTTTGTAACAGCAGTAATGTAGGTATTATTCTTTTATAAAATGTTAAATGCCAACTGTTAATCTTTAAATTAAATACATATATTGGTGGGTTCTCCGAATTTTTTTTTTTTAAATATAAATTATTGTATACACACACCGAGAATAGGGCAGCTACTTTTAAACACCTTTAACGCAAACTCTGATTAATTGCGACCCGTACATAGAGTACAGCAAATGGTATAGAAAAATTATATAAGTGTGTTAATTACATTATTTGTGAACTATAAGAATGATCATTATTATTATTGATGAACAATCATACAATATTGGTGCAGATATATTCTACAATATCACACCGAGAATATATCTGCGTATCGCTTCTAAAAGTACCACGTCTAAATAAATAAGGTAAATGGCAGTTGATGACGCTGTGTTCTAAAAAAATGTATTTTTGGGGTTCAAAGAGTCAAACAAAGCTCAAAGTCGATATTTCATCAATATCTACTAGAATCTGTAAACTACACACCAATGTCTGAAATAATAATATTATTTGTTCTATAATCGTGACTTTAAATCTTCTTTGTTAATTTTATTTTCACGTTTTTAGCATCTATTCGCTTGTATGCGGTAAAGTACACATTTGTTCATCATCACCACTTATATTTAATTTCAGGATTCTTAAGGCGGGTTGGTTCCGATCTCTGCAAAGTAGACTTAAAAGGTCGATTTGTTTAATGGTTTCAGGGTATAACAAACCAACTGCGTAGATCACATTTGCGTCGGACTCGGCGAATAAATTTATGTTTTAAATTTAATTATTTACAAAGTCCTTTTGTATACTCACCGGTTGAGTTTTGGCGTAAACGCGTCTCGTAGACGGCCTTCCGATGCGTATACAGTTGGCGTTCACTGTGTGTAATTATGGTGGTCATTAAAGTTCCCAGCAACCTATTATGAACAACACAACCTGAATACTTAACATGTTCATGGTTTTAATCGCTTTCGCAGCAGCCTGAAGTCACAGCAGACTGCAACTGAAAATAATCGAGTGATCTTATACATACCTCGATGCAGTCGGATTGGAAATATTACGTTGGCTTCGTGTCGCAGGCCATCTTATTAAGTGCTTGCACAATTTAAAAATGTTAAAATTATCTTCAGATAATACAAATATTATACGTAACACATTTAAATATTAGATTTGTAGAGGGGAAAAATTGCACTTTGATAGAGTTTGTTATCTCTTGAATTGTCGCTTTATCTCTAAATAATTGAACTCAGACGAACTCAGCTTCATTTTATTAACGGTTTGGTTTTGTCCTTATATAATTTTGTTATCTTAAATTGCTGTCGTTTTTCAATTGGTATATTTATGTTTTAAATTGTTTCCACATAAGGCACGTCGGCACTGCCGCTCTGTGCTGCAAAAGCCTAAAAATACGAAGTTCCTTAACCCTCATAAATATGTATAGAACGCCTGTTTTTACACATTCCCTTTCTTTTAACAACTGCCATTAAACACTTGAGCGTAATAGTAAAGTGGGCCCATTATTTGTTTCCTTTAGAAATAATATTGTCACCTTTGCGTTAAAACTGTTTTCTGAGATATATACCTGTGATTTAAAAATAAAAATTCAAACCCGACTACCCGAATTGCGCGTATCCTACGTGACGACAACGTAGACTGAACCTTCTGTTGGGAACTAAACACCAATGCCTCTGTCTCTCTCTCCTTCATCACGTACACCATTACAACAATAAAAAGAGGATACGAACCCGCTATCCCCGCGGCGTCCTGTCAAACTGGTCTAGTCGACTCAAATCTTCCAATGGCCGATTGAGTACCAACCAGGTGGGAGCATAATTCTCTTCAGACAAGCTACACACATTCTATAGACGTTACGCGACAAATGTAGTAGATTCAAATCAGGTAATTAAACTTTATATTCGTACACTCTTTAAGTAATTTTTTTGTAGTAGTATTAGTTAACATAGTTCTTTCTTTGAAAAGGACCAAAGTCCTTATTTATTTTTAGTTTAATGTGTGATCGTAATAATTCGTAGATTATCATTATCATTCAATTTATACTAATACCAAGTACCGACTTAATAATGTAATAAATACGTAGGTACCATGCATGGAGGATAAAACCACTCTTATTGTAATGTTTTCATGCATCCTTAGGACGTCATTCAAGTGTTGCTTTTTTTTAATCAGTACTTCCTCCTATATTTAATAAACACTTTTTGATAATTAAGGTATTGAAACTTTGTTAAAAATGGTTCGATACTTTATCTTGAAAAACAATGCAGGCTATTTCTTAAAAAATATATCATTATTATCGCAATTCCAATTTAATTTTTTAAACAATACAGTTGTAATGTAACTTCAGAACAAGAACGTCGTATAAACTAAATTTGATATATCTCTTCAATGAAATGTATAAATTTTCTAAACATTTTTTCATTTGTGACGAATACAAGAATACTTTAGGATTTTATTTAATAGATAAGATACATTATTTGGGTATTTCACATACTTTACATTTTTTTAAGGCTCTTGGTAGTATACTCCAGGTAGTCTGAGTCACAACTAAGTCAGTGTTGGTGAACCTATGGCACGCGCATCCAACGTGGTACGGGGGAGAATTGCATTGGCACGTGTTGATTTTTAAATAAATATATATTTTACAATAATAAAAATTTATTAAATCAGAGAAGTCGATTAAATTAACAGATTTAAAAAATATATTTCAATAATTTCTCCATACTTGCACATTATGTATACGTATTACAATATATATATATTTTAACAATCCCTATTTACTAGGTGAACACCTCTCTCGGGAAGAGAAATATTAAGACAGACGTAATGTAGAGAAGATAATAACGAAAATGCCATAGAATATCTTATTTTATTATCTGAACTTTTATTAATTATTGCGTATCTGAAAACGGTTTTAAATTTTTAAGTTTTCTAGCAAGTTAGCCCAAAAAGGATCGCCACCCCTGTACTATATCGTACGATAGTTGATTGTATATAGTCACTATTCAAACTTTTTATAATCAGGCTTGCCAGGTTCGCACACACAAGATACGATATATTTTTTAAACAATTAATAATTTTGCGTGCCTGCAGAATTCATTTAATTCATGTTGATTTGTTTTCCGCGATTGAACATTCAATCAAAAGTGAAAAGCGTGCCATTGATAAATCACCGCGACCTGTCCCAAGACGGGCGGGAACACGAGCCACACCGACCGTCCCGCTCGTTTCCCCGCACTTGTACATTCGGCGTAGGAATCTTCGCGCTTTCCCGATCCCTCCTGAGGGGTGGCTCCGGGGCGGGAAGGGGGCGGGCGGGGGCAGCCTCGGCCCCCGCCGCCGCGCCGTCAGTACCTCTCCGCCCGCCGCGGACGTCGGCCGTCGCTCTGACCGACGCTCGCCCGACAGCGGCGATATCTCCCCGCCGGCCCGGTACAGAAATGCTGGCATACCTGTCCCTCGGCCGCGGACCGCCGGCGACTCGGCTGCCACTGCTGCCGATGTAGCCAGCCGCAGAGTCAGTTCGCGGTGAATCACGATGTGCCCAGTGACGGTTGGTCGTGTCGCTCCCGAAGCGAGTGCGTGAATTAATTGTTCCAAGTGCTGGTTACGATCGCATTACCGCGTTGACAATGGGAACAGTTTAGCGTATGTATTATTTAATTGTGACGGTGTGGGTGTGTTCAGCACATGGCCGATGCGGTCACATGACACTTTAGGTAGGCTGAAACGACGTCGAGGCGTGAAGGGGCTGTGTGTCCAATTAGCGGTGAAGACGGTGTGATATGAATTTTTCATGTTGCCGGTTAGGCGCTCGTCCGCCGTGGTGTGTAGCCTTACTTTCAAATGCGTACTACAACCGCGTTACATTTATCAAACTGTACCGAATTGCTTATTGTCGCGAACGAGGTTTGCGTTTTTGTGATAAAAAATAATTTACAATGTTAGCATATTGCGGTGTGATGACATTGAATCAGCTCGAGTTGTAATCTTACGAGACCTTCGGATATACATGATTCATTCGGACTTCGTAGTATGATATATCAAAGTTTTCATATTTATAATAATTATAATGGTACACCTCCGAGTGAAGATCTACTTCATAGATAATCAAAATAAACCTCGGAAAATTATGCAGTTTTGTTGACAAATAAAATAAAAATTATACTTTCACGTGATGTGTACGTATTTCTGTAAATTTGCGCAATCACGTTGTTTTTGTCTATAATGCTGTATAGGCCATATGGTTGTAATACTTGGCAGGATTGTGTGATTCGTGTATCTTCAATTTTTTTATCGTCCGTGAATGCCATTTTGTCGTACATAAGCATTTTTTTATTTGTTATTCTCAGCTTGATTTATTATATCTAATAATAACATCACAGTCAATAAATAAGTTGCGAACTAAACTATTAAGAAAACAATTATAGATTGCATCTGTACCGACTCGGTTGCATTAGAATGGTCAACCCTGGCCCGAACGTCTTTCCGAAATGGTTCCGAGTTAGTTCACGACCGCGTTCAGTTAGGTAGTGAGGTGACTAGAGACTAGCCCCGATCAGAAGAGAATGTTTATTAAACCTTTGATCGTATGTGCGTCTTATCAAGCTATTTATGTTCTTGGCTCTCGCTGCTTTGGAGGAATGTGAATGTTCCAGCGGAACACTGCTCCAGACAGTCTCCAACATTGAGAGAATTTTATATGTATGTACATTTTTTTTTTTAGAACAAATGTGCATTGGTTGCGCAAACACACATATATTAAAAAATACTACAGCAAAATTAGCAATTGTAATTATTGTGTGCATTTGTTGTTTTAATTATTATTTTACAGTTTAAAGACCTACTGAAGAAGTGCAACCGGTGATTGTTTGCAGATTATTATGTCGTTAGTCTCCAGACTCTGTTCAGACAGATTCCATTGCAGGGTCCACAATCAGGACTTTTATCTTGGAGATAGAAATGGTTAAAGAATTTCAATATTCGAGATCAGTAAATTATAACGGAGAGTACAAAAGCCAGACATTAAAAGAAGAATAGGCACGAAGAAATGTGCTGGTGAAGACGCTAATATTTTCCGTCTTGTGAGTGGAGAGTGGAGACTTGTAAATATTGGTGGAGGGATCCACTGACTAGATCGCAACAGGCACATCTCTTGTAACAGTGCAAGATGACGAGAGGAATCAAAGGTCATCGAGAGACTCCGCGGAAATCACGTTCCTCAGTTATGAGTAATGTGAAAACGACTTGGAAAAATAAGAACTTTAGAAGTGCAAATTCTCGGTATAATGTTCTAAACAAACTTATCACAAAAGGTGTTTCTTCGTATAATGAATTCTTACGTTTTAGAAATAACATAAGAACTCATTATATATACTTGGAAATTAGTAGATGAGTTTGCGTATTTGGGAAATATGTTTGATAGAAACGGAAGGGCTGAGAAAGATATCGAAAGGAGGGTGAGTGCAGGGAATAAAGTGAACGGCGCTTTGAATGGAATTATATTTAACGGCAACGTGTCAACCGAGGCAAGACTAGCGGTGCATAATGGAGTCCTGGTACCGACACTGTTCTATGGAAGTGATGCATTAAGGTGGTAGAAGAGGAACGAAAGTAGACTGAATGCAGTGGAAATGAGATCACTTAGGCGTATATGTGGTAAATCTATTTATGATAGAGTAAAGAATTAAGAAATAAGAAAAGATCATAAAGCTGATGTTAGTATAATGAGTAAGATTAAGACAGGATCACTTTGGTGGTTTGGTCTCAACAATCGGCGAGCTTGTATGAGAGGATGTATGAATGTGAACGAGGTGAGAATTGTATGTCAGGACAGAAGAGTGTGGCGCTCTATCCTCTCTGCCTACCCCCGCGGAGAAACGGCGTGATGGTAAGTTAGTTAGGAAATTAGAGACTCGTTTGAAACATTAATACGTATCATAAATATTGCCGTGCCGCATTTCCTAGTGCATCAATAATCGCGATTAAGAATCTGTAATGCTAATGTACTTTCTTCGTTTATTATTCATTATTAATTTGTATCACGAACGATTGCACTGGCCCACCAGCCGCCGCGGTCCCGCGGCCGTGGCCCCGCGGCCGTGGAGATATTCCATCGAAAGTCTTCTCCGGCCGCTTCACGACTTCAGCCGATCGGCCAGTTGCCATTTCTCTCGACTGTGTTGGAAATTCACTATAGCGTGCTGTGCACGCTTTCGGTTATATGCAATTGATACAAATTTCGTGATTTGTATCAAATTCATTCTGCACAAAAGCAGAAACATTTTTGTATCGATTGCAGGTCAGACCGGACCTCTCGCTTCTTATTTCATTTCAGAATTCTATTTTTTAAAATATTATTTGTGTTATTTTATTTTATGTAACAATAACATACACGACAACTTTTCAATGTACTCTTTTTTTGTGTTTTGTAATATCTAGACCAGATTTCGAATATATTTTTGGACTCACATTCGTATCGGTCTACCGTTATTAATGTCGCCAACATATATTTCAAACTTCACTTGAATTCTCTTTTTTTTCTCTTTACCTTTTGTCATTTCGTTATTTGCAAATAACATTAACAAGTCGTCATTCGTTACAACGCGTTGGATCCACTTACGTTAACGACTGTTAACTTTAGTACTCGATAGTCATATTTTTGTGTTCGCCGAGTGAGCATCTGATTAATGTTGCATATGGATATTGTTGAGATGCATAAGAGTATGCAGCGCATTAGTAAAAAGTGATAAGAAATGGTTTAGCAATGAACAACTGTGTAGATACCTATTTGAGAAGTTTACTCTTGTATACGAGTATGCTTTCAAAAGACAGTTGAACAGTGACCGTGGCAATGCAGAAAATTCTGCAAATATTACCCTTAATGCGGTAATCTTACCAGACAATACAATTTGTTTGTTCGTGTCATATATTGCAATGAGATTTTTACAGAAAATTTTGTAACCTTCTGAAGATAATCCCCCATACGATTATGATGATAATAGAAATTATTTTATTGAAGATTTTGAATCGAGGTGCGCCATTCTCAGATTGTGCTGTCAACGGTAACGACTGCCGTTATCATTATTGTTAATTAATAACTAAAATTTAGATATGTTATATTGAAAAAAAAACATTTTTCAAAAGATTTTACACTTTTCCCTCATTTGTATATCGCACACCTAGATCAAAACTAAAAAAACTCAAAAAAACAAGAATTTAGAGTTATTATTGTATTTGGATACTCTGTCATGTACGCAACTAACTTAGCCCCCCAGTTCTCGAATAATGTCATTTTAGGATACATTTATGACCTAAAATATTATTTAGTTTCATAACTTTAGTAACAAAAAATGAAGAAAATCGTTTTTATTTTTTTGTCTACTAAAAAATGACTTTTTGAGTTGTCTTATTTGTGCGATATGTACATTCTTTCCGCCCGCAGTGAGACGAGCAGATATTGTATTTAGCATAAATTTCAATTGCAATTGTGAGTCTGGGAACAAAATCTATAAAATACTAAAAATATCGAATTAAAAGATGGATTATTTTAGCACGTGTCTGTTAAAGTTCGTGTACATGGACTCTCACTCATCTCGACTCGCAGTTTTGGTAATAAAGGTCGGTAAGTATCAGTTGGTTATTCTACTCTGCATTCAAAATACATTGGACGACGAATGCTTCGCGCCTAATCCTGTGCTGTTGTCCTTCATCATGACATCGGACGAGTCTCGTGTCAAGTCTCGTCCGTGTATACGCAACACTGCAGACGCGTTCTTTGTCTTTCTAAATTGATTGTAGATTGTATCGAGGTAAACATAATATTACCTATAAACCAGTCTGAATCGAGACATATAATATAAAATATATCAATTAAATTGAACTTCCGATCTGTGAAAATAATGATAATACGGGGGTTAATGAAATTAAGGTTAAGTTAATGAAAATTAAGGGTTAAGTTAATGAAAAGATTTGATAACAATACACGAGTCCTCGCATGTAATGAATGCAGTGAGGATATGTCAATTTTTGTGATATTTGTTTGCTTCATCATATTTTTCGAGGAACCTCGCGCAATTGTTACAGGATATGACACAGATTGTTCTCTGTACCGTTTTATCGATTACGAAGACGTCGGTCGTGGCCATAACACAACTGTCCCGGCAACCGCGGTACAGTCGCCTGCGGTACTGATGTTTGGAAGTGAGCCGTCGAACAGAATTAATGACGTCAATCAAAATGCTTGAATCAGGATAGATTTAAATTAAGCGACAGTTCAAATGTGTGAACACGTTTAGTAGTTTGGGGATGAAGAGAATGTAAGAAGATGTGGAACACACGAATGAGGAGAAACGATACGAAATATCTACAATGCGAAAGTTGGAAGCAACGGAACTTCCAAGGAGGGGTAAATTAGAGGGGCGATTCTTCAACGATGTAAGAAGAAATGTAGTCATAGATTATGTTGTTTTATCATCTCACCCTGTATATTCGTACTCACATTGTTTTAATATTTCAAGAACTTTTACTGCTCCAATAGTATTATTATGATTTGTTATAACAATATTTTTTAACATCCATTATTTGATAACGTACGACGTCTTTATAATGTTTCGACTTCGACACCAACCAGTTATAAAACAAGGCATTGATTTATTTCCTATTTTGGTCAGTTTTACAAAAGTATTACATATTACTATTTTGCAACAATGCACGCCGCGCATCGGTGAAAGTAACAGGCGAAAATAGGAATTTTGTAATCCGTTAGCGTTGAACACCCTATCGCAGGTATGTTTTGAGACGGCAAAAAAATATTCGCAGAATATATTCATAAATTTTAATTATCATATAATATTATTTATTACTTATTAGTAATCTTAATTTATACTTCTATTTACAAATTTGGCATTCTTTGTAGGTGGGCGGGCACTTGTGCATGATTGAAGTCGGTCAAATTTAGCGTTCAATAATAATACATTAATATTGTTCTGCTGGTCTAAATAATTGCTGAAGCGATGTAAATAGATTGACGATCCGGTGAAACATGGAATCGGAAACTATAAACAGTTCATCAACTCAATAAGAATCCATCTACATTTTGTTGTATTTATTACTATTTTCTGTAGCTCTGGCTCATTTAATCTGTTAAATACAAAGTTGGGCGCATTTTCTACTTACTTTACTGAGTTAAAGTAATTGAAAAATATGTACAATAGTAAGATTTTATTCATTTTTTGTGCATTAAATAAAGGATGGGATGTATTTGAGTAGTTTTATCTACCTTATATTTAAAAATTGTATTTTAGGTTTACAAATCCTAAGATGTGGTTTTATAAAAAATGTTTAATGTATTATTTTCTCTTTAAATATCACGACAGATGATGGTCAATATTGTTCAATCTGTGGAATTCTACCTTGCGGTGTACTCTCATCCGCCAAAGTTTTAAATTTTGCCTTTAAACGGCCCGCTCGCGATCTGACAATATTGTTTTAGTTTATTGAACTTGTAGTATTGAAACACGTAAAACAACTCTCAAAAAAACTTTTTAAATATATATTATTTTGTTTGAATTTTTTGGAAATATTTTCTCAGTACTATATAAATCCTATTCACGTGTAGCGTTTGATAAATCAGGTCTTTCTTAACATTTATTTGTTAATTTATCAGTACAACTTATCTAATTATTTTTTTTGAGAATATTCCGCGAATAACCGCTATACCGTGTTCCCGCCTTATTGCTGTTGGGGTTTTTTTTTTGCGTTTAATAACACCTATTTAACCCTAGATTACTATCACACGTAAATTTTACGTGTTCAAACAAAAGCATTTGCTCCGCCCACTTGCCAATTCTGACGCTTCCCCCACTCTAGCAATGCTCTCCCTGACTGTTGATGCAACACCTCACAGCTCAGTCACGTTGCCACTATTGAAGTCAAGGATAAATATCCCTAAATTGAGCAGAGAGCTTCGTAGGTCAATTTTGAAAGTTATTGGTGAGCAAAATATGTCGGCCCCCAGGATCACAAGTGCAATCACAAGGTCTTAGAAAATACTGCGGATTTTGTCTATCTGCAAAGAAAAACATGATGACCAATTACTGCAAGTGTGGAACAGCCATCTGTGGAATGCACCAAATGAAAATTTGCCCAGATTACTAAATAATTGTTTTTTAAACGTATTTTCATTTTTTTAATTGAAAAATGTTTTTTTTTTAATTTTTAAACATGTTCCTAAACTAATTCTAATAATGTGTTTCTTATTGATGCCCAAGTACCAAATGTATTTTTATACCCAGCCACGTAAATTTTACATATTAACCACGTCGTATTTTTAACGATACTAATCTAGGGCTAATTGGAAGTCCGTATTTAATTACTAATTTTAAAGTCTCTGACCATTGTTTGTAGTACAATCAATATTCACGGATCTTGTATTCCATACATATTTATTAAAAATACATAAATATTTCCAAAACCATTAAGTGAATTCTGTTAATATTATATTCTTGTAGTCATTCCCATCGATTTAATATATTATATATCTGTCCCTTATCGATATATGGTCAATATGTCAGTCGCACCTGTAGTCATATTAATATTTTAATACAATGCATAGGTTTTGGTTGTAACTAATTAAGTAGGCACTTTCCATGGACATAATAGTCAATCACTGAGTGTGACCCGAACGCGTAATAAAAATGTAAAATACAAAATGTATACATTGAATGAACGAAAAGTAAAATGGATACATTTTAATATTATATTATAATATATATGGAAAATTACTAAATGAAAAATATGAAAAATAATTATTTGCATATTATTCTTGTATCAAGTCTCATATTTATATTTTCTTTGCGAAGATTTGTAAGTAAAAACAATCCTACCGCATTTTTTTTCACTTTGCGTGTCACATTAATATTCTTACTATTTTCAAACTGAGTGCTATGAAAATGAGACTAACTTGCTGGTCTCCTGGAAAGAGGCTCGAATACTCGACCGCTAGATCACCAGGTGAGAGTGTCTTGACCGCAAGACTAACAAGCTAATTTGACATACATGCTTGCTCGGTTTCGGTGAGGCCCTCGCTTCGAGACTCGCACCATATTATGTTATTCATATTTTCATATCTTGAGCATTTAATTTAGATTGTAATTACATTGATGCGACGTGTATATTATTAAAATACACAAGTATGACATCATTTTATTTCTAACGCACACGTGTTCTTCTAAAATATATCATGAACAATTCGTTTTCTATTTATTCATTTACATTATTTTATGTACGATTTATCGGAGCGCTCAAAAGTGTATTTCCAAAGCGAATTTATGTATTTATTAGGGAACTACTGAACCCGCTACTGAATGGTCAATTCGTCATTGACCATCGTTGTCGTCACTGTTGGATTCCCAAGCGGAAGGTTTAAATATCACATGTCATCATCATCATCAGCCTGTGCCTATTGAAGAATCGCACAAAAAAGTGGGTAATCGGTACCACGTTACAGTACAATTTTGATATAAATCTTCTCCGTAAATATTTGTTTCGCGGAATTCAGCATATTGTTCCTTTACCATTATCTGCACGAATATCGATTTCCTTTTCGTGACGTCACCTCATTCATCATTTTTCAAACGTTTCAAGCCTTCAGTATACTTCCGTCATCTGAATCTGGTTGCTGCTATTTCTGCAAACATTTTTGGACCGACATTAAGTTCTCTTCGACTTTGAATATTATTACATGGTCCTACTAGGAACTTTTCCTTGTCATAACGGCGATTTTAATCATGAATATGTCTTTAATAATGTGTTATTTATGTATTGGAATATTAGTTAGATTTAACATTAATCTTAGTAAATCACTGTTTTATTCCACTATATTTTTTATTGTGTTAAACGATATAACGTTTTCGGGAGCATTAAAACACACCATATATTACTGTCTGAAAGTGTTTTCAATTTTAGTTGAATTATATTATGATAATGGAAGATGTTCCCGAAAACATTCTAATGTTGTAACACAATAAAATTTTTTTTTGAATAAAACAGTGTTTTAACTCAATTTACAAAATAATCATGAAATTTCACAAAAAACCTTTGAACAGTTATTAATCTTATGTTTTTTTTAAAATCATATTTTCCGTAATTTTTGTTTTCGGTTTGTACTTTGTTTGCTCACATCATAAAATGCAAATCCTTTTTACATAAATCACTTCTTCAATAATTAAGTATTAAATCTTCAGTGTCTACAAGTGTAATGTATACATTTTGTGATTTTATCTTCACATGATAATCATTATGAACGGTATTTGTGAAAGGTTGTTTTTTGCCCCGACTACTGTTAATACTGTCTTTCTTTCTGTAAAAGGAGAGAAATTTGTTTCATTACGATTGTGGTGCATTTTTCCCAGCCTACCCCACTGTAGGTGTCAACTGAGACTAGTTGTAGCTAAGTTAAAATTGTTTCATTCTAGAGGTTTATTCGATTCGATAAATTTAAAAAACGATAATATACGAGTATTAAACAAAATGTAGTTGTAAATACAAATTAAATGTATTAATTAGAAAGATATACATGTAAAAATATTTTTATCAAAAAAATATCGTTGTTGCTATCGGGATTCGAACCTGGATCTCTTCCTATCCGTGGAAACTCGATTTATGCCAATATATATATATTGTTTAGTTTGATAAAGTTCTAACTGCACATTACCTTATTTTCTCACTCTAGTGGTCGGTGTTAAAATATCAATAACCTCTGCAATATCCTACATACGGGTCTGAAAATAATTTATATGTAGATTTGTGCAATTAGAACCACATCGAAAGAATAACTCATTTTTGTTTAAAAAAATACAATTCGAATCTATCTTGGTTATTCAAGGCTTGCAATTTACCGTCAAATTTCAATTACCGGTAAATGGTAAATAATTCTTCCCATTACCGGTTATTTACCGGTAAATGAAAAAAAAATAGACGTAGATTAGATGATTAAAGTATAACTGTATGTGACTACCTTTACTAAAAACAGTATCCTAGATTAAAACCTAAATAATTTCAAATACGTTTCAGGTGACAAATGTCATATAAATGTATACATATATATGTATATGATGTCCTTTTTGTTTTTACTTAGATATGGTAATGAGAGATGTATATTCCACATCGAACTTGGTTTATTTGAATTACGACGGTATAATACATATTTGGTTTACCTGTCTGTGAGGAGTTAATATTATTAACTTATTAGTTTATTCATTAACTTATTGATGTATGTAAAACATACATTAGGTGTATGAATACATACTTGTATACTCCTAATATAAATTCGTAATTAAAATAAAATAATATTAAAACTTAATGTTTTTATTGATTTTTAGGTATAATTTTTCAGAATTAAAATATGTTCTCATGAAACAAATTATATCAATACTTTCATCTTTTAGACTTGACCTAAATTTAGTACATATTTGTCCCGCAGATGAAAACGCTTGTTTTGATTTAATACTTGTTGGTCAGCAAGTCATCGGATTTTGAAATGTAATGTTCAAATATTTACCTCGATTTTTCTCGATCTCCCAATATGACATTTCTTTCTGAACAACAGTGAAATAATTTCCGGTAATTACCTATGGTGCGTTTTGGTTGATTTACCGGTAATGCAAGCCCTAGTTACTACCATGTTACCCAACCTGTTTAAATTTTAATCTCAATATAAGTCCAGAGAACACAAAATCTCCGAGTGACTAATGAAGTTCGTAGGTACGGCGTATTTTTCCATTAAAAAACAACAGTTAAATCTGAACAATAATCATTTTTTTAATTGAAATTCATGATCGAGTTCTACACAGTCTGCAGCCCAATTTTACAACAATTACACGCTCTTATTTGAATTTTAAAACTAGCCACACGTGCCGTGTTTGAAAATAGTGAGACGTATTCATCCGGTGCACGGCATTCTCGTCTTAAAATATATCTGGGATTGGTGCAAACAACGAACACGTCGCGTACACTTCACAATACACTTGTCTTTCAAGTCCAGGAATGCAGATTGAAATGAACACGCGGGAATTCTTTAATCTTTTAACCAACGCGTGAATAAATTAATGTCGAGACTGTCGAAGCGATAGGCTCCCGCTCTCGGCCTCGCGCGGCCGGAAATGTGTCCGTGTTGCGGGATTCTTCCCAGACTGTCGCAGGACTGCACCGTGTCATTGAGCCGGCAGAACGTGTCGTACCATCCCGCCGAAGCTGCTTACTTGGCATCGGATGCTGTACCGCGGTCCATGACCCTCGGCCATTGGCTGAGCGGAGCCGTCCACCGCCGCCGGATGTGTATGAATAAACACGCCATCGTGGTGACTTTCAAGTTCGCTTATAGCTCGTGACATTTCTACATCCCTGAAAAGGTCCATTAACATCAATCGCTTTCTATTTGAGGAACTTCTAATTATTTCTTCAATTTTTTTTCTAAAAATTTGTTAGTAATTTTTAGTGACCGCACTATTTTGTTTACATTTTCACAACGGCAGCGTTAGTAAACTGCAATATTAGTAGCTTTAGAAAAATATCCTTGCCCTTTTTTTTTTTTTTTTATTTGTTCTCTGTCGGATTTTTATTCCTCGAGTGCATACTTTAAAGGACCGTTTTAAATATTAGGTGTCGAAGTTGATTGGACAGTCTCACAGCACGTTATCTTTTATATACTTTTTTCTGTGCGAATGTCACTACGTCACCGTTTTTACTACCTATAATTTTTATTTTACTTAAAAAACTGAACGTGTACTTTAAATGTAATCCGAATGATTTAATTAGATTAACTGTTTGCAAACAGTCAATCAGATAATTTTTACGTAAGAAAAAACTAGTCTTAATGTCACAAAAACGCTTGCCTTAGTTTTTTTTTATAGTAGTTTAAATTCTATTGCTGTATTTTGATTCGATAGTTCCGCGTATTGCTTTCTGCACCATAAATATAAGTAAAATTAAACAATGAATACAATATATGTACATACTAGAATTTATCAACATTTTTCCCCTTTCTTACATAAAAGCTCCCGAGTTGGCAGAATAAATTTAGGTAATGATATTTTTTTTTATTAATATGTTTACATCTTCCTGGATAAATACCCGATGTCTTAAAATATTCTTTAGGTACCTATATTGAATTATTCAGTACGGTCTCATTCTAAATTAAGCTCATCTCTCCAATCTACATTCACTTCTCTAAGTATTGTTTCGACGAGCTGTCGGTGTTTCCTTAATAGAATTCTTGATCTTCTCCCAAAAGATCACAGCCGGCTTTTGTAGGATATTCGGGCATTTATCATTGCCTTTCTTAACTTTATTATATTATAAGTGATCATATCTTTTTTTGTAAACGATGCATTAAGGATAAAGAAACTGGTGCCGCAATTTTATCCGAACTTATGACGTATTTTGTTATATAATAAGGTCAATTGTAGGCCATCACTATATTGGAAGATATAATATTATTTTTTTAAAGATAAATTTCATAATACATAATTATCTATATATCATATGTAGCGTCATTAGCCAATGGGGTTTTCCCAAGCGTTTTATCATTATCGTTTGATCATCCTGATTTAATTAATAACTATTTAGGTAGACGCATTTTTCAGGTTCAGAAGTTTAGATATCAGTATTCGGTGTGCTGCATTACAATTTTACTAATGTATATACTTATTTATGAAAGAAATTATATTAGGTGGCTCGTCGAACGTATGAATGTATTTTTTTTTTGTTGATTTTAAACCCTTTGAAATGTGTGTTATAAATATACGTTTGCGACAAGGCACACGTAATGATATGTGTTATGACGCGGTTGATCACGCGGATCATCTGACTGCACGCGGGCACCTCTCGTTACCGATTTCAAGGCTTATTATTAATCGCGGTGAACATCGACAACTAACCGAACCGCAATAAGTGCATAAACTGCTACTATTTTTATTTACTTCTCCACTATCATACGTTTATTAATTAATTCTAAAATTAATGTATTAATATAAAATGCGGTTGAAAATTGTGCCACAATTATCTTTGTGCAGTGCCTGAGATTTTAACGCTGCCACCGCTGGATCCGATAGGTGATAAGTCCGCGAGGGAATAGGTATAATAATAAGCTTTTATTTATTTCACAATGGAAGATAGACAAAGGTATCTGTGATACTCAATTCGGCTTCAGAAATTGACTATACAAGAGAAGCGCTTTTCAGCGTAAACGTGTTAATGCAAGATGTTAATACGACTTTTTACCATTATTTCATTAACTACGCAAAAGTTTATATTAGGTATCTACTAATTTAGTTTACAGTTTTAAATACGTCCTGATGAAGCTCGAGATAAGCGAAACCGGTCGACGACGTACAATAAATTTCGAGGTTTCATACAAAAGTTTATTTAATATAATATGTCAAACCACAAAGTGATTGCTTTCTACGAAAATATAAAAAAAAGATTCTCGTGATATTCAATTTATTCGAAATTTATATTGGAACCAGAGAGCTAATGTAAAAGTTGAAAACGAAACGTCCGATGAAATTGAAATTCGACGAGGTTGCATTCTGTCGCCATCACTTGTATTACGAAGCCATTTTGAAGGAAACACAAGAAAAACAATTAACTAGCGTAATAATTGGCCAAATGATTAATAACATAAAGATATGCCAATGATACCGTTATTATTGCAGATAACCTAGGGTCTTAAAAAATAGTGGAACAAGTCAACTTAGTGAGCAACAAATTCGGGTGATACGTGACTGTGTATAAAGAAGAAAACATTGTCACCAATTTGGTCATAGAGAACGAACCATTAAAAGGGTAACGACTTGGCTCAACTAGGAATGGGACCGATCCCAAGAAATTGAAATCTGTGGAAGCACATTTATCATAATCAGAAAACTGTTTGAAGCTGTGAGTGAGAATCGTTGAATGTTATATATTCTTCATACTTTTGTGTGGCGTGCAAGCTTGGATCCTGAAACAGTCGCTCACGAAAAATATTAAACCCATGGGAACATGTACTATAGACTGACTTGAGTGACTAATGAGGAATTTCTAAAAATTATGCCCTAATTAAGGATAAGAAAACTGAAATGACATAAGAGGAAACAAGTTCAATAAACTACAACTTATCATACAGGGTGAAATCTATGTATAAAGAAGTCGGGGTAGAAGATAGAATTCCTGATTGAAAAAAATGTGATTCTGTTCGGGTGTAGTTCCATTGAATTATTTCGCATCACAGCGCCCAAAATGAAGATCGCCACTATGAATTATTAGGAAACGGCTCGCAGAGAAGAATATTGGAATTGGAACGGAACAAACTTGGTACACGAAACATCCAGCGTACGTGTCCGACCCGGCAAACAGTGTTGAATATTTTAGTGTTGCTTTTAGTAAGTAGTTTTCCGCCTTGCAAATCTGAACTTGAACATGAGTGAAGTTGATGTTTTTATTAGATCTGGAGTGATAATTGAGTTATCTCTGAAATTCTGAAACTGTTTGATCCTTCTGTTATGTATATTAATAATTAAGACGACTCGAAATGCCGCTCTTGTTAGGGTTGCGATAACATTATTGTTATCATTTTACAAGCATTCTTTATTATATTGTGTTGATGTTGCGTAGTTGTACATAATATCGTCAGATCTACGAGAACCGGTCGTGGCATATAAGAAGACGCGATTTCAAATCACAGGCCGGCCAGTTTAGTTTGTTTTAAATTAATTTAACTAAGACACAAAGCACTCTATTTAGCGAAATCGTGAATCTATCGCCAGGCGGCGTCGTTTTTTTATGCGTCACGGTACATTATGTTTTCAATATTGAAAAATTAATTTTACGGGTAAAATCTAGCAAGAGCAATCGATTTGGGCGTATTTATTATACTGTACAACTTTTTTCATGTCCAATATGACTGCCGCCCAAAGGAGTATTCAAATTTGTTAGTCACGTGAATGTACTTCGTTTGTTTTTAAATATATCAAAATATATCATTGTGTAATATTTTGAAATTTATCCCCTCTTTAATGGCCAAGATATTTGATCGGGTTATTGATCATTTGGTGGTAAATAATTGTGTGATTACTGATTAAATGATTTTATTCATATGTGCGTGAATTTAAGTACGAATTATAATTATAACATTTTTTTTCGTGTTTTGCACGTTATATTCTCCTTAATTTGGCTATTAAACAATTATGTTGCGCGTATTATGGGATGTGCGTAACCACGCGCGTAAATAATTGTCAACTATAGATCCGATTTACACTTTAGACTGACATATGCATCACGCGCCGAATGAACCGACGCGCGGCGCGATCTGGCGGGCCGAGGAAGCGGCGGCCGGCGGGCATGTGACTGTTTACTTTACCTGGAGGCACCCGAGGTATCTTAGCCCACCACTTAGTTGAGACGCGTACGGTGCGTGCGAATGGATCGATCGGATGATTATGAATTTTAATTTAACATTTATAATATTATAGATAGCAAAGCTATAAGGTTAGGTACGAAACAAGGACAATGCAATAATTATTATCATTTTGAAGAATAATTATTATCATTTCAAGACCGTTAATGTGCGAGTGTGTATTCTCATCGATACGGTAGATTGCCGATTTGCCGATACGGTAACTGGTTGCGCTTTATCCTATACCTAGACTAGTTCGTGTCTTGCAACAGAGTGTGTCATGCTTATCGGCAGATTTGACACTAATCGCCTGTTATTATTAAACACTTCGATTTAAAAAAAAAAGTGATTTTCAGCGTACGATTTGTTATCTTGTTTCTTGAGTTTCGTGCAAATTTGGATGTTCGCCACGCGCGTTAGATTAGTGAAATTAACGCTACGGATCATATTGCCCACGATTGCATTTTCGCGAGAGAAGTGATAACGTAATGTAAAAAAGTGTCGATGAGCATCGAGTATCGAGCCGCGGGGCGACAGCGCGGCCGGCTCGGGATGTGATGAGCAGCAGTAGCCACCAGGGTTCCGCCTGCAGCCCCGCCGGCCCCCGGCGCTGGCCGGCCCGCCCGGCGCACCCCAGGGCGGTCCAGAGCGCCCCGGCGAGTCCGGGCGACCCGCCCCTCCTGCCGCTGCCGCGCTACCCCTCGCCCTCCCTGGAGGACTTCCCGCCGCTGGACGAGGCCTACCTGCGCGAGTGCCTGGGCGAGTACCCCGACTTCCTGTACCACATCGCCCGCGACAGACACGGCCTGCTGTACTTCAGGGTCATCCGGAGCCTTTTGCTCGATAAAGGTACCGTCATATTCTAATCTACGTAGTGAACTTGAAGGGAACGCTTCTAATTCGTCGTCCGTATACATAGAAATACGTTTGATTGGAATTCTTCTTATCGCATTTTATTTATTTGTTTATTCATTCCGTTCAACGATTAACACAATGTAAAATATTATTAATCAATTAGATTGTAATAATAAGATTCGTAATAATTGCCGAGATATAGTCTGTCTAGTCATGCCAGCTGCCATTCCGAGCTAGCCATGATATTTTTTAGTAATTTGGATTCAATTTTCAATCGAATGTATTTCATACTCATAGGCAGTGATCCATTTCGAGCCAGGGCATCACCCTGCCACTTTTTCAACACAATTTTAAAAATATGTTGATACGAAATATTCCGCATAGCATTTTGTACATCAAATATCGTGCAGCGGACAAATATTACGAGAGTGCAAAAAATATATAGGACCGGAGCATTTTCAAAACATGAAAGTCATTACGAGAAAATATATAGTTTTTTTGTCGTTGAGAATTTGATCATCTAGGCGCGCGGCGGTATCCCATTCTTTCAACCATTGACCACATACACTTGGAGAAAGATGAAATATGAGAACTCAACTTAAATAATCAGTCGTTCCGAAATTTACATGTTATAGATCGATAGTTGTTTTAATATACGCTTAGAACAGCTAATTTATTACTGGCTAAAATCATTACTTTTTAACCTCAAACTAATTCAATTTAAAATTTCCGCGGGAATACGTGGAAGAAAGAGAAATGGAGAGGGGGGTTAAAATCATATACCGTTATTTTTTTATCTTGCATTACATCACTGCTTGTAGATGATAATATATTATTGGTATACCTATTCTGTTCTATTTCACAAATGGCGTCACCCGGCGAATTACGAGTAGCGAGGTGTCAAACATAATTATGTTTACAAAACATATGTGAATTTACTATCTTCCCATTTACCGTATCTGGCATATACCCTCGGCTCGTTCAAATACATACATGCGTACATACACGCACGCACGTCGATACGGTGTGTCGATCAGGTCCATCTTCTAATATATTTTTTCTGGTTATGCCACAAACGACCTCTGCTGGTGGCATCAATACTCGCGTCGTTTATTTTTTCTTACCATCCCCCTCTGTATTTATTCGTTCCAAATGACCGAAGCACCTAATTGACCATGCAGAGTTTTTTTTTTAAAAAAAACAATATACCAAAGCTAATTTTCTTTTCAAAGTTCCTTGTTTTATTGCAAAACATAAACATTTTATAATATTTCAGAAAGCTTTCCTACAAAAACAAATTAACAATCGACATATAAATCACTCAACGTCGTCAATCATATCACTGTATATCTTCCAGGAATGTTGTAACAATTGGACTTATATACTTTATTACTTACCGTTCATAATTTAATACACAATAATTGCAGTTCTATTGTCCTCTGCATTGTAACGAGTGATGACTAATGACATAATAATAAAATGTACACATATTTTGAAGTTACCTCGAATGGCATTGAATCTTTAATAACACTGTTTTTGTGTTCTCGAAAAATGAAGACATTAAAGGTGATGCGTGGCGATATTGCGATGTAACGTCGATGAGAATCCCATCACCGCGTAATTCACATTTAACCACAGGGGGCGAAGAATACTTTTTTCCCGTAAAAAACCATGCACGGGCGGTGCGAAAATACTTTTTTATAATTGTGTGACGTTTCCCACGCTTTAAGGCGATATTTTTCTTTAATATTATATGCTCGCCTCTTGTATCGAATGACATTTCACAATGAATAAAAGATACAGTGTTAAATTCGCATCGATGAAAGTAATAAGATAGCTTTCTTAGAGCATTATCAAAGTAAGATTAATTCACCGACCGGCGCGCGCGTTTTAAGTGCTTTGCGTTTTCCGATTTTGTGTTTTTGATTTTGATCGAATGAAAGGCTTTTGAGTGTACCTACATTTTTTTTTGTGTTATTCCTGTTCAATTCGATGTATGAAAATGAACGCGTCTGGGTTAAGCTATAATTTTCTTGATTTATTTTCATCTCCATTTTCAAGTTTTAGTTGTGTACAAATTTTGTGTGGGTGCCGCCGGCAGAGAAGCCTCACATTTATTGTATTCGGTACAATTTAAAAAATTGAACTGTACCAAATATATAGTCGATCACAAATAAGTACCGGTATAAGGGGTTTATTTTTTCTGAAAAATCAGTTCACTTTATGACAACTACTTGCTTCGCCTATAGCAGATAGTTGGGTGTTTCTCAGTTTCAAAGCAGTACGTGGTTTTTAAACGTCGTTTTATAAAAGTATTCAATTTAAACCAAAAAATTGACGATTTAAAAACGCATCTTCGCCATGTAATGTAGGAATTCAAACATGCCACGTAATGTTGAGACTTTCGTAGTAAATCGTCATTTCTCTGCGGACCTTGCCCCAACAAATTTCTATCTATTCGATGTCTAATATAGATCTTAGGGATAGAGGGATGAGAACGCGTTCTCTTGTTTTCGATATCTCAAATGCTTCGGTAAATAAATGGGATCCCGATGAGCGGGGCGCCCGAGGACAGCTGATGAACAGCATTGTTTTTTTATTGTTTGAGAGTTTTTAAAAGTTGTAAAAAATGTATATATGTTATTTTTTCATCAGACACCGAGTCGTAAAAACCCAAAGAGTTGATGGTAGGATTAGGGATGCGGTGGAGGTTGGAGTAGGGGGAAGATCAATGTAGTCCTGTTTGAGGGTGGGGATGGAACAAACGAAGGATTTCATTTTGGAGGGATTCAAGGGATTTGACCCGTGCCCCCTATCTATTCAGGTCGCTGCAAAGTGCATTGATGATTTTATTAATAATTTTTCCTATATTAAATTCTTAGAATAAGGAATTAATAAATTGCCATTTCAATGGAAACAAGTAGTGTATTCTTAATAATGGTGTACCTATATAATTCATCAAATTATCGTAACATTTATAAATGATAATTTTCAACAGTAAAATGGCACTTATTTATGAATCAAACCGATATAATAAATTAACGAGTAATATTTTCTCAAACATTTTTGACAGTCCATTATGCAATTATATAATAGTGTTGTATCCAAACCCCTTTTCACACGGTGAGTACTTGTACGTCAATCTCGCTTTCTCCTGCATAGAACAAACTAAAACTCATTTGGTTGATTTATTACGAGACAACATTTCTCTTATGATTTTTATCAGAGTTTTTGACTTTAACGTCGTTCTTTTGCCCCGAGGCTGATGGCAGCCGGTTGATAGATATAAATAATGTTCCAGCGGGTCATTGGCTCGGCATCGGTTCGCGTCGCTAACTGAACCCGTGTGAAAGCATCTCACGTTGAAAAAAACATCTAGTTTTGTTTTAAAGGAAGTACGAGTCGCGACGATAATGATTACATGTAATGTGTTTACTAACACCGAGACTTGTTTATCGGTTGCGCCCCGCTCTCGCGCGAGATACGATGCCGTTTGTATTTTGTAATAGGCACCCGGCATCGTTTCTTATTTACATATACCGTAAATTGAGTAATAAAACTAATTTCCTGGGACTTTGTAGTAACGCGGACCTTATTCCCGAAGACGAGCCATCGTTCTCACGTTATTAACAACCTGGTAAACAATCGCAAACGGGAAGCCGGCAACGGGAGATATCTCGATTAAACGTCTCGTTTGATTACCTCGATGAAAGGTGTCGGTTTGTAAAGACGTACCGTGATTAATTTGCAGTTTCCCACAGAGATATATTATAGGACCACACAGTTATTAGATTTCTGGTTTACTTTTTTGTATTCCGAATTGAATAATAATGAATATATTGCTGTGAAATTTGTAAGTATGTCTGCTAAAATATACAATGGAAAATGCACGTGTGAATTATACATATGCTATTCCAAAATTCTTGTTCAAATTATTCATGATTTGCTATGCAATAATTATATTTTTATGTATGTGTATGTATTGTGAAGTAAAACAATATATTAATTGATGAGCTTTTATTATTTTACAATTCGCTCGATTTCTCTCAGTTAGAGTAGGTACTACTAAATACGTATTAACTTTTTTGATCACTTGAAATCGGTTTTGATATTTTCACAATTTAAAGATAGACGCGAATGAAATATGTATTATTGTAATTTTTTTTTTTAAATCGCTCAGCCAAAACTAAACTTATGTGCGGGGTGTAACGTTTTATGATCATACCCACTGCCTACTCTACCGAATCGACATTAGCGACTGAGGCAGGAGTGAGAACGAATGAGGCGGAGCTGTAGTTTTACTAATAAGCCCGAATAAAATTATAGTCATTTTACGGTACTAACAACTTTCTGATTAGGTACAAGATCATTTTGTTCATTGTAAATAGGTAGTATGTTTCGATTATGTTTTTGTGTACCTTAAGTGCACTTAGCCACTGAATTAATGTTTACATTTTGAATTGTTTTTCCCATAGCCGCCTTTTAAAATTTCCCATTCATTAAAATAACAATGGATAGCTATATTTAAAGTATTTCGGGTCATTTCGCTACATAAACCCGAAAAGCATATTTGACCGATCTCGCGACTACCGGAGGAATACTTGATAATGTGTCGTGTGAAAATATTTCAGTCTGCTATTAAAAACCTCTAATTTTTTAATGCACATTGTGATTTTATCTAATTAGAAATGGTCATAGAATTTTTGTTCGTAATTTTATCACCTAATCTGGGTCAGCCGAATGATAATTGTCCCACAAATTTTTAATCCGGTACGTAAACAATTTTATTGTTAGTAAAAAAAAAAACTCGAAACTAGACACTCGAAATAGGTCGCGTGCTGGGAAAAGCAGTTTCCTGAAAAGTCTCGCGGTTTACTGTTTTCACGGGGTTCGCGGTCCGCCCGCCAGATGGCAGGAGCGGCGCCCGATTTATTCGAGAATTGATTATCCACGCCCTGCGCCCCCAGCGGACCTCCAGTGCGATACTAAATTCTCGGTAGACGGCAGGCCTAACCTCGCCACCGGCCGAGTCAAATCGGAAAGATATCGCCGGTGACACTGTGACATTATGATATCATCGACCGGTCGTCGCGATATCGTCGCCGTCCGCGCGGCCACGAAGTGCAATCAATATTTGCAACATTTAGAAATGATTCTGCCCACGACGTGAATTCGTAAACACCACGCGAAAACATGTGATTCCTTTAGTTGTGACTTGTTAGCGAACTCGGACGAACACTGGTGACACTAAATATCGTGAAGGAGACGTGATAATGTAGCGACAATATCGCAAGAACGAAATTCTCGATAATATACTCGCCACACGAGACCTGGTAAGCAACAAATTATTAACATTATGAAATAGCGACATTGCTGTACAAGCGAAACGCGTCACCGAAAGACTGCGATGCTTAATGGTCGTGTGACAACATAATATAAATAGAAATTGACCGCCGGCAGCACTTGATATTCCCTCGGCGCTGCGCTCGGCTTCGGTTTTCGCTAGAGCCGTCGCCGGAAGCCATGGTTACATAAAGGCAGGTGCATTGATGCATTTTCTTACTATTTACAAGCTTTAGACTGTATGCATTTATTTTTATTTTCATTGCCTCTAAACGAACGTGAGTTTAAATTTCGTATTGTTACATTGGTCGCATTCCATTCGTGATCACTTTGCTAGTCAAAATTTTACACTAGATTCTGCGGTGTTTCTTCTGTTGGCAAAGTTTTCCGTAATTTATATTCTAAAAAGATCTCATCCTCGCGTCGACAATGAACAGTTGACATGTATTAAATGCATGCAGGAGATTGTGTTTTAAATAAATATACGGCGCAAAATGAAGAAATAACGAACGCCGTCGCCGATGTTTGTTTTTCACGAATGTAAACACGTAGTGGGAAAAGGTGTATTCAAGTATCAATTGTTTACCTTGTAATACGATGTTGTTAACCTCTCGTTTGGTATGAAATGTGTTCATTTTTTTGAACGATAAAAAGGCGAATAAGTAATTAGCTGTTATAAGTGCCCATTCATCCACTGCACGCATCTCTGATGGGAACCGATAAGATTAGCCGAGCTGATACATTTCTCTAAGCCCACCGACACCGGCAGTCAGCCAGTCAGGGAACACAGCTCAGGCGGGATGGCTGCTAAAGAAAGGAGTCTTTGATACTGCGGTTGGAGCGTTGCATTAAATGCGTTTGTTTTTCTTTCGTGTGAATTCCCCACAGTGATATAGTTTTGTGTGTTTTTTTTTTAAATATCTGTTATGAGAATCTCGGAGGAGCTAATCTATAAAATTCGACAAGTGTTTTGAAATGGAACCGGATGATCTAGGTTCTCCCCAACACGAGAGTTGGGCCGCGACAGAGAGTTGCATTAACCCGATCAGAAACTGGTGGAGTTTGTTGAATATAGACAGTGAATTTGATTTCATAGACTGCGAAGATGTAGATCTATCGTCAGCCTATGATGCCGGCCGAGAGCGTCCCGGGGAGGAGTCCGGCGTCCTTCGCACCCCCGTCCCCGGCTGGGCCTGGCCAGCCGATGCCCAGTCCGTGTGCTCCGCGGACAGCGGCCTCGCCAGGCCCTCGTATTGCGGCAGCGAGCTGTATTTCGACGAGCCCGACCTGGTCCTGGAGTGCCGCTGCCGCGAGCCGGTGTGTCAGTGCCAGGGGATTAGCGAGGACCCCTACGAGTATGACGATATATTTGACGCTCCCGCCCGGAACGACTTCAGGCGCGAGTCCATGGATGACCTCATGCTGGAAGGTAACTTCGTCACCTGTGTCAGCCCTACACCAGTATTTGTCCATTGGAGCACCGCCATCGTCGTCGTTTAATCATTTTATATTATTTTCGCTATTTTATTTATTTCGCTATATATAATGTATCGGATATTTTCAAGGTATTCAGATAAATTACACGTTTTTATTTTCCCCGGCTTTCTTAATCCTTAATCATCTTTTTTAATTCGTTGAATGTATGCGACCATTTCTGAATAAAACAAATTACTAGTTTTATTTGCATCGTTCTAGTATCATAATAGTGTACACGATTTTCGGAACGAAATTATATATTACAATATTTCGCAAATCCAGTTAATTCATTAAAAAATCACAGCCCTTTTTCAGACAAGTAAAATTATATACCGATGAAAATATCGTGAAATAAACAGCCCAAGTGATAATGGGAAAACATTATTTTACATATCAATATATTATTTGTCGCCAAACATTGCATTTCGCTTGTTTATTTCTCCTGAATTTTCAATATTAACGATAAATATTCTGCGGGGCAATGGAAAATTTTGTTAACGAAAATGATGTTAAAAACAACAATAGTTTTATATATGTATAGGTACTTGCAAATATAAATTAAATTATTATCGTTTTTAAATAGTAAAAGATAATGACATTCTTTTAATAATCGAAATGTTTTTAACATATAAATTTGATAAAAAAAAATTGTATCTGATTTACATTGTTGTTCTCTGATGATGTTGCATTATTTTCAATGTATGAGATTTTAAAATAAATTTTTGCGTGGTAAAATCAGGATTAACAACTTTGGCATAAAATAATTTAAAATCACCTAAAAATTTCAACACAAGTTCTCACGAAATGAATGATTTATTTTAAAAAATAGAATTACTTATGATCTTTTAGTAGCCGTATTAACTCGATACAATGTTAGCGGAACTCAGTATTTTGTTTTGTTTTAAGACATAAATTAATGAAATTGTCGGTCTATTCGAGCAGCCATATTCATTCCTTTCCGGTCAGAGCTATCGGAGGCAAACCGTGTTTCTTTTTAGTACTTACATACTACATACTGAACCTTCCGACGTGACGCCGAAAACACCAGGGCAGAAAATGTAATGTTTAAAATATGATTAGGAGAACACATTATTATTGTGAAGTTGTAATTATTCAGAACATAGGTCTGTGATATTTTAAATATGAATTAAATATATCAATTAGATAGATATACATATAAAATCAATTTAATCGAAAAATATTGTTGTTGCCACCGGGATGTAATAAGAATGTGTTCTTGTAATTAAGTTGTATCAATGTGTCCAAAATTTAATAAAAATGAATTGATAATTCTGGCGTCTGCTATCAGATTACTGTAAAAATAAGGTAGATGGCTCTTTCAAATAATGGAACGATTAAATGTATTAATATCAAAAAGGTAACATATAGGTTTGAAAATTTGTCACTAAAAATATCGTCGCTGTGGCATAGTTGGATAATGCACCTTCCCCGGTTTGGAAAAAGATCCAGGTTCGAATCCCGTTGGCGCAACAACAATATTTTTCGATAAAATTTTGATTTGATTGATTTTATATGTATATCTTTCTAAAATTAATATATTTAATTCATATTTAAAATAGGACCCTGCAAGCTGTTCAGCTACCCCGGAGTGTGGTTGAACGGCGACTCAGGCAAAACATATATGAACATACTTTTGATACTCGTATATATTTTTTTTAAACTCAACCATGAAATTATCATGTCCATGCTGTGCCCAGTTTTCATAGATCCATCGCTTTATTTAAAAGACGCTTGTTATTACCGTCAATATTAATTATTGAAACACCACGCATGTATAGTAAAAATATACTTGTATTGTGAGAAATCAAATATAGGGTGAATATTATGTTCCAAGCTGATTTTTTTTTTTAATTGGCAGATATTTATCAGTTCGCATTTGGTAGTCGTAGAGAGTAGTTGATTACAATTTATTATGGAGCATCTAACGCCTCGACAATGTGTTGAAGTCATTAAAACATTTTATTTTACACCTCACACACAGCCCGAACTACGATTGAAATTTTGCGACAATGTGTGCGAGAATGTTATGAAAAGTATGGTTAAAAGAGAACGCATTTGTGCCGCTGCTAGAGGCGACCACTTGGCCGATGTCATATTCCATACATAATTGTAACAAACCTAATATTCGATAAATAAAATCCAAATTAAAAAATTGTGTTTCATTTCCTAGTTATTCAAAAACAACTTCGGCCTGGAACATAATATTAATCATGTAGTACAAGGCGCGTTTTTTAAGTAAGTACCGTCGCCGGATATTCCCAGTGTAGCGCTGCGGTTACGGTGTTGCGCATGCGCAATGGTTTCCTTGATCTGTTGACTCGCCACGTGCAACGTTGGAGACATTCACATAGTGTGGCCATCTTGTAGTGAGTGGTTGTAATGTTCAAGACAATACATCAGCCCGCCGATTGTGAAATACGATCCGTGATTCGTTTCTTGAATGCTCTAAACATAAGTACTAATATACATCATAATTAACATGGTTATCTGTACATCTTGCAATTTATTAGCATGGTTATTAATAAATTATAAAGGTATATTAATATAATAACACACAATTCGTAATTCAACCATAATCCAACAATTATATTTTGTATTTTGAATAAGGTTACAAATCACTCATTTAATATTGTTCAATGTAGTGATATCTTGTGCGTAATACTTATTTTCTGCCAACAGATCTTCTTTGTCTTGTGATATTCGTTTGACTAATATGGTATTACAATATAACGACGTGACAATTTATCGTAGGCTAGGCAACATCAACATTATGATTTGCCGCCTTTCTGGCTAGTCAATTATTTTTCACGATTCGCCGGAATATATTCTCATAGCCAAATGACAGCCATATGTATATAATTATGTCGTTGATTTGTAAACTGATAATGCATCGAGTAGCGAATAGTATGTAGTATAAGTAGCGAATGGTATGTAGTAGTATGTAGGTATAATTTAATGACTAATACATACTTAGATAAAACGTGAGAAAACCTTTGTCACGGGTGCTTAAAAAAAAATTATTTGATTGGTCCAGACACTCCGCAACTCGTCTTCTTAAATAAAAAGGGATCGCAAGGACTGTATAACGTTATACAAAGTGTCCCAGAAGTCATTTTCATAATAAAAATTCTGTAATAAAATATTGGATGGGTTTAATAAAAAAATATATGTATATATTGCATTTAAGTACAGTCCCTGGGAATTTATATCTTAAAAATGATCTTTTCTATATGTGTTCCGTTATTTAGCTGGCACTCTTCTAAATGGGAGGCAAAATTTCTGAGAACTGCTCGACACGTATTCTCCGTGATCACTTTCTTCTCGGATATTTTCTTTTAATTGCTCCAGAGAGGGAGGATTGTTAATATATACCTTTGATTTAAGGTAGCCCCACAGGAAAAAGTTCATTGATGTCAAGTCGGGGCTACTTAAAAGCCACTTATGCAACCTCGTCGGGATTTAAATTTTCCAGGAAAAATTTCACGAACAACTGGTAAGGACACGCTCCATAGCAACTGAATTTCCAAGGACGCGGCTGGCAATCGGCATACCCCCCGCCCGTCTCCCGCTCGTTGCGTTGGTGCAGCAAATATTACATTTGTCCTTAGTCAAAAAAAATTAATTGTTTTCTACAAATTCCTTAATGGTTCGGCTGCCTTTCAAGCCTGGGAATTGAGCCAAACAGCGTGATATTAGCCCGGTGCCATTGTAAACCTGATTAAGATAGACGGCAGTTATAAATTGTAACACAAAGTGAGACAAAAAGTTACCAGGAATGTTTCCGATTTTCCCGATGGGAAATATTTCATTGGAAGAATGGTCGGAGTTTTGTTAATTTTGGTCATTCAAAAATTGCCAAAAGTATACAAGTTGTTAAATTACCACATTTTACAAAATGAGGACAAATCTGTATTTTTTTTACATAGTATCTTTTCATAATCATTGCGGATTGACTCCAGCACTGATTCTGAAAGAAAGGCGTCAGATTTATTAGCGTATTTTGGAGCTTTTCAAAAAATGTGCCGATTTTTTTTTAAGGAGAATTAATTGTCAATCCCATTATAGTATTTATTCGTGCATTTATTTATCTTTTGTAATTTGCTATTTGTACATTGGTATTGGTAGGATGGCGTGCTGCAAATTAGATCTGTCTCGCAAAAACTATGCGAGCGACTTAAAAGTTTATCAAATACTTCTTGAATAGCAAATTTTTTTATGAAATTCCCATATAAAAAAAAAATACATGTTCAAATATTGTATTAAAAATGGAAGTTACGACGTAATAATATAACAAAATATTCGTAATTATAAATAAGAGAATTATGAAATCTTTCGGTGTAATAAATTATATAGGAAATATGTACCTAATATTTAGAAGTAATAGTAATTTAAAACAGTATAAATTATAATGATTTATTAACCTACTTAATTATTATTCATGTTAAGTAGGCACGGTGAAAACTGTACGGCAAATTTACGGACTAAAGTAGTCACACTATTGCACAATATACACGTAATGTGGCCAGGCGTACTGATTTATTCAATAAAATACTGATTTCTAAGGCTTTGCACTCTGACTATTGTTCTAATTTTTAAACAGTAATTCTAAATGTACAAAAAATTTATATTTTTTATTTTACCTGCATATTATTTATATCCATCGTATTCATTTCATTCTTATACGTCCTTGTGTGTGACAATTATATCTAGTACCTGATCTAATTATGTTGTCGTATTTTGATATAACTGAAGAGGAAAAGTATTTGGTAATCTGTAGTTTTTTTATTACATTTGGAATAATAAAGTCGTGTAACAGGTAGAAATGTTTAAAAATACCCATTATATATTATATTTATATAATACAGGTACATAGTTCAATAAGTTATGATGTTTTTTTTATTAATTATGATTTCGGTGTAGTGAAGAAAATGGTTGATCTGCCTACACAAAACCTGATCAGTTTATCCTATTATACAGGCACACATTATGCTAGTGAAGTATCCTAATATTCCTATTTTTGATTGTCCCGTGCAGACATCGAGGAGATTTTTATTCTTAACTCCCGAATAATCCTGTGTGTCAGTCTTCGCCGATATCTGTCGAATCTGATTGCATTCGGCACAATAATCTGTTTTATAAAATATAAAGAACTAGCTAGTCTTTTTCACTTTTAGGACTATTAATATAATTTATTATTCTATACTACTCCCTAATGCTATTTGTACCTATGTTGAAATTTTGCCACTATCATAGCCACTAACCTAACATAGTATTGATTGTATCGCGGTACCTTGCGCGAACTTTGCTGGATAAATAAACAGGTCAGAGTAATTACTATTACGATAATTTTCTTAAATAGAGAAAGATGTGTTATTTTTTTGTTACTTAAAAATTCGGCGATTTTTGTCATACGCCAGTGTTTCAATTGGTACGGAAGTTAAATGTTATTGCAAAGAGAGATTTTTAAACATAAACGAGAAAAAAATCGCATGCCAAAAAAAAAAGTTTATAAAATGTCTAGAAAGTGACTTAAAATTGTCACGAAAAAGAAACCTTCGATTGTACTTCGTCGTTCTGGTCGTTATGGTTATCAAAAATGTAACTCATGTAGCTACTTATTTGTTTTAAGGTCGTGCACATTTTCTGTTCATTTTATTGTTTACATGGCCAGACCTTTAGATAAGGGTTTTTATTATTTACATTAGATTATTAACAATAGAAAAATCAAATAAATTTATCTGGTGCACGTAAATCTAATCTTATCTTCATAAAAAATATTTACGAGATACACATTATATATTTTTAAATATTAAACACTTTACCTGAGAGATTTGCGGCTCGAGACACTCGCTATAAACAAAAATAACTTCTAATTTAATGTATTAATTATAAATGTATACATATAAAATCAATTTTGTCGAAAAATATTATTTTTGCGCTACCGGAATTCGAACCTGGATCTCTATTTCCAATCCGGGGAAGTACACTACCAATTGTGTTATAGCGCCAGTATTTTTCATGACAAATTTTCGAACCTATATGTTACACTTTTTCAAATGAATACATCTGTCGTTCCATTATTTGAAAGCCATCTACATTGTTTTTACGGAATCTCAAATACTTTTGAGTAAACCGACTGCAGACGCCAGAATTATCAATTCAATTTTATTATCTTTGGACACATTGATACAACTTATAGTATTAAGGAGAACACATTCTTATTGTGAAGTTGTAATTATTCAGAACAATAATTATTACAACTTCACAATAAGAATGTGTTCTCCTTAATAATTAATAAAAATAACTTCTATCCTGATGTCAAAACATATCGTTTCACTCGATATTGTTTACTTTAATCATTTTTTTGATCTATTATTTCTACACCCTGATAATTTTATATCTTGAGTCAATAAAATGACACTCAAGTTCATTGTATGTATGTATGTAATATAGTATATAGTAAATACATATTAGTATTGTTTATTTTGTCAATACTGTTATTTGTCTACTCGATGTATTATGTACTTTCGTTGTTAAAAACCTACAACCATGACGTTATCACGTTTATGTGTAAATTATCCATGTGTAGGTGTGATGTGTTACCATCGAGCGCGCATGCCCGCCGAAACGAGATTTGTTATTTTACCTCTTTCACACAAAACAAACCGTATGAGCAAGCAAATGAGCCAAGCCGCCTCGGGTATATCGGAGTATAATATTGATAGACCTTTCTTTACAAGGTGATAATCAAGATTTAGATTTATAATACAGTGTAAATTAATAAGTTGCGTTAAGGGTAAATGCGCACTATGCGCGACCGATATGAAATCTATTTACCTATATGTATACAGGAAGTTCTCGATTTACGAACGATCGATACAACGAACATTACAATTTTAAGTAAAACAATTATTTACATAACGCGCCAAGTTGTCGGACCGGGTGATCGAGCGGAACTCGAACTTAACTCGGCTGATGTAAAAGAGTTGTTGGACTCATTCTGAGAAATTACAAAAAGTACAAGAATAACTTGAAATTTCACATTCCAGAACATTTACGACGCAGAAGAACATGGCTGCAGATTTTAAGTTGATTTCTGAGGGATTTGCAATGTTTGAAGAACATGTGGAGACAATTGCGAAAGTGAAAAAGAGGCGTTTATGATTCACTTGACATTTTTGGTGGACGAACCAGCCGCAGCCGTTACATCGGAAGTTCAACCATCTCTACTTCGAGTGCGCAAAGTGAAACGCATATGAAAATAACGAACACTGATGAAAACTTGAACGAATACAAGTTGAATGTGCAATATACATATATACATAAATAATATGTATAATTTTGTTTTTAACAACGCCCCCAAAATGTCCAGTGAGACAGGACTCTCCATTATAAATCCGCCTCTGATTATACTGTGCCATATCAACATAGTCTGGACTGTTTCAGCTTGTCTACGATAGGCGCTTTCGGAAGTCAAAACTGCATCTGACATACTCGTTTTATAATTGAGTCCATATTTTACACACGGTATGAATTAATATTGAACTTATTCACAACATTAGTAGCAAATTTCATAAATTAGATGATTTTTTTATAGATTTTAAAGGAAAACAACGTTTTCTTGAACAATTAAATATTTCGTTTATGTATAACACTTGCATTTTAAACAATAGCTGCTTGTTTCATAAATAGTATATAATTATGAAACAGACATCACCAAAACACCAACATGACGTTTTAAATCTATAATATTAAACGAAATAATAAATTGAAGCTGTCATAATAATTTTAAATTTAGAACATTGATTTTAGATTTTCTAAATTTACATATGTAGGTACTTTGTCTGATTTCAAACATATACATATATGAATTCAAACATATTCATATACATATATGAATTAGGTACTCAATAAATTATTTAATTTTCGATTGATTAATTAAAATGACAACACATTTTTAATTCATTCCATACATCAATATGGAAAATATTTCAGATCCGTGTTGTTTTTGAGGTTTGTATCGAATGCGAGAAAATCAACATTTTTATTTTCGTCTCTTTCTATGAAAACTTTCCCCTCTCGCATGATTTACCTAACAAATAACGTCATTAATTATTTCTCCGATACTTATAAGAATTTAACTATTAATCTCATCTTGAAAACATATCTAATCCGTGTAGAATTTCTCGAATTTCAAACTGGAAAAATGAAAGCTCGCCCTTAAGACATTTTTTAATTTTCGGGCCTGCGGGTTTTAAGACTCATGAAAATGAGCCATATGTTTATTTCCCTCCTCACTCTTTAGAGTTCCGTAGTAACCAGGAAATTCAAGTGTCTGCCTATCTATCCGTCTACCCGTCTGCCCCTCCAATTATTATAGATTATAGTGCATTCATACTTATGAAAAATGAGTTAGACTATATTGTCAGTGATTTCGACCACGATACCTCCCAAAAGAGCATCATGGTCAGAAGAAGACCTGGTGCAATACTTCGCGCTATACAAAGAGAAACTTGGAGTACGTATGCGACCTTACAGAGGTACAAGATCCCCGGAACAACACTTAGTAAATCATCAAATGATTACAGAGGAACGCCAGTCACAATAAACCTTTTTGATCAGAATAATAAAAACTAAAAATGTGCAACAACTGATACTAGAAAGGATGCTGATACTTCACAGATAAAAACGGAATGGATTGGATTGCCGATATGAGACATGTGCACCAGATGCGGCAAAAGGTATCAAGAGGAGTGCATTGGTTTATCAGCAGAAGATCTCGATACCTTTGAGTGCCCTGATGGTTGTTGAGCTACACAAATGGTCGTGTTTTTGAACGATTTCATTGTGAAATTATAATTATTATTTTATTTTTGATCTTAAGTACAAAATATAGTTTGTAATTCTAATAATGGCCTACCAAAATATAATGAGGCATTATTTTTAAAAAGGTTTAAAATTTTGTTCTTGTATGTATTAGAAGTTGACATTTAAGTTTATAATTTATTCCTATGATACTCTAAAACTAGTTAACAATAACAACTATTGATTATCTGCAGTATTTTTCATTTTATTTCTAATTTCGCTTAGCTAGGCCTTGTTACCCGCAGTTACCTTATTCGCACTACATTTACATCAGTTAATCGGTTCGAAACCACGCGGGGGAGACTCACAATCGATAAACCATGGCAAGCGTCATCCTCGCAATGAGAGACTGCAATAATGTGAGCGTGGAGGCGAGGAGGAGAGAAATCATTTGTTTCTGGTACTCAATGCACACTACTTGCGTTTCGCTTGCCACAATATCCTCAAAATTGGTCTGATTAATACAGGTTGTAACAGATCTAGGCCACAATATTCTATGGGTGGATACCTGAGTAAAATTACCAGTCGAAAATGTTCAAGTAATATGTGCCAAATCTCAATCATGTCAGAGATATAATTATAAGCATTTTAAAAATATATAATGCGATTTTTTTCGAAGATATTAAAATATTTTATCGATTCCAAATTTCATAATGAATACAAAAAATTAAAGTTTATCGAATTTCATACGGCTAGACTATTTTTTGTTGGAATGATTTAAAAGGGCCTGAACGATTTTGTAAAAATTTAAAACAATGTTATTTTCCGTAACGGTGCAAAATTCGACACGTAATTTAGTCCAAAAATATTGTGCACTTGGTCTGTTATACCCTGTATACAAGTTATGCGAATTAATGTTTCTGCTTCAAATATGGGAACTTCTGAATCTTCGTCTCTTAGTTATAGTCAAATCCACCACTAACGACAATCAAATCTTCTCACCCCATATAGGGTACATACATCTAGAAGACAGTTATTTTATTTTTACACCCGGTTTACGATAAGCTCTCAGACATCGACAGACTCAGACGTCGGCAATATTACATTACTTTGCGTTTTCCCATTTCATTTTATCCACGAGTGCCTACAATTTCTACGATTTCTCGGTTATGATTTACGCCTAAGAAAAAGTGCAGTAATACCCCGAAGTTACGCGATGGGTGGTACCGACGAAAATTCGCGTAAGTCGGGGTACAACTTTGCATATATAAATACATACAATTTTGTGTAATTGAGACCAAGGACTAACAAAAACACTAGTTTAGAAGAAAAATGTCTAATAAAATTGCTTTATACATATTAACACAAAATATTTTTAAAAAAGAACGATTTACGTAAAAAAGTCATTTCGATGTCGATGGCTTCATAAAATCTAACAAATTTGTCTGACGACACCAATGCCTTTTTTCACGCAGAATTTCTTCGTAGCAAGCTAATATTTTTTTTTATTCCTTGCTTTATAGCTATAACGCGTTCTTCGTTGGAATCTATGTTTTCTAAAAAATTTAAGTCATTTCCATTGAGCTGAGACCTTCTGTCAACCTTGCAATTGTCATGTGCTTTTCTGGTGGGATTTGGTCTGAAGTGCTTGCATATCTCTATGAGCTCGTCAATTTTTCAACAGCTCGCTGACATCGTTAGCATTGACTTCCAAATCTAATTGCCTGCCAAGATTAACAACTTCTTCTACCACATGAGCGATATCAGTTTATAGCAATCACAGTAAGAGAAACACTGAATATAGCGGGCGGCAGTCTAGCGGCAGTGTTGTCAACGGTCAACGTCTAACGGCAGTGTCGCCAAACAAACCGCGTAACTCTGAGTTCGCGTAAGTCGGGGTCGCGTAAGTCGGGGTATTACTGTATTTCATAACTCATAATAATAATGCTAGTTTATTGCACATAAAGTTATGCGTATAATTTCAATGCTGCATAATAATAGGTTTTTTTTTCCTTAAAAAAATCCCGACCAAAACTTGTCCTTCAATCTATTGCTATTTATAGGACAGACATTCTTTCTCTAACGTTAATATTCCGTTGTTTTTTTTTTAATTATCTACCCGCATCTAAATATGTAAAAAACTAGCACTAATAATTATTCTGCGTATTTTATCTGAGAAAATAAGAGTAAAATTTTGCCAGTATTTTCATTTTTAGCCAGTAGTCTCGCGTGATGAGTCTAGAGGGGTATCTTCAGATACAAGAGATTCCATCTTTACCCATTGTATAACCATAAAATGATCAGTTTGATGCCTGATTTTATATTGCACTTTAGACTCCTGATTCGTCACCAAAAATCACGTAATTACATTTAATATTACGGAACATCTTAGCCTTCTAATTTCAGAAATAAATGCATAATTGCGGTCGTTTCCGTAAATACGTCCGGCAGTGGTACCGTGCAATATGAGTTTACCGTCTTTTTTGCTAATGTTGCTTCGTGTTTCTCGGCTCGTCCGATCGATCGTCCCCTCCCCGGTTATGGAACGTTACATTACATTCCGAAGGCTCTCGTGTGCATCTGTCGCTATTAATTTGTCATCAAAAATCTTTTGTCAGATATTAAAAAAAATGATTTTTTTTTGGTCGTTTAATACAATATTTGTTGGTTTTACAATCTGCTGGCTTTAATGGCGTCGTAAAAGATTTAAGCATCCTCCTGTGTTTTTCTAATAATTTAAGTTGTTTCTGTTCGTTTCGCACGTACGTATTACATCATTTTATCTGCGGTGTGATGTGAAAAATGATCATGTCGAGTGTATAACGACTCCAATTATGTGCACTTGTACAGGTAGTTCGTTGCTATTGTATTATTTATTTTGCGCTTGTGGCAAATTATTGGCGTAATACATTGCATGATTTACAAGATTTAGAATTCTTTTTTTATAATACATTGATTTTTAGAATGTTTTGCTTATTTTATATTGCTATGTCTTCATTGTTTCTCTACATGTGTACTTAACACTAATTTATGACGCTCGACTTGATTCTAAACAAAATATTTATACGAATGGAAAATAAACGTTTCAATAAAAAATTCCCACGCCACTGGAACAAAAGTCGCGAGAATTTGCGCGCGTGTTAGTATCGGCGAGACCGATGCACCTCGGTGGCGCAGTGCATCTCAGGGTGCGCCGGGCGCCGCCTCCCTCCCCCGGCGGCGGTTGCGGCAGGAGTCGGATCGATAGGAGCGCCGCGACGCCCGCCCCCGCCCCGCGCCGCGCCCCGCCGTCCCGCCATCCCGCCCCCGGTATCGATCTCGCGGCCGTATAACCCTTGCAGGCTGCAGCGGGCCGACAGACGGCCGCAGACTCTGGCGCGCGCGGTGCTCTCCCGCCGCGGTCCATGTCCTCGCCCTCCAGTCATGAAGCACCGCCGCCGCCGCCGCCCTGATGCGAGCGATCCCTCGAGAATAACGCCCCGTCGCGAGATTCGCCGACGCGATTTCGGCGACGTCGCGCCGGCTGAAAATATTTTCTTCCTAGGCGTGCGATAGCCCCCGGGTATGGTGGCGTGCGAGAGCTCTTGACATTTTTGAAACATATTTTTCCGAACGTTTTGCGAATGTGGCCGCGGTCGATTTCGCTATTTTCGAAGAAGCGGAGGCGCAAGGCGCCCGGCCCGGCGGGCAGGCTCGGCGCCAGCCAGAGCTGCTCCCGAATCGAGACTCAGCTGCAAGACTGCATCGACAGCGCGGAAGGTATCGACTTTCTCCACTTTTGACGTTGATTTTTTTTTTTAAATACTGACTAATATTTTTTGTTTGTTACAGTTTTATGCAGTAACAGGGTGAGCCAAATGACAAAAACCTACAATGACATAGAAGCAGTTACAAGGCTTCTAGAAGAGGTAAATTGCATATTTTTGTTATTAAATTTGTACGCAGAAGACGAGGATCTTATTAGTTGAAAAATATTCAGTAATACTTACCAAAAAGAATATAACTTGAAAAAATATTTTCAACTCTTTTTAATATTTAAAATGCTACAAAATCACGCATTATAAAACATGTGACTAAATCAAATATTGAAATAGCCATTAGACCCCTAAAAATGATTCTCGTGGTTTTCTTACATAAGTGAATTCCACAATAACTATATATATATATATATGTATACATATATACATTTGATTCTATATATACATTTGACCTAAATGTATTTCATATATGTGTATGTCAGAGAGAGAGATGTATTAGGTTCATATATTTATCATTTGGATCAGACTTCATCTCAATAAATAAAAAATGTTTCATAGTGATATTTTGTCATGTTATTTCCCTGCTATTGGTGATATATAACATGGATTCATGAACTTTAATTGATTTTGTTCATTTTGATATTTTATTTATACAACAACACTATCATTTTAAAGGTATCTATCTCTATAGACATTTTAAGTTTAAAAAAAGGTTTTTTATTCAGAGCATCATCTGCAAAGATAATAAATTTGTTTCCAATTTATTGATTTATTTGATGCTTTTTCTATTTCATCTGAAATGTGAAAATTACATTGTGAAATGATTTTTTTTTTAAAATGGCTACAGTAGTGGTTCAGTTGAATGCCAACTTTTTGATGCAAAAATGTATTTGAATTTCAGTCTGTTCACTGTCACTGTCACTGTCACTGCCACTAAAACAATATTCAATAAAATTGGAATGGAATGGAATAAATCTTTCTTGCGTAGCTTTTTCTATCTTATTTATTATTGTTTGTGGAAGTGCATTTTATGATTTATGCCAGTCATCCATTAACTGTATTTATCTCAAACTTTACAATCAATCAGTCAAACTATTTTTTCCTTAGAATTTTTTTTTTTGTTATATTTTGATTCATTGAAATGAATAGCCTGGTCAATATTCCCTTATTCACAAATCAGTGTTTCAATTCACAATCAATTCAGTTAGAGCTAGCGCACACTTACGACTTTCTGTCATACGACAGTTCTTTCGTAATGGTGAGGGGCTATGGGAATATGTGACTTGATTTTTTTGTTTTATTGTTTATTTAGAGAGAAATATAACATTGTTGACATAATTATTTACAAATGTGTATATTTATTAAACAATATTTTTTATAAGACGTACTACCTCTATAGGAGATAAATCCTGCTTCGAGAGGGAGATCGTTTACAGTTTTGAAATATATATTGTAAAAAAAAAGATTTATGTAATATATAACTATCTATAAGATACAATGATTTACTAAATTGATCAGAAACATCAACATTAAGGTAGTGTTAAAATTCCCTCATTCATCTTTCAAAATCATCACTTTAAACATTAGAGACAGCTGTTCTGATCAATAATTAAGCTGCACAGCTTTTCCCTTGAAACTTACCCTGTAGTATGATATGTATCACTTCATTTTTCTCGCCTCTCGTAACATGTCAAAAATACTTGAAAGTATTTTTCTCTTCTTAATAGAAATCAGCATATTTTTTCATGTTTCAAAACGTTTTTATTTCGCACTTTGTCCACCCAATAACCTCCTGCGGGGCACCATATGTTGATAGTTTTTGTAGTGGCTTGGATTAGTGCCCATGTTTTGTCCCTGAGGAGATATATGTTCGTAAATGCATCTTCGTTGGTCTAAATCAAAGTATATTGAAGAACAGAACTTACATTTTAAGAAAACAGTTTTGTGCCATCTCTATTCTGACTTTACTCTTGTGAGCAATTATATTATATTCCACACTGCCCAAATGGAGTATAGGCTTACCAATTTTTTTTTTTGTTAATATTATAAAATTATTTTGTTTTGTTTTAAATTCGAGTAAACCAAGTAATAGTGGGTTTTTTTCACTTTGCGAAAAAAAATTATATCGATGCAACTAAGTATCTGTAAATGATTAAAGATTGTTTAAAAATAATCTCTATTAATTATAAACATAATGTGTTTACTTACTAGGCGTTTTTTACTGTAACTTTAACCATTGTCTTTATTCACTTGTTCTTTCAAAGTAAATGAACATTTGAAATTTATGGTATTATTGTTACCAATATTTGAATGTCACCCATGTTTGGAAATAATAATCATGTGAACAACATTTCAATTCATTTGTTTAATTGACGGTTCAGTACTTACTAAATACAATGCTTTTTGATAGATTTTAAAATAGTTTGTTGATAATTAACTTACAAGTGTAGTGAAAACAATAAAATTATTAAACTCGTATGGATTGAAGTGCTCATTTTATTTTTTTAGTTATTGTTACGACCATCTTAATTAATAGTGTAAACAATGCGTTCTGCATTATATGACTGTTATGTAATGTAGATTGTTGTCAGCTTCCTTAATGAATTATCGGAATGTCACAGTGCCAGAAAAGAATTGAGATTTTGTGATTGCAGAAAGAAAAGGACCTCGAGTTAACTGCCCGTATAGGAAAAGAGCTGCTCACCCACAATAACAAACTCGAGGCTAGTGTGCAGTCGCTAGAGGCTGAGCTGAAGGCTGCTAAGGACGAGATCACTCAACTGGCACATGATGTCATCAAGAAAACTGAACTTATTCAGGTGTGTTACTAATCAAATTGTGGAAGCTCGGCGATATTCCGAATCGTAATTGTGTTTTATATTTAAAAAATGGCTAAAGTGAACTGTTACCTATCAGGTCAATTGAATAAATGTGAATTATATCAAGTTTTTATATTATTTGTATGTATTGAATCGTAAACCTAAGTAATCCTAAATTTGTGTCCATATCAATGTGACTTGCATACCAGGAACGCTGCACCTTTCTGTCAAGGCATTTAACTTTTACCTTGTCCACTTTCATATGTCTTCTCGTTCCCTCGGTCACTCGTGTCACATATTTTCTACTATTCTCTGCTTGCTCATGTTTCACATATTTAATCAAGGAATCTGTTGTTAATCCCGTCTACTAATTTGCTTTTAATTTGTTATTTTTTCTACACACCCAAGCTACTACTGCATTTTCATCACACTCAGTATTATTCATACTTATTTTGCCAGTTCCAGGCTCCACCTTCACACATTAGTCTTAGTATTCAAGTTCCGTTGTGTTTTGTGCAGTTTGAATATAATAAATTTAAAAAATACAAAGTAAATAAACAATTATCTATATAAACATTTATTTAATAGATATAATTTTTTATTGCGCAATTGTTTATCTTAAACAATATTTATCAGGTATTGATATATTACCTCAAATGTTGTCTGCAGGTACTAACCAACGAAGTGGACGACTCGGGTGCGGATAATGGGATCGCGCGCGGCGCCGTGTCGCTGGAGGTGCTGCGGCGCAGGATCGGTGGGCTCGAGGACGAGAACCGTTCCTTGCGCTCCCAGGCCGACCGCCTGCTCAGCGACACGGACGCCGTGGAAGAGCGCGAGGCCCGGCTGGTACGAGACGTCTCCGCACAACTCGGTGAGTAAGCCATATAGAATATTCATAAACAAACAGTGTCACTGCGCTGGTATTGGTAGTCCAAACGAATGGGAAAATGATCATTCCTCATAGGACCATGATACTGAATGGCTGGTCTCTCAGTAACATGGTCCAACTAGTGCTTGACTCGTAATGTTTGTTTGGTTTAGTAGTACGACACTCGCTTAGTGACCGTGGATTCAAGATTCGTTTCAGGAAACCACTGATTTAATTCTGTTTTATATAGCACAAGCGCTTATTTTAAAAATAAATATTGGTGTGACATGTGTTCCATCTCTCGTTAATAAAATACTATTTTATACTGGTTGATCTGTATCCTAATACAATACATATTGAGTTGTTACTTTCCTAGAAGTATTTATGATCCAATGTGCCAATGTAGCCCAACCTAACCTGATGTGTGTTGTAATTTTTGTTTTTTTCATTACATATTATTTTGTTTGTCATCTCATCTCAATTTTAATAACAAATATTGAAGTACACAAATTAAATCTAAAATATCTACAATGTTGAGTCATATTTGCCTGATACCAATTCAGCTAGCTGGAGGCTCCCTTATCGAATTGCATTTTGTAGGGTTATTTTTTTATAAAAAAAACATTAAAAACTCTGCTTCACATTAATTTGCACCTCTCGTATTAAATTTCTATCCACAAGTTCGTAAACAGTTGACTTTCTTCTAATTATGCTCCTCATGATCACTGTAGAGTTTGATGAATATTTTTTAATTGAAATGTGGCAAGAGAAACTAAAAATATGATTGTGTAATTATTTCTGCCTACTTTAATATTTTATTAGACAACAAGTTTTGCCTTAGGAGTATATGAGCATAATGCAAACATTTTTTTTTTTTTAATTTTTATACATCTTAGTGCAAGTACAATTTATTTTAATATTGTTATCCAGTTTTAAAAGAGAGATGTCTTGCATTTATAACTGGGGTATCATATACAAGAAAGTTATGTTCTTATTTCAAAATACATGAAGCATTTATTAAAAAAAAACAAAAAATATATATTTAATTGCTCCAGTCGATGCAGTCAAACCTAATTGTCATATAATAATAAAAAATAATTAATAAAATTAATCAAAAACAGCCCTTCGTGCAAATATGTATTAATTTAAATCAGATGATGGTTTGCAGCTTACTCATATTTAAATCATTAGACAGTTTGCTATTGCTCCTCATTTACATGTACATAATTATATTTATTTTCCAAATAAATCACATTTTAAATGTAACATTTTTCTCCACAATGCAGATGGCCCATTGTACCTAAGTTATATAAATCAATTTATTCATGTTTTATTTTATTTTTTTCACATACTATTAGGACAGATAGAAATGAATCCCACTCAACTGACATCTGTAAGCAAAATGAATTTATTGTTTGTGTGACTTTACCGATTATATATTTGTAAGCTTTACTGTTCATTTAATTTTCGAAAACAACATTATAAGAGATGTTAAATAATAAATAAAAAATTTGAAAACCATGTAACTACCAACCATTACATAATAAAGTAAATTAAAAATTATTTTCTTATTCAAGCCGTAAGTCTTCTTTATATGGAAATATTCATACTTTCAGCGTACCAAAGTTAATCCATTAATAATTCAGGATTTTTTTCTTTTTAGATAATAACAAATGGTTTACATGCTTTACTATACTTTTAGATTGAATAAATATGCTTTAAAAGTATGTTTTACTTCTGTTTATAAGTTCTAATGAAAATAAATTAAGAGTTAAAAAATAATTATAATCTTTATTTCAAATATTACTGTTATAAAATATAATTAAAACTTATTCATATAAATGTAAAAATGTAATTATTTTAGATTTACTTTACTTTTAAAAAAGTGTACAAAAAAGCAGAAATATTACATTACCAGTCTTAGACAATGCCAAAATTGGACAAAGCAGTGAAGATCATCCGATTTATTGATGCGGCGAAACAAGGTGGCCTTGCAGTGTGTTTTCATCATAAAACCGCACCCTGTCAGACCATACTTGCTTTGACGTATTCAAATTTCATCAACCTGCTCATCAGCAACTTGTGGGACAACATTGGCGGAATTTTAGGACAAGAATGTCAGGACTCATATGCATCAAATTATCCATTGACATAATTGAATTTTTAAATTTATATAATTAACTGTATGTTTAATTAAAAATATTTGTTAATCCGAAGTTTTGTAGAGCTTTGCACTCATAACAATGGCCGTTTAGCATCTTGTAAATAAGAAAGGCGTTAAATATCGGGAACAGTGACATATTCAGTGGTCGCCGTAGAATTAGGAAATTATTTTTGAAAGTATTATTGATTACTCTGCTAAAATTTCTGACATTTTTCATATTTATTGAAAACATTATTAAAGATATGGCTGTTTCTTACTCAATTTATTAATTATTGTTAATCAAATTACTTTAAGCCAGTATCCAATTTAATGCTTACCTTATTATATTATAATAGGTTGATAATCATAATTTTCATGTAATATTTGTATGCTTCGTATTTGAAACCTATCAGTGTTATTATAATTGTATTTCTTTCCAGCGAATGCCAGTATGGAGGTTTATGGAATGGGGGATGAACTCTCCAGAACCAAAGAAGAATACCAAATTCAAAAGGATCTCCTCGACACCACAACCGCAAAGCTTCAAACTACAGAAAACAAACTACACCAGGTAAATAATCAAGACATATTTGTGATACATATTCTATACATGTAATCAGATCTAGGTCATGCGTGAGTATTGTGGTCTTATCTCTTATTATCTTCACAATATCATTAGAAGTAATCATTGTGGAAATGGTCTCATACTACATGAAAAGCCATAATAATGTTAATTAGTGGTGAAAGCTAATACTAATTTAAAAAAATATTAATTTAAGGAAAGGTCTTAGTAATCATAAAAATTACACTTTTCAATATTTAATAGAACTTCAATTGCATACATAACTTTAAACTATCACCTTGCGGCTTACAACTTTTTACACAATAACCAAGTATGTACATACTTACCTATAAATGTATGAACATTTTCACAGAAAATACTGCCTTCTAAAGATATTATTAACAACTCAACATCATATCTCCCGATTTATGAAAATTCAATAATTTGTGGTATTTTTTTTAATAGATATGTATTATCTACATGAAAGGGTACTTTTGGGTCCTATAATTATTGAACATTATTTTATGAATTTTTACTTACAACTTCATTACAAACTGTTAATTATACTATTCCAAAATGTGTCTTGTTATGTTATTAGGTGACAGTGGACTGTGAGCAGGCATTCGCTCTGCTTGAAATAACACGGGAAAATCAGAACAGTCTAGCAGCCGAGCTGGCTGAATTCAAGGAGCGCTATGCGGAGGTCCTTATTCTGCTGCGCGAGGCTCAAGAGCAGGCTCGAGTTGCCAGAAGCCGTCCTGCCCCATTGGCTTCACTGGGCCGCCCCTCTGCATCCCACGCCCGCCCCACCGCCGGCATTATGCCCCACGTAGCCATGGCTGCAGGCCTGCACCACCACGATTCGCTGCAGTCGGAGCTCGAGTCTTCACTCTATTCTGATCTCAGCATGGACTCGGGCATCGGGGAAAGAGTGTAAGTAATTTTTTATCAAATCTGATGATTTGTAATTGTATTGGTAACATAAAACAAAAAATGCTTTATATAATAAGATGTTGTATATTAGAAGAACGAAATAATATACCAGTCCTCACCAAAAAATTTTAATGTTTATTTATGACTTTACTTTCTTTTGGCTAGACTCACATCGAATACTAAAATAAGGTGCCATTTTAAACATTACCCAGGTTATCTATTGGTCACATTGTCACCAAATTGCTAACTGTATATCATTCTACGACTTAACGTACTATTGTCTAGGCCAGCATCATATTTCATTTTCTGTGATTTCATATTGCAACGATTTCCACTGTATTTCCTTTATCACGATTATTAAAGGAAAATAAGTACATTTGTCTTGCACAATATGGTGAACCATTTTTGAATCTGCTTTATGCATAGTTATCAGGGTTTCAAGATTTAGTTGGTTACAAACCAAATGGCCTCACGTCAAATTTGTATATCAAATACTTAACAATAGACAACAATGTGTCACAATTTTAGTCTAAACATTTTATTATTTTCGCAGACAACCCTTCAGAAAAGTGTTTGAGACCGTGAAGTGTGCTACACGTTCTTCGGCACAGGGCTTGGAAAGACCTGGACGTGGTGCCACTTGTGGAACCACGGGTAGTGGCACGGGGCCCGTAGCTAGTGCCTGGTCTGGCCCGCAGGCTGGAGCCTGGCCTGCGGGTCATGTGGGTAGCTGGGCAGGCACCCAGGCAGCATGGCCTGGACCCAAATCAGCCCCTCGTATGAGCATCTGTAGTTCTGACTCAGCCATGGACAATGCGTCCGTCACCAGCAGTTTTGGAGAGCCTGAAGAGTATCCGTGAGTTATCCATTCAACCTAGTCTATGTTTGTGTGTATCCCTTAAGTAGATATATATCTGGCGCGTGTATTCAGTTTATTAAAATAAATAGGTAGAAAGAAGTACATAAACATATATTTATTGAAATAAATTGAAATGAAATATTTATCTGATAAAGATTAAAATTTGAAGAATATGATAACAGTTCCACAAGGTATGTTATCAGATAAATACAGTAAAACCGCGATATAACGAAATCCAAGGGACCAAAAAATAAAAATTCGTTATAACGAATTCCCACATATAACGAAATAAAAAATAAAAAAAAAAAAAAAAAAAATATCCTACTACATATATGTTACGCGCCGTCGCAAAAAAATGTTGCGCGGCTTCAAAAAAGATCGCAAATTCTGCAAACAAAGGAGGAGGAAGGCCATAGGGAACTGAATACATACATATTTTTAGTTGTTTGGTTAAATATTTTAATTGTGTTTAAATGTAGAGCCGCTTCAAACATAGTTTTGGGCATGAAACATAAAAAATAATTCAAAAATAAAAATTTTACAGTTGAATCGTGGCATTTTTATAAAATGAGTCGTATATAAATTACGAAGGTACTTACCGGTAACGGCTGCAACCACTTCAAAATATAATCGATAAAATTGTTCACTTAAAAATGATCTTTAACATTGTTCACTTAAAATAATCGTTTATTTTCCCTTGTTTAGTTTTAACATTTCTTTCACTGTCTCGTATAATTATTTTAGCCAATGCATCGCAGTGGGAAAATGCATCCACCGGTAATTCTGGTCTTCCCGATACGTATCGTTGGAGAACATCTAAGGCATGAAAAACTTCGGAAGTTGACGGTAACGAAGCAAATGAGATTTCATTGCTTTCCTCATTCAATGTGTCATTTTTGTCCTCATCACTCGTCTCAGATACCGTAATGCGAGGCGCGGGAACATACAAAGCAGACGTTATCACTTCATGGTCGTAAGAAATAAAATCATCGTAACTTGTAGATCTCAACAAAATTCTTTCACCCGTTGTTAAACTCGCTTGAGGGGCGTCAATTTCATCTACGGGCAGCGAAGAAAACCCGCACTTTTTAAAACAATTCGCGATTGTTGTAGATGTTACCGATTGCCATGCTATACTCATAGCTCGACATGCATCCAATACCGTCCATTTTCTTAAGTTTTCTACAGAACAGCCATTGTTTACCTGTATAATACAGGAATGCAATAAACTTTTTCTGTAATGGCTTTTGAAGTTCTGTATTATTCCCTGATCTAGCGGTTGGAGAGCACTCGTAGTATTAGGAGGTAGGAACAGAAATTCTATATTTGGCGCAACAATTTCCGGTGCGTAATGTGCTGAACAATTATCCAAAATCATCAATATTTTACGATCTTGTGCTGCCATTTTTCTCTGCATCGTAATAGCAAAGCTCTTAAATATTTCCCGCGTCATCCACGCTTTTTTATTATGGCAATAAGTAACAGCGGGAAAACTGCTAAAAGTAAGGCCTCTAAAGCATCGTGGTTTTTTATATTTTCCGATGACTGTGATCTTTACTTTATCGGATCCGTCCATATTTGTACATAACGCGGCCGTCAGGCGTTCCTTACTACGTTTTCCTCCATGACATCTCTCTCCTTTAAGAGCTAGTGTCCGATCTGGCATCATGTTATAAAACACACCAGTTTCATCTATGTTATAAACATTTTTTGCGTCGTATTTCTCCCAAATATGCCGATTGTTTGTTATCCAGCTCGAAACTTCTTCTTCATCAACTTTTTGGGAATCGCCACAAACCGCGAGGCAAACAATGTTGTGTCGCTTTTTAAAGCGATCTAACCACCCATTAGATGCCTTAAAATCAATTCCCATCTGATGAGCCAACGACTTTGCTTTCTCAATAAGCATTAAACCAGAAGTAGATATATTCGCTGATCGGATTTGGGAGAAATACTCGAACAGTTTTTCTTCCAATTCTTCATATTTGGCAGGCCGTACACGCTGTTGGGAACCGCTCGCCTTACATCTATCAAACGCATCTTCAATCTTCTTCCGATTTTTTAAAATTGTGGAGAGAAACGAAACCGGAATACCATATTTTACGGCTATCTTGCCTTTACTGTCCACTTTGTTGTCGATGTCTTTCAATATCATTATTTTTTGTGCCATGGTTAAAGTTTTGCGGGAATTATCACGTACTGAAGCCATTTTAAGGTTTCACAAAATATTATGAAATGTACTTTAAATAATAAATTACACTACACTAGTATGCATAGCAGTAAACACACGAAAACAATAGTTAATAGAAACACAAAAAATAGTCCATAAAGTATTTTAAAGAATTATTTGTATTATTGACGAGTTCACACGAAAACAATTGTCAAACGAAAATGAATTTATGTAAATATTCAGTTCGGTCATGCAATAATCGCGTTAAAAACGGAACAAACTTAACTCTACAGACCTTACACTGAGACTGATATTCCCAATAAGTACATACTGCAACATTCTGCGTATTCCTGTTAATTTTTGTATTTTCCAGCTGTCTGGGTCTGGGATTGCAATACATATTAGAGGCGTATGCGTACGTAAAACATGTCCAAGTGAACGCCGCAAGAATTATGTCAAATGGTTTTATGGGACTATGAACCTACTATGAACCCAAGAAAAAGTTTGAATTGCCAAAATTTGACGCCAAAAAGGCCATTAAACCGTTCGCATACGGCAGATGCAGCGGCGCGGCTTTGTAAGTGCGAAATAATATTTTCATCTTTTATCATTTTTTTATTTCGTTATAAATTTACGTAAATGTATTGGCATTTTTTCGTACGGGACAAAAATGATTTCGTTATAAATATTAACGGGATTTCGTTATATATATGCATTTTTGTATGAAAAATTGGTTTTAGGGACTAAATTTCGATTTTTTTTTCGATATACGTCATTTTTCGCTATATCGGGGTTCGTTATATCGCGGTTTTACTGTACATATTTTTGATTTATTTCCCTGAAAATCTAGTTCAGGGTCTAATTTCAATACTAATTCATCTTTTAGCCTCATTTTTTTACAAAATATGGCATTTTGTTATTTGTTTAAATAAGATTTTTTATGTGTTGATAAATTTTTTAAATTGTAATAAACTCCACAAAGTTTGTAATAATTAAGACCAGTACTAGAAAACTCTAACTATAAACAATTGGAACAATTACAAAATACATATATTAATTTCTATGTGAATATCCCAAAGATAAAACTTTACTAATCATTTTAAAAATAATTATTTTTAATTTTTTAAATGTTTTTAAAATGATTTATATTAGTACAAATAGCTGATTTTATTGAACATGAATATTTACTCATATGCTTTAGGGCTTTAAGTTTTATATTCAAAACTCACATTTTTTTTTACTAAATAATATTTATATCAGTTCTATAGTTTATATTTATCATTGGTGTTTCGGGCTTAGAACGCCGGTCCGAGTGACTACGATTAAACATGAGATCTGTTCCATTATTTTTTGTGAAAATATTATATGTTTTGCATCTACCGATTTACTCAACATAGTACATATTTGGTTTAACATGGTTTGAATCTTGACTTTCATACAATTTTCTCTACTTTTAATACATACTTTACAGTACTTTCAGAAAGATTGAAATATACTTAAAAATTTGTCTCAACACGATTACGTACATCGGGAAAACATTGAAAGTACTTTTGCAGTACCAACTGATCTTGTAATTTTCAATGTTTATCAACACGCATGCTGTAGATGAAAAACATTAATTTATTGTATTATGTAGTTTTTGATAAATAAATGTCCTAAATCTTAAATCTGCCATTATTTATAGATTTCTTAATTTTTTTGTTTATTGTGTACATGTTACCGACTCTGCCTATTACAGAGGAGGGCCCAACATCGGTGTTCCCGGAGTGCCTGGAGCGGCTGACCTTGAGGCTGCCTTAAGGAAGCTTTCCCCAACAGAGATCATGGCCAGGAGAGCTAAGCTGGCATCGGGACAACACTACAACACCTACGATTATGATGGTAAATAATTAAACCATACCTCTCCTACTTATGTGACTAAATGTGAAAATAATTATAATCATTAAGACTTCTCATGTTGCTGAAATTTCAGGTCATTTTTATTTTATTTTGATTTACAAATGCTGGTTCAGCAATGTATTGATAAAACATCTTATGTCATCAGTAAACAAATTACCACAATAATTAGTATAAATTAACTTTGTGTATAACCATATGGGTTTTATTAAACCTAATTTATACTAATTATTAAAATATCTAGTCACAGGCGAACAGTTTTGAGGGTGCAGACTTGGCGCTTGCCAAATCACCTACAGATAATTTATTGATTCAAACATGACTATTGATTAAAAAATTCCTATAAACTCGTTTATTTTGTGTGACATAATATATATATTCGCAGTGGCAGGCCCAAAAGCGTGGAACTCTTTGCCTTCCGTCATAAGAAACAGTGCATCAGAGATTTTATTTAAGAAGAAGTTAAAAATGCACCTTTTCAAAAAATCATTCACATAAGTGAAAATAACAATTATTAATTTAAAAAAAAGATAATGTAACTTTAAACAGTTTATGTGTAAAGCGCCCTTGAGGTGACAGTTTTTACAAAAATGGCGCTATACAAATTATCCAATATTATTATTACTATTATATATTTTTTTAAATAATTTTTGTATTTTTTAATTAAATTTTCAGTCATATTTATACATGTTATTGTGTTATTTTTAAATAGATGTTTATATCAAACATGTGCACAAAATTAATTTTGCCAGGTTCATTAAAATCAATACAATATTGCAAAAAATAAAACATTTGAAAGTTAATACGTACTTTAAGAGCTTTCATTTTGAAAATAAACAAAAATGAATAACAATTTTTTTTTTTTATCATTAGACTTGTCTATGAGAAACATGGTTTCAATTTTAATCTGTTTCGTGTTTGAATGAAAATTTCTTCTGTGTTATTTTACTAACTTGGGTTGATTATTGTCATATCTGACGTTTCGGACCTTATTTTAGTGGCTTTCTCAGGGTGGATGAATTAATTAACAAAATTATTATTTGTTGGCCATGAAAGCTTATAAATAAATATATACGTACATATTCATACTGTACTTCGATTCTGATATTGTTATAAACCATTTCAGAACCTGGCCCCTGATATATGTGTATATGGATATTATACATTTATTATAAATGTATTACATTATGTTGAGGAATTTGTTTGAAAAAATGTATAAATAAAAAAACAGAAAATAAATGTGATTTATTGTCAAATAGGTGGACGAAGCTCCCCAATCAGCAGTCTTCCTTTTGGCCTTCGCACACCTGATAGCATCATGTCCACTGGCATGGTTAGCGGTAGCGGGCGTACAGGGGGCTCTTGGCGTCTGCCAGATCGCCTACAGATAGTTAAGCCCATGGAGGGTTCCCACACGCTACACCAGTGGGCGCAACTCGCCACCCCTACCATGTCAGGTAATGTTGGATCCGACAACCGGGCTTGTGTTACTAATGGTTATTATAAAGAACTTAAGACCAATCTAAAGAAATGTAAAGAAAATAAATTGTCCTACTCTGAATATAATATCGCACCACTCTTTTGGGAGTATCACCTTCTAAAACAATCCTCAATGTGAATATTTTATTTCAGGTCTACTTGAAGATCGTCCTGGTGTCCAGATCAGAGGCGGTCGAGGTGCGGGAGATCTCGGGATACAGATGTACAGCCTCAATGACGTAGAAGAGGATGATGATTATCCTAGGAAACGATTCGACAACTCCGCTTTTACATACACTTATACAAACAGGTAAGAGTTTTCAACATTTTTTACTGCAACAAATGAAAGACAAAACCTATAGTTAATTAATCCACCTTGTTGATTCGAACCCCATTAATTTTAAATACGGCATAGTTTAAATTATTCAAATATTTTTTCATCTAAATTATCAATAAAAATAATTTTGAACTCCTAAACCATCATAAATCAATACATTTTTACATTACATAATTCAAAAAATTATTCTAATTTACGTGTACAAATTTACAATTTCAATGGGCCACTGCTAACCATCCAGAAACTGTTTTCATTTTTCATGCACTGTTTCATCACCCCTAATCCATATAGGCAGGTGTTCCAAAATATCTGATAGTGAATAAACAATGCAAAAAAAAAATTATTACATTTTTTACTAGGATTTTTATCCATTGATTCGATTTTACTCTTTTATTAAAAAAAAAATTCACCAAATATACTAATTTCTACCTATAATTCCTAATATTAGGTAATTCATAAATCGCATTTTTCGTACTATTAATTATTACGTACTATGAAGTTGTAATTATTCAGAACATTGGTCTGTGATGTTTTAAATACTAATTTAATGTATTAATTATAAATATATACATATAAAATCAATTTTGTCGAAAAATATTGTTTTTGCGCTACCGGGATACAAACCTGGATCTATTTCCAATCCAGGGAAGTACACCACCAATTGTGTTAAAACGCCAGTATTTTTCATGACAAATTTTCGAACCTATATATTACACTTTTTTCAAATTAATACATCTATCTGTTGTTTCATTATTTTTGAAAGCCATCTACATTATTTTTACGGAATCACAAATACCTTTGAGTAAACCGACTGCAGACGCAAAAACAATATTTTTCGACAAAATTGATTTTATATGTATATATTTATAATTAATACATTAAATTAGTATTTTTCGTACTGTTTATGTTGATCTTCATTCCTTTGTAAACATCCCTTATTGCAATAATGCTAGACTCAGAGTTCAGCTGGCAAGACCAGTGTCAAACCGGAATTTTGCCACATACTAAATACCACTGCACTTTCTAAGAATTTGTTAGTGATGAGATGTTTATCGGCATATTGTAAATTATGTGTATTTCTGCTCTTTTTTATACCTCTATATTAAAATAACTTTTTCATTAAATCTTGTATTAAAAAAAAAGTAGTGTGCGATCTTTTAACTCTACCTTGTTTTTTGTAGACCGTCAATTGAATACACTTGAATTTGTCACTTCGATCTCTAAAATGACACCAACATCTCGTAATTTGTATAAATTCTCAAACATTTAAACAAACTTGTAGATTATTATGGAAGCCAATTAATATCGATGGTAAAACTGGCCAAAAAACTGGGAATCCCGAATACCTCTCTGATTTCAATCTTGAAAAATAGCTGGAAAAAAATTAAAAGCAATAATACGCAACATTGATTAAGGCCAGCGAAGCATGAGGCATTAGGAATTACAGTTTTTGATTATTTCTCGTAAATGTGCAATTCAAATACTCAATTTTCTGTCCCAATTTTTTAATGGAAAAGGCACATCACTCGCCAATCAAATGAATGTGGGTGATTTTGTTGCTGGTTAAATTACTTCAGTAAGCCTGTTTTTAATATTGAACATACCATACACTTATTCAAGATAAATTCATCATTTGAAATTCGTCATTTTGACGCATGAAATAATGGAGATTTATATGAAACTAATTTATGATTTCTACACTATTACGCAATTTTAAGAACCAACAAAACTTATTTTTCACTGGTAAAAAATAAACATATTTAAAATACAGTAGAAATAAATTACCTTGCCCCAAATTAAAATGCTGCGCTACATTCCTGAACGATAATTGCGATAACAACAGCGAAAGCATGTGCAAAAATGTAGATGCAGTAAATTTCTGTATTTTCTGAAAAAAATGTCATTTGGATTTTTTTTTCAATTTTGGTCCCTCGAATTGACAGGGTTTTACTACATTTTGATATGAAATATCAGAATAATTTCAAATGACACCAAATTAGCCTGATTATCGACATATAATTCAATGCATTTTTTGAATAATTTCCTTTACTTATTGATCTTACTATGTACTGTTTTGACAGTTTTTTTTAAATTTTGTTATTGGTTCTCACCGAGTTCAAAGTTCTTGCAGTAATAAAGCATGATTACTATTTTACAACATTTTAACTCTTTCCCCAAATAAGTTTAATGTCAGAGTTCCACTGGGTGTTAAACGATCTATAAATAAATCAATAGTAATAATTTAATGACGCATCCTAATTTTTATATTTTTTTGAGAATTAAATAAGCCGTGTTTGTGATATAAAGTACATTTTTATTAAATTATTTTACATAATTTTCAGTTTAAGTTGTTGCATATTTATGATTTTTATTTTGTTTTATAGCACGGTGATGCACCCAGATGACGGAAGCATGGCGGGCAGTATGGCGGGCAGCATCAGAGGTAGCATGGCCGGCAGTCTGGCCGGCAGCGAGGCAGGAAGCCTTTGGGGCAGCGCTAGGGGCAGTGCGGCACCCAGCGCCAGCAGCACCCGTCCCCACTCTCCTTCGCAAACTCCTCGTGCCGCTCTCTCACGCAGAAACTCCACTTGCACCTTCTCCACCAACATGGGGCTCGCCAACATTCTCAACGAAAGGGGAATCAAGGGTGTCACTCCTTCTTGCGCGGCCACCCCCACAGCAGCATGGTCTCCCACCGCCACCCCGTGCAACAGTCCACAATTGGGGTCCCCGTCCAGCTCTCCCCCCAACTCTCCCTCTGCAGAAAGAGCGCCTTCCTCCAATCCTCTGCCTCCCTTGAGCTCTTTAATCAGTAGCGGTGCTGAAATTTTACGAAGAACATTTTCTCCTCATCCAACTCAAGTTAAAAAACCCACCACTCTATCTCAACAAGATCGAAAAGCCTTGGGAAATATTCTAGAGAAAGTAGAAAGAATAGGATTGGATTGTATGGCGGGCACATCACCATTGGCCGCAGGCCTATACTCGCGCAGGGGGCAGCAAAGCCCAATGGCGCAACTCACATGCCTAAAGCACGCCCTACACCAAGGTAGTATACAACGTGCCCTGCCTGGTGTTGCTGAGCAGGCAGTGGAGGTGGGAGTGCTCGGTGTGCCTGCTCAACCCGGTTCAGGGGTATTACGGGCTCAGCTGGAGCGAGCCAAACGTCGCCCACGACCACGCCAAGACCTAGGTACGGTTACAACAAGCACGCGACCGGATTTGGGATCGGTGAAGAAGCCTGATAAGCAGCCGTTTTCCACCCTGGGCACCCTCAGTTCGCTATTATTTGGCCGAAAGGGAGGCTTATTGTAGATTAGTCATATAGTTTTGTGATACAAAATTGGACATTTCCATAATTTTAACATACAGCATTTAAACATTTTAAAAAGCTTTTGACATTGTGCAGTTGGAACATCTCCAGTATGATTTAATGCCTGAGATTGACACAATGTATGACTCAATCAAATGATAAAGTTTTTACCTCAACTTATACATTTATATTATAGTGGTGTCCTTGATTGTGAAGAAATCATTCTTTTTAATAATTCACAATTTAGGAAAGTTCGTAGACCGCTTATATCAATAATCATGGTGCTCAATAGCCAAAAATACTTTAAGTAAAACTTTAGCAAAAACAATGTTGATATATTGCGTCTCGTCTTATTTTACAAAACTTATGTTTTATGTGTAAATGTCTAGTTTTGTATTATTGTTGCAACTTTTTTTTTACGTTAATTAATTAGTTACAATAGATAACTAAGCAGGAGTGATAATAATTATATATACTGTACATATATTAGATTCTGTTCGAGGATTGAACATGTTAGGGACACAAATGGATGGTAGTAGTTTATGTATACTTATTTTGTAGTATAGTTTGTAGCTTAAGTTAGTTCAAGTCCCTAACTTTATGTTCTGCATTTTAATTTTTATTTTGAAGAAATTTTTGTGAGCTGTCTTTTATGTACATTATTGTTTTTGTTTTATAATTTGTAATGTCCATTTGAAATGTGGGGAAATTGAGGAATCTTAAGCATCTTTTCAAGAATTATTTGATGCTTGTTCAGTTGCATTAATTAAATGAACAATATAACCTGACAGCTTAAACAAGGTGTCCAGATTTTAATTTTGAGTATTTGGGTTATTATTTACATTCATCTTTAAAAAAAATACATCATAATTCGGTCTTCCTTTATTAGTATCATTTATCTTTACCTCATGTTATAGGTCGCAGCAATGTCATCTCACCAGATGACAGAAACTGGTAATATAGGTTCTATAGTAACGGACATTCTGGATAACTTATTGGGTCAACATTCTGAAAAGTTCTAATAGCTGTAATGACCTTGTGTACATATTTTTCGCATATTTATTGAAATTGTTTTTAAAATACATAACTAAGATGGCCCATAGTTCTCAAATGGCTATTTTAAGTTTATCGATTCCAAAAATATAGTATTTTCTGATGCCAGTTGCCACTCTCAACAGATCCACTTAACTGATTACAGAAGGGGAAAAAAATAGTCATGGTGGCAAAGCGAACCTGGGCAACTTGAAATATGGACACCATAAATTAGAATAAATTGTTATTTATACATATAAAGTTTACAATATGTGCTCTTTACCCATTAAGCTTTATTTTAAGCAGGCTCTGCAAAGAATATGTGAAACCCTTTGATAATAATTGTCATAGTATTACACAATGTTCTGCATGTTATCGCAATCATCAAAATGTTTTGTAAATAACATTAGTGTCTTTTTCATTCCATCTTTATTGTTTTATTATTTACTCCATTTATTGGTGAACGATTACAACATGGTTAGGTGATAAGGTAATTGACTACAGTAGGGTTTCACGTATAATGTACGAGCATGCTTTTTAAAAATTCAATAAACTACCGTTTTTGTGACTTTCCCACTCCGTTGAGAACCGAAGACTGTACAGTGAACGGGGTTGGACAAGATTGCTAATTGTATGTACAAATAAAGATGGATAAGCGAAACTTTTTAACAGCTCATATTTATTTTTTAATACCGTCAATTAGAAAATAAATTTATTTATTATTGTTCAGCTTTGGGTAGCAATTAATTATTAATTTTAGTACAAAGTATTTCATTATGCGCGTCTCAGTCCAACCCTGTGCCGGGATATCTGGTTGTTTAAATGTAACAGTTGATTATAAATAGACTGTTTAACAATGCATATAAATATGTTCCTTATATCACGTATATATTCTTCTTTAAATTAAAATTTTTAAAAAATATTTGACAAGCGGTGATAATTTAATCTTATTTTTCTGCACAAATTTAGTTTAATTGATTTCAATGGTATTATTTTTTACATTTTTTATTTTAATTGATAATTGATATTATTTTCTTGATCAGTTTAAAACAATTAAAATTTTGTATTTAGTAAAAAACATTGTAAATATAAACTTTGTATTTATTTAAAAATTATTTATTCTTGTGCTTTTTATGTGTTTTCATAAAAATTGCCATTTTAATTATTTTGTCCTCGGGGACTTAAAATGTTGTCAAAATGGTTTTATCGCTTTTTTAAATTAATTAGCTGGGTCATATCTTATTAACTTTAAGATAAGTTTTGCAGCTGATTCTATCTTTTGGAATCCTTAAATTGTAGTTTTTCATAGTCTCGGGCCGTTATTGAAATAATCAACTTTATTTTCTTAGCGGAAGATTGTTTTGTCACAATACTTAATTTGATTTATTTTCAAAAATGTTTCATTCTTGATACAGGTTTTTATTTATAAACATTTTGTTTTCTGTAAATTAAGACTTGTATTCCATATTTTAGAAAATGAATCATGCCAATAGAACAAATTGGTTGTATGGAAAGCATTTGTAAATTATTTTTAGATGAATATCATGAGCGGATATAAATCTATTCATGAATAATTATGTTAATAAAGATATATCAATTATGACTTCTTTTTTCTTATTTACCTCTTATTTGCAGTGAAGATTACTGATAATGATCGCTACTTAGTTTTTCCTACACTCTGAAAGACTATTAAACTTTACTCCTTTAGAAAGATCTTCAAATTTTCAATCACAAAACACTTGCTCTGGATACATTTTTGAATGCATCAGTGAAGTGCTACATATACCTCATAAGGTGTGACAATTTAATTCCCGGGATGACTGTGTAGTCTGTGATGTAATTGTATTGAAATCACATGCGTATTCGTATTTTAACACGTTTGACTAATAGTAGAATCTCGCTAATCTAACACTATATAAAACCTGATGATGCTGGATAACTAGAACGTATGGAAAACAGAAAAATAAGAATGTGTAATTTTGTGCTTTTGTTGTGTATATGCTTTTATTAATATGTATTTCCTACATATGAATTTAAAAAATCAGTTGAGTTTTATGGATAACATATTAGGTAACAGATATCTACTTGAGAACTTGGATATGAAAAACAGGCCACCAAAAATTCACTGTGCTGTTCAAAAGCTATTATCCAATTAGACCATATCCTGCTTCTGAAGGAGAGTTATTAATGTACATATTCTACACATATTTAAAGAACCTTCTCAGAATTTTGCTCTCAAACACCTGCAATTTCATAAAGTTGACAGAGCTCACTACAGGTTTCTGAACACTGGTCTAATAATGACAAATTTTGGTTTTTTGTGATATGTGGGTGAATTTTAATTACTTTTGAAGACTAAAGTAGCAACTGTTAATTGATAGAATATGTCTTTTTATTTTGTCACTGACTTTATTGTTACCATTCATCATAGACCCGAGATATATAAACTACATAGACTCTTTCAAAAAACTGACTATCAATTTATACACAGCTCCAGTCGAGGTCCTGCCATCATATAAACTAGGTTTTCTGCTTATTGACCTCGAGGGGCATCTGGAGAGTTATAAAAACTTCTACAACAGTTTTTTAGATCAACCATGCCAATAGTTATTAAAGAAGTTATGGAGTTATTGAAGAACTAGAACCATGAAAATTTACGTCTCGGATGACTTTTTCCAATGCAACATTAAACTGTAGGGATGCAAGCACATCACTCTGTTGGAGTCTATTAGTTGTGGCCGTGTAAAAGTTTTATTACAGTTTGTGTTATTAAATAAAAATTAACTGAATGTATCCCTGACATACATTATAAATGATTGACAAAACTATGTTTTCGTAAAAAGGGCAAAATGATGAATTAGTATTATGTAGTAGGAAAATAATTACAGTTTATGACTTTCAAATTCAATTTTTGTTGGCTGATAATTAACTTTATTAATCGAAGTAAGCATCATTATAATTTAATGACGTAAAATTCCGGAGTTCTGAAATTACACATTCAGCGGCAGCAGTTGTTGAGAGTACCTTATCCTTTTGCTGCTTGGTTGTCGAAAACCTTATCTCGTAAAAATATTGAGATGTCTGGTGAGTACGGTGGATAAGGCAATATTTTATAGCCTAACATATATTATATTTTATAGTGGAAAGTTTTTGGCTTTCGTTTAGTTTGTACAGCACCCATTTGTAAAAAAATTTTTTTCCTTATCTGTTTTAAGTGGTCCAGAACTGTTAGATGACCAATGCTTAACTTTTGTGCAAGCTCTCGAATTTAAATAATTTATTTTACATTCATCATAAAGCAAATTAATGGAAGAAAGATATATTCCCTAAGATGTACTTCCCTGAATCAACTAAATTACAATGAAAATCCCTGCGCATCAATACTACATATTACTGAAAGCCAAAGATATGATGAATAAAAAATCTACCTACATCTGTACAATAAAATTATTCTCAATCAAAACAAAAATTGTCTGCTGACAGCAAACAGCTTTTTCATAACATTTTATGATGATTAATCATTCAAATTCATAACTACATAATTATACAATGGAATTACCAATTTTGGTGAGTCAAAGTGCCAGATAATTTTAGTTGTAATTAACTGTAGTGAACTAATAGTAACATTTTTTGTAAAACTTTAAATGCCTTAAAATATGCTTTACAAGGTTTCTCTAATTCTGGGCCATTTTTGTGAGTCAAAGCCATGTTAATATTTACTAATAGTGATAATACTGGATATATGTAATGTTATACTTATAATTTCATAGTTAATATTTCCTAAATTTCTATATCAAGAAAGCACAAAAAATATCTCTGCCTCGTTTAGTTTCATCATTGAAACACGTAAAAACAATTTAAAATTCCTTATTTGTTTAATATAAGCATGATGATATTATGTTGGAAAAAATGACTTTTCTGCATATTCAATATGAAGGAGCTGTAGTAAATGAAATGCTTGATAAATGGGACAACCTTCACAAATGTTTGTTATAGGAACTGAAAGAACACAAATAAATTATACCACAATTTTTCCACAAATAAACATTTTTGTACCTCAGTTTTTGCACGACGATTTTAGTTTATAGATTACTGAAATATTTCATTACATGACATGTGTGTAATTCAAATGTTTTGTATGAAAATGGTGGCGCACGGTTTATACTTTTTGTAAATAAATTTGAAAGGAAATTGATATAGTTCATCAGAGTGAAGTGTCAGTATCCTTTGAAATATAAGAATAAGGTGGAAGTTTGGCCAAAACAAACATGTCTATTTCTATTGTCAAAAATTTGAAAAACTGCTGTATTAAATTATGACCTACGGATCCTCAACCGTCCTAGGACGAGTTTTAAACAATAATGTATAAATATATTTTATGTGATTGTATTTCCTCAAAGTCTTGCTCACCATGTTGACAATTAAATTTTAACCAGTTGACTGCTTAAATGTTTGTTCCGGGCAGGCAATGATATTATGATAAAATGAGGATATTAATGCCAATCAAAAAACTTCAAAAATGAAATCTTTGTAGAAGTAGATAAATAAAAATCTCTTCTTTTTCAGTTGCATCATAATACACAGTCACCAATTGATACACCTTTAAAAAAACCACATTCTACAGAGACTGGGAAAACTTCTGAAGAGGTCAAAACGAAGTCCATTAAGCGACCCAAGCTTGTGAAAAAGCTCTTTGAGAATGCAAATTTAGGTAAATCCGCATTCAATATTTATGCAAGAAAATAATTATGAAAACTATTACGATAGTAATCATGAATAATTATAAATCAGTCTTCTTCAGTCAATAATCCTTAACACACAATTGCTGAATGCAAGAAGTCTATCTAGGAAGTTTTGCAATTCAAAATATGCATAGATTACAAATCATCTTTATAAAAGCTTGAGAACTTTCATTTTTGGAACGGTGTTAAAAGTGTGTTATGTGAGGTTTATTGCAAAATTTGACTACACGTTGGAGTAAGATGAAGTCAGTTATCTTTTGTGTTTAAATATGGAAATAATATATAACTTTCACAATATTGGAACAATATATATGAAAGAAAAGATGACAGAATTTACTTAGTCAAATTTGGTACTTAATTAAACTTTAAAACCATTGTTTCATTGATTGATCAGTATATAACTTTCTGCACGACTATCTAATAATAGAATTGATGGTAAGAATGGAAATAAGCATTGGAATACTATTTAAATGCAATATTTTTCAATGTTAGCAGGTTGGATCTGAGCAGAGGGAAGAATTTGTATGGAAGAGTATGTTCAGTTGGGAAAATAGACCTAGATGAACAATCAATTTGGAAAAGACATTGAATTTAAACAATTAATTGAGTGTGGAACTGGCGAGGGGTATGAGAATGAGAAATTACGTAAGAGTACTAATAGGAGGTGAAAATTCAGGCTGGTGGGAATAATGGATAAAGTATATTGATAATGACGTAGTGAAGGTTATTCTATTTTCTGCTAATCTTATCAGAAATATGTGATGCTCTGTCAATTTTCTTGTTGTCAATAAAAACTATAAAATTTACTAAACCATTAATATTAACAAGTTTTAATGAATTTTACCCTTATTTTAAAAATATAATAGTTTTCCTATTTAGATTAGTTTGATTGTGATTCCTATCTAGTGTGTCGTTAAATATTTATACATAAATAAACATTTTAATACACATAAATAAACATCAGAAGCGGAATGGGCATCCTCATCTAGAAAAATCTAATTAGATTAATTTCAATTCATAATAGCATTTTTCTAAAATAGTGGTAGGTTTGGTAAAAATATTTCTGAGAATTTTTTTTTTACCCATACTGAAGGTGAAACAATAAAAACTTTCTTTGACAAAAACTAATGCTTCAAGCAGTGGTGTAACTACACCAATACGGTGCATTGAGGCCCACGCTAGGTCGGGACCCATAAGGTCAGCGCCCTATAATAATTTTAGTATTAATACTTTTCCCAGCGCTAATATGGACTAATAATTTTTAAAATCAAAAATAAAATTTGGGCAGGTGTTTACTTTGGAACCTAGCATGTATATAATAAACATGAAGTGTTTGAATTAAACCTATATTTTTCAATTATTTATCATTGCTTGCTGTGATCAAATTACATATGTGTGACTACATTTATTATAGGTGAGTTTAACCATAAACGTAATATAACATTTAGATAGCCATTGATTTGCTAGTCTGAATCTGGATAATCTGACGTTACCGTACTCATACAATTATTAACTATTTCATTTATTTTACAGCTCCTGGAATTTTCAATGGTGGAATGAAAGTACTTTTAAAGTTAGAATTTTTCGAAAATTTAAAATTATTATTGGATTTTCTGTCTAAAAATCCTTTAATAACACTCTCCTTCTGCGCATTCCTGCTGTTGCTAGGAATACCACTTTTTGTCTTTATAACTCTTGCATTTGTGTCCTCCACTGTGACATTTATAGGGTTTGTCATTTTAGAAGGTAAGGAAAAGATCTTTTTGAATTCCGATTGTTTTATAATTATAAAAAATGTCAGTAAGAAAACGAAAATAGATTAATGGTTCATATATACTTCGTTTTAGTTTTTACACTAACTATAGAATGGTACATAATGTAATTCTCTATCCTATCTACGCTATCCTCTCTGCTTACTCCTGCGGAGAAACAGCGTGATGGTAATTTAGTTGGAAACAAAAAGAAATCATATGGGGCCAAATCTGAAGAATAAGGTGGATGAGACAGTAATTCGTAGTGTAATTCAACCAGTTTTGCTGTGGCGATTGCAGACGAATGAGCTGGTGCATTGTCATGGTGAAAGAGCACTTTTTTTCTTCGCCAAATGGGGCCATTTATCATCAATTCAGCATCGAATCGGCCCAATAAATCAGCATAGTACTGTTCCTTGATTGTCTTTCCCTTTTCCAAATAGTCATCCAAAAAAAGAAAAATGCTCTATTATTAATATTGCTATTTTTCCATGATTGCAAACAAACACACTTGCCCACTTTCAAGAGCTGTCAAAACAAAACTACTCGATAAATCTGTCTGAAATTTTGACAGACGTCGTTAAACATGGATACTTATCATACAGCCCTCGCATTGTCGTTATTTGCACTGTTAGCAATTGTGTTTGAAATTATTAAAAAAATAGTAGCTTATTTTATTTTCCATAACATAATCACTTCAACGAGTATCATAACATAAAATATCATTAATCATAATACTTTACATAATTATGATTTTTATTCAAATTATTTAACCAATGATAATAAAAAACTGAATGTCTGTCTGGTCTCTGTATAATCCTCCACTTTTTGACCGATCTAAACAAAATTTTGCATAGTTTCTCTTTAGGACCCTGCACAAAAGCAAAAATACTTTAACAAAATGCCGTCCATTCCAAAATTTGCATTGTTACACTTTAGGACCCTGCATACGTATCCTCCCTCCACACGAGATAAATATGTATATTATATTAAATACTATCTGTTTCAAATTTTGCATAATTACAAAACAGTCATCTTCCCCCCTGGCCACCCTAACCCCTCCCAGCAATATAAATGTGTATTGTATTGAATCCGTTACAAATATTGCATTGTTACTCTTTAGAACCCTTACAAAAATATAGTCATCTCCTTTAAACCCCTATCTTAACGCCGGGGACAGACCGCTAATCTTCTATAAAACTGTACATAATGTAAAAAAAACATTTCCCATATTCATTACGCATTTTAACTCGATCTCTATAAAGGTGTAAAATAGAGATTACACTTGTACATTACTTAAAAATCATAAATGATATATATACAACATTTATGATTTTTAAGTTATTATATATACATGTTACACAAGTGTAGGTAAAATAGTCATAGATTGTCTCAGTTAATTCACATTTATTTAGTCAGATCAAACGATAACACTCTCAATACAAATACAATGTCTCTGGGGAAATGCCAATGGCGGTTGGCTACTTTCTTTCGCCCACTTTCTATATCCATAGACACCAATGTGTCGCCAGGTTAACAATATATACATATCTAAACATTAATTTTTTCAAGATAAAATGAGAACGTGGTTCGATTTGGTGCAAAAATTGAATCATTATAACAGGATTGTGAACCATTAATGTTTTCTCAATTAAAATAACTATCCCGATGACTATCACAATATTTTTCTTTAAACACCCTATTTATTTATATTACTCGATTAGTTCTTTTTAAAATGCATTTATTTTTTAATTCTAGGAACAATAATAATAATGGGAAGTATTATTGTGGGTGGGATGCTGTTGGTGATATTTGAAACAGTAATAATGACAACTATCCTTATATCAATTATTTCCTTTGGTCTGCAAAAAATGTGTAATTTGAAATAAGATTATTCCATTCAATTTTAAAATAATTATTCATTTCAAGATCAAACTGCTATCTTCAATGTATACCTGATGTGAATAATGAATGTTTCTACAGGACATTTATTAGAAACTTACTTGATTTAAAAAAATGTACTAATGGGATATTTATTCTTTCAGGCATATTGTTATAAAATATTACATTTAGTAAATACATAATTAAATAATTCTGATTTTTTTTTCTTATTCTTAACCAAATAACAACATTATATATATTATATTAGGACACGCGGATTAATAAAATATTTAATATTTTTTTTAGCTATTATTATATATTTTTAAAAAAGAGAATATATAGAAATATGAAACAATATTATACAAACTGTGCTAATGAAAAATGCAACAAAAGAAACATGCAAGTTTCCTGAAGAAAATAGTGTTGATTAACTCTATCTGGAAAGCGACCTTATTATGAACGTCAACAAGTCAAAAGTGATGGTATTCGAGAAGGAAAGCAAGACAACATGCTAAATACTTGTAGGTAATGAATGTTTGGAACAAGTAGATGAGTTTGTGTATTTGGGAAGTATGTTCGATAGAAATGGAAAGGAGGGTGACTGCAGGGAGTAAAGTGAACTTTGAATGGAATTATAGCTAATGGGAACTTGTCAACTGAGGCAAGACTAGCGGTTCACAATGGAGTCTTGGTACCGACACTGATGTATGGAAGTGAGGCCTGGAGCTGGCAGAAGAGGAACGAAAGTAGACTGAATGCAGTGGAAATGAGACCACTTAGGCGTATATGTGTCAGATCTATTTATAACAGAGTAAAGAATATAAAGCTGATCTTAGTATAGTGAGTAAGATTAAGAAATAATCGCTAATGTGGCTTAGTCATATGGAACGGATGAATGAGGAGAAAATGATAAGAAAGATATATGACGCAAGTGTTGACGGCACCAGAAGTAGAGGACGCCCGCGGAAGACTTGGCACAACCAGGTAAACCGATACTGGAGGATGGTCCTGTTAGAAGCCTCAATAATCGTTGAGCTTGTATGAGAAGACTTATGAATGTGGATGAGGTGAGATTTGTGTCAGGACAGAAGAGTGTGGGCACTCTATCCTCTCTGCCTACCCCCGCAGAAACGGCACGATGGTAAGTAAGTAAAGTACAATGGAAATCATTCAACATGAAAACATAGGGACCAAAATATTTTTTCACATGTAGTCAATAAAAAGGTAGCCATAAAAATTTTGACGGAAACTGAAATATTATTATGCTCTTATAAGATGCTAATTCTTTTCATGTTAAGTGATTTTTTATTTCATGTTGAAAGAAAATAAACATCACATGATTTTTCATGCTATTTATTCACTGTAATTTATTTTTCAAATGCGAGCAAAACTGTAGGGCATGACTATTCAGTAAAATTCTAAGGTGAATATTATGTACCAGGCCAATGTTTTTTTTTGAATAACTAGGAAATGAAACACAATTTGTAAATTTGGTTTATTACAATTATGTATGGTATAAATATTCGGGAGCTGTCAAATCAGATGATTGAGGAAGCCGGTCGATATCACAATTTTTTGACATTATGCGGCCAGGAAAAAATTTCTCTCGAAATTTCAAGCGTAGCTCAGGCTGTGTGTGAGGGGCACCATCCTGTTGAAACCACATGTGTTGCAGACCCAATCAACCCAATCAACCCAATTCGCCACCAAGAAGTTTTCGAACATATGACGATAGCGATCCCCATTAATGGTTACAGCATTGCCTCTTGCATCCTGAAAGAAATAGGCACATACACCACCTGACGCAGTAACTCTGCCTGGGTGTAAAGGTCGTTGGTGTATCAATTGAGGATTTTCAATGCCCCAATAGTGGCTGTTTTGTTTATTAACAAAACCCGCCAAGTCAAAATGAGCTTCATCGCTCGTGATGATTTTTTTCCAAAAGTCGGAGTCATCAATATTGAGCTGCAAAACATGTGCTGTTGCATATTTTTGAGACATTAGATGCTTTATAATAAATTGTAATCAACTACTCTCTACGACTACCAAATGCGAACCAAACAAAATCAGCCCGGAACATAACATTCACCTGTATAAATGATAAAAATCTCAAATTAGACATGAATATTTATTGGGAGTATTTAAAAAATATTTTCAGTGTCTTCTGTTTATATTTCAGCAAGAATATACACAAAGACATACATACAAGAAAAAAACAAACACATTTACATAACTTTATTACTATGATATAAATTAATGTTAATTATAAAACTATATTTTATTACATACAGATTTAAAAGAAGCATTACAAATTTTTCTGCAAGTTTTCTTTATTTTCGATAATTTCTCCAGACTCAGAGGTGGACAGGAAGTGGGTCCAGTCAGCACTGCTGTTGGCTTCAATGCGATCCCACAAATATTCTTGAATTTTATCATCAGACATTTTGGACTTGTCCAATTCAAAACATTCAAGAATCTTTTTGTCTTTATTTCCAAAATCTATATTCTCATGTTAAGGATAAATATGACCCATGTTTTGAATAATTACAACTTCACAATAAGAATGTGTTCTCCTTAATAAATATAATTAATTGGAACATACAGATGTATTAAATACTGCTAAAGAAAAAATGACATCCTATAATCCAATTTGTACTACAGGCTTCAGGACGATAGGTTGGTTGCCCAAGGATATAAAAACTCACAGCCTATTACAGTAAAACCGCGATATAACGAACCCCGATATAGCGAAAAATGACGTATATCGAAAAAAAAATCGAAATTTAGTCCCTAAAACCATTTTTTCATACAAAAATGCATTTATATAACGAAATCCCGTTAATATTTATAACAAAATCTTTTTTGTCCCGTACGAATAAATGCCAATAATATTTTACGTTTAAATTGCTTAACGAATAAAAAAATGTTTAAAAGATGAAAATATTATTTCGCAATTAAAGCCGCGCCGCTGGCTCTGCCGTATGCGACGGAACGCCGCGCACGGCCCTTTTCGGCGCGTTGGCGCGGCGGTTGGCGACAAGGTATGTAAAACAATTTTCAAACTTCTTAATGGGTTATAGTATTCATATTTGAAGTTGTGGTTGCCGCCGTTACCGGTAAGTTCCTTCGTAATTTATATACGACTCATTTTATAAAAATGCCGCGATTCAACTGTCAAATTTTTATTTTTGAATTATTTTTTATGTTTCATGCCCAAAACTATGTTTGAAGCGGCTCTACATTTAAACACAATTAAAATATTGTTTTGTGTTTGCAATATTCTGGAATTTACAAAAATATCTTCCAATTGGTGTTGAATAGGTTCTTTTCTTAATTTAATTTCTTTGATTATCTGTTATAATAACAAAACTACTAAAAATATGTAGGTATTCAGTTCCCTACGGCCTTCCTCCTCCTTTGTTTGCAGAATTTGCGATCTTTTTTGAAGCCGCGCAACATTTTTTTGCGACGGCGCGTAATATATAGTAGGATTTTTTTTATTTATTTCGTTATATGTGGGAATTCGTTATTACGAATTTTTATTTTTTGGGCCCTTGGATTTCGTTATATCGCGGTTTTACTGTATGTATTTACATGTTTTTAAATTGGTTTTTGAATATTCAGATTGTTTTTCTTAATAGGTATGATGTAAAGTTGTGAATGACGTAGATAGGCATGTGCTTGCGAGAACCTAACGCTTACCGTTAGACGCAGACTGAGGATTGGACGGATAATCTGATGGTGTGAAATAATAACAAATGGTATGTTAGAATAGGATAAAGTGAAAGATTCTTACATTACTGTTATTACAATAAAATATTGATGTAGGATGTGGGAGAATATTTCAAGATTTAGTAATATTTTATAATCAGAGTGGTCCATTTATGCAACCAAAGTGTTTTAAGAGCTAAATAAATAATACCCTCATAATCAAAATAAATGTGAATTTATTATTAATTTGAATTAAAATATTAATATGAAATAAATATGAAGAATGAATGAACGAATCATATGCCCAGTAATAACTCAATCACAAATAAGTCTCACACTCCATGAACATTAGAAAGAGCTGAAGTGTTAAATAAAAAAGGATACATCCCTTACAAATGTTGGAGGGCGCAGAATAATCCCATCTTACACGAGTGAAATCTTTGCCCACTTGTAACATTTCTCTGTAAAAATAAAACAAGTTTTAAGATTACATAATTATATTACTAAGAGCCGGTCGTGACATTAGTATAAATTTTTTACTATGGTAACTTTTTACTAACACCCATAGTTGAAATCATTTGCGGGTTGTTGATACATCAAATTTACTACTGTCAAAGCATAGATCAAAGCATTTCACCTAGGCGTTCGATATGTCAATTTGGTGATCAACAAGATCATTGTCGGACGAACTCTCATCACTAAAATAGCGAGGATATTGAATGATCAATTGTCGTATATTGCAACGTTCAAAGTATCAATGTGTCAGATGACTTTTGGAACAGCTGTGAAAAGTCCGCCATATTTAACTATTGATTCTTGTTTTTACTATCAGATATCACAGAGTAAAATGAGTTTACTACGAGATGTACTTTCGAGAAGTAAATATTTTTTTTACTATACTACTGATCACACAACCAGCCCTTAAGTAATTATGATGGCTAATGCTGCAAAAAATTAATCATCTATATTCAAGAGCATAAAAATATTAAAATTTCATTATATAATTTGACAGGGATAAAATCTGTCATTGTTAACAAGAATAGTATACAGTAAAATACTGTTTATTCGAAGTTGAGGGGACCGAAAATAAAGAAAAAAGTTCAAATAACGACTTACGGTAATGAAAATAAAAATTACAACTCGAAGTACAATGTATACCTATATCCACACATTTTAAAATAACAAACAAGTTGTCAAAATACAGCATAAACAAATAAATAAAAATAGTAAATTACGATAAATAATATTTAACCTTATTTTCACATGGTCGCATGGATTATTTCCACGTAATCATGATTACAGCACATATTTATGCAAATAACTTATTTTAAAAAACCCGATTATAATGGCCTATCTTTTTGCGCCATTTTTAATAACATAACAACATAATTGTCGAACTTGTCAACACCATCATTTCTCCGCTGTATTGAAGTTAGCAACAAAAGTTTCCAGTGCTTTTAAAACGTTTTGTGGTGGTCACGGCAGCATTTCGCACTCGCCTGTGATGTCTTATTTTTTATCTTCTTCACTCGCCGCTTCCTTACCCCTTTTAATCTGTCATCACATTTAATATTGTCGACAACATCATTAATGGAGTCGCGTATTCTTTTGTTAATTTTGTTTAAGATAATATGTTTCGTCAATCTCTTGTATTATTTAATTCGATTTTTTAGCCACTGTTGGCGTTGTGCACAAGTTTTGCATTGGAGCTATTTTCGAGAATATAGAATTATCAGTCAAAATCATTTAAATGTTTTAATTGAAATTTAATAAAATATGAAAAAATCTGAGGAACGCAAACCACGCATTCATTAATTTCAAAATGTCTTAGAGAAATACAAATTGTCTTTACATAATATGTTGATTATTATAAAACAATGGCAATATAATAATTATGAAGATGCGAAAAGATCTGAGAAACGAGAAACCCATTTGGATGGACTTTGACAGGCACATCGCGTAGCGCATATGTACATACTTTCGTCAGTTAGCTGTCAACCTTTTCTTATTAATTTGTAATGCGTATTTTTTAGATTACAAATATTTGACAAAAAAAATCGAATTAGGTGAAAAATAGATCGATAAATTCATCTGATAGGGTCCAAAAATAGCTTCGATTTATAAGTACAAATTAGTATGAAAACTTTCCAGACGGACCACATTCAGCTATAAAACTTTGATTTATGTCAAATTTTGAATAAACGGGATTTTACTGTATATTATTTTCATGTTAAAAATTATAATGATGCAGGAATTATAATTACACTCACAGGACTCCTAATGCCCCAATACTTTATAATTATGATTTAATTCTTGGAAATTGTGCACCCACCGCAATCTAGTTAATTATTAATGATACAAATTGAATGGATCAACTAGAAAAATATCTACAGTAAAACTCCATTAATTCGTAGCGCGTGGGACCGAAATTTAAAAAAAATATCAGAATCACGAATAATGAGAATAATTTTTTTGAAGGCAACATTAGAAACAAATTTTATTTTAAAAAGCTCGTCAATTTACGCATTCTTAATTTTGCGCGCATTGTCAATGTCGACATTGTGATTTTCATACATGGCGACTGTCTATTATTTCAGCTTTTTATGTGTCGAAATGTTTATCAAATAACCAATCTCTCCTGAATAAGGAAGGTGTGTGACGACGTGGTGAGTCCAATTTTAAAAACAGGCTCCTTCAAGTGATTCACAAGTGCTCAACGCAACAAAATTATGGACATTTTAATTTGATTAGCGGTCGAACTCGCCTTTTCCAACAGAATTGAGCAAGAAATTGAAATAACGTGAAAAATAATGAAAAACTTTTAAATCTTCATGCTTTGTTGAAGCTAATTATGTATTTTCCTGCAATTTTTAATGTTTGAACTCAGAGGTATTCGGGACTTAAAATTTTCCTGCTAATTTTATCTTTAACATCAATTTTTATCAGTTTATAAAATAAGTTCAATTTTTCAAATGGTCAAGGATTAACATGAACTACAAGATGTTTGTGACATTTTAGAGAACAAAACACGAAAAAAAATTAAGTATAAAATATGCGATGTATTTATACAAAGGTTTCAATTTGTTTATTACATTAAATAAATCACAACATTTCATAAACAAAAAACCAAATATAAAATCAATAGAATTAATTTATAAATTACGAAATTCAATGAAAATTGTTAAAATTATTTTCACAGAAATACCTAATTCGTAACGCACCAATGATCACTGTTGAAATAACAAATCTTATAAAATGCACGAAATGTAGGTACACAAATTAACGGAGTTTTACTGTATTAATCGAAAAAATATTTTGTTGCTACCGGAATATACTGTATTAAAATACCATACAAATATGTTTTGAAAATGCAACTTCACAACAAAAATGTGTTCTTAAAAATGATTAATGCTTTAAAATAAACTGCCCTTTTCATTTTCAGCTGAAACCGAACCAAATATTGTGTTTCAGTTGAAAACCAGAATTGAAATATTTCTCAGTATATTGCATATACAATTTTTTTAAATGTATTTGTGTATGAAGTTATTTTAGAAATATACTAGACAAATTTTTTTAACAATTATGATATTAAAAAGTAAATAATATAAATCAAAAGGGGAATACCTATAAAGATTAGGTAAGATTAATATAATACAATTCAAGTTCAAACTCATTGAATTTCAGTTAGACGCTGAAATATCGATTTAATTTCGGCATGAACCGAAACCGAATATTTGGTCAGTCTCTAAAAAAACATTACAAAAATACAAAAATTAAAATTAAACATCCATATCAATTCCTCTCTTTATCGGTGGCTTTCTTCATTTTGTGAATTACTTTTTTATTTCTTGGTATTTTTATTGTTTCTTTTAATTAAGAAATAACATTACAAACCTAGCTTTTTTCATCCTCAAATTGTCATTTTCATTTATATCCAGGCTGTTCTGAAGAGCTGTGTAATTGCTCTGACTTTTAGCAACATTTTCTTGGAGAGAATCAAATGTTTTCTTTAAGTTTTCCTGAAATAAGTATTTTAATTTAAGCAAAACAAATATATTGATATAGAATATGTATGTTTGCATATTAAATTTAATATATATAATAAATATAAAATTGAATGTCTGTTGAATATACAGTGGTACCTTGGTATACGTCCTTAATCCATTCCAGATCTTTGGACTTATACCAAACAGGACGTATACCAAACAAATTTTTTCCATAAGAAATAAAGGAAAAATGATTAATCCGTTGCCATGAAAAAAAATCCTATTGTTATTAGCATATTTTACATTGATGGGGTTGTATAAAATATATTGTATTAAACACTGCTTAATACTAAAATATATAAATACAAAAGCAATCAAATTAAATAAACAAATAATAGATATCTCATAGAGACAAAGCTATTTTTTATATATTTAATGGAAAATATATAGAAGTATGGGAAATTAATTATCAAATTTAGTCCATAGATGGCGATAGTGTAGTGGTACTCGAAGTGAGTCTACGTATTAACATATATACAACATATAGATATATATGGAGATTGATTAATGGGTGAGAATAGTGAACGTTATATTTATATAAAGTGATCACTTAAGCCAGCCAAAGACAGGTTGTAAGCATTGTAATTACTCATACTTCCATATATTTCCATTAAATATAATAAAAAATAGCTTTGTCTCTATGAGATATCTATGATTTGTTTAATAACAGTGCATTTGTAGGTGAAAATCCCGTAATTGTGTTCTTGGACATATTCAAATATTGCTGAAAATTTAATAGGTTGATGAAGATCATCAGGTTTGACGTTTAAGTACTAAAAATCTATCGAAAAAAATTTCCTTCTACTTTCTCCTCAGGATGTTTCGGAAATGTGACATTGATCATTCCAGATAAAAAAAATCGCAAAAAAAATGCAAAATCACGCGATATTCAGAGTTATAGCGCGCATTGTTCACCGAATGGTAGAAACAGTCGTACTGACGCTCGTGGGCAGTCGAGGCAGAGATACCCCCTCTCCAAAAACTGAATTCAAACAAACAAGACCGAGGACGTAAGCACACACCATTTGATGTCGTACACCAAACAAAAATTTTTGTATCCAAACAGGACTTATATTATGTTGGATTTATACCAAGGTACCACTATATGTCTGTTATATTGAAAGCTATATTGTTCCAAATTTTGCATAGTTGCAGTCTCATAGAACCCTATGCAAAATACATTTTTAAATTTTGCACAGTTGCAATCTAGGACCCTGAGGAAAATAGTTATCCTTACCACTTACGTATCATCCTCTCCCTGCCTGGACCAAATTTTGCAAACCTACATCATTACTCTTTTGTGTCTGCGCAAAACAAAGGCAGCCCCCTCCCCCAATGACCACCCTGGATAATCACAGGCAATACCGGATACGGACTGCTACTGACAACTTGTACTTATTTATAACATATACATTTTATTAAATATGTGAGATGTTAGTTAGTTTGAAATAATTTGAAAGATGTCACACAGTACTCACATTTATTTGTAAAGCTCCAGCAAGTTCCAACTTTAAGATAGAATTTTCTTTATTCAAATCATCTATTTCTTTTAACAAAACAATGTTTTCTTTTTCAATATCGCCCTGTTTTTCTGTAAAATAATAAATATTCAAAAAGTGAGATTTCCAAAATAATAATTGTGATCGATAAATTTTGTGGGACACGTATTATATCCTATTCTTAAGAATTGTAAAAACTCTGGTGACCGATAACAATCGGTCGCTATTAAAGTTTTTAATTTTCAGATTACACGAATGAATACCTTGAATATTGAATATACATGCTAAAGTTGTAGAGCCACAATACCTATTTATTTTTTGGTTTAATTTTTATTTTATTTATTCAAGTGTTAAATTCTTCATAATTGATTCATACTTTAATAGGACTATACAAAACATATATCATTTAATGATTTTAATAAATTAACAAGGGCATGCACTGCATACAAAAAAAAAAAGTACTTTATTAAAAAATTATGGGAAATAAATTAAATAATCCTTACCTTATGAAAAAACTATAAAATTCTAGCCGTTATTACTCATAACCTTATCAATGGCATAATATACAATTTTTGTTTAGCCGTGGTTTATTTAGAAAAATTGCAAAACATTTGTGTACAACTTTATGCCAATACTGGCGAGCAATCTGCTAGCACATATGCTTTGGTGTGTATCTAATTTGTTTGTTCAATCCTCATAACAATTGTACTGAACTAAATATTTTCTACTAAATGTTGGCATCTTCACGTCAGAAAATTTTCTGCATTTTCAAACAATTTGTGCTTAATTCTGCTGTCTTCAAAAGGGATTAATCTATACTGAAAACTGCGTACAATGACACCTTTTAGATATTTGATTTGCTAGCAATGTTTTGTTTTCATAGTGTATTCAATGTTATTTCATATGGTGTTTGCCATAGAAAAAAGTGTGTTTGCGTAGATGCGTTCGTCCATTATCCGTCAAGCGAGCAAGTTAGGATTTTTTGGGTAGATTATTACCAATATTAAATGAATTATTTTTCTGTTGAGTTTTAACTATGGTAATTTGTAAAGCTAGTTATTTAAATATATGTTTTTGAGAACTATTAATATCAGTTGTCCGAAAGAGCAATCATAGATAACATTTATATAGATACAGAGTAATAAAAGAACTTGCCTTTTTTAAAGTAATAAATTCACAATTATATTCTAAATTATAATTGATAGAATTGTCATTAAAACCAGAATAATTTTTCACACATTATTTTTGGTACCTAGTAAGCATCGTCAGTAACAGCATAACCTAATTTTGTGGTTACTGCATGTCACTGTAAATTAGGTACTGTCCAGTTTTGTATAAAAAAACTTTCAAAAATGCACAACAGAAGTGACGCTATACGAAATTTATAATTTTTATTTATTGTGAATTACATCTAGCATGAATTAGAAACTATGCATTATTCAAATACACTAACTGTCCTAATTTTATAATATCCTGATTTTATAACTCTGAAATAGTTCATACTGAAAAACAAACTTTTTGGAGTGTCACTTTTGTTTTCAGAGACTGATGTCTTAGCCTTCAAAACATGTTAAAAGCAGACTAATAATTAAAAAGAATATATCCATGATAAACAGAAAATACAACCTTAAGTTACTATACAATGTATCTACATGTACATGAAAGGTATAATCAATCTGCCAAGACATCTGTAATTAACTATTTATTTCTACGCTACCTATTACTTAAATAGATTTATATAAAGAAAACTAAAGATGTAAAACCGGCCAAATTGAAGATATATATTTTTTTAAATATGTATGAAACTATTGATGAAATAAAATGATTATTAATGAAGTTCTATTGATAAATACATTAAAATTATTTGTCAATAAAGAAATGCATAAATTTAAATTACCTTTAGTATATTTGTATATACAAAGAAACAATAACATAAACAAATTTGATCATAGCTATTCTATCCTGAAATATTACTTTTGAATTATAATGCCTTAATTACCTTGCGATATAAGCTCCTTAGTTTCAATATCCCTTAATAGTGATAAACAGTCCTTCTCCAACGAACTGATATCATTATCAATTTCTTCCCACTTCATGTTTAACAAAATTAATGAGTAAAGATTTATTATATTATTCAAGAATATTTTTTATAAACAATAACGACAATAATCCAACTGCTTCCCAATCATAGATAAGTTCCCAATATTCGTTGTAACCATAGATAATTTTCAATTGACAGATGGACCAAATTGTTGTAATTTATGTGACTGATTATTTATAGTCATGTAAATTATTTCTAAGAATTACCAATATATTTTTATTTAAATAATTTGCAAGTTTTTTAATTTTTTAAATAAAATTTGGTGTATTACGGCCGCATCTCACGTGTGACGTTCACGTATTGCATTTATCATTTTCGATGCGAAATGCCTGGCGACGCTAACCCCATCTCGCCCCGCTTCTAAACACATGTTAACAGCCAGACGAAGGGTGGCTACCCCCTCCCCCGCGCATTGACCGAGATGAGTTACTGCCCAGGCTGAGGACTCTCTCTTGCTCCCACTCGCTCCTCACCCGTCCTGCGCTCCAGATCTAAAATATCGGCTCCCAGGGTGCCACCGGTTTACGGCTGCCCTCCAAGTAGCTCCTTGCCGACCACTATTTTGCCCCGAGACGAAGCCGACAGGAAGGCATCCGAAGACCCCGTCTTAGATACTAGGTAAGCGGCGGATATTCCCGCCGCTCACACAAAAGGATCGGAAGCCATCCATTGCGATATGATCAGATGCGGCCATGAAGGCGCGTGACCTGAGCAAAGCTGCAGAGTCTGCACCCGTGAACTGGACCAGGGGCGGCTCCATAGGCCCCACGTAGCTATGCAGTTGGCCACATGTGTGAAAATGAACACGATAGTTAGTAAATAGTGAGTGGGAAAAACAATCATTGCGTCCGTATTAAATAAGGTTAGATATAAGTAGTGACAAGAATTTTCCATAATTTTTGTGTAAATAAATGTGTAATATGTGTAGCGATCATAATTCAAATCCACCGCCATCTCAGTCGGCATCGACGCTAGCTACAGCGATGCCGGCTGCTGCTACAAGCCTAACTCGATAATTCACCGTCAGGCAGTCTCTCCAGTTTCATTGTTTCACAACGGCGGTCTTGCCGGCCCGCGCGTGCCGAGCGAGACCGCCGACTCGCTCCACTTCGAATTTCTACATCTTCATTCATTCATTTCTATCTGTCTTCCTTGTTTTTATCATACCGATAATAAGCACCTCAACACACGCTAATAATATTTATTTCATTTAACCACCGTCCTAACCCCCAAATTGGTGACAACTGACGTGAATTAAATCGACACGTGGGTAATAACGGTGGTTAAAACACGCGACAGACTATTTGTGACAAGTGCTATTTTAATTGTGATCGAGATTGAACTTTGAAAAAGTGTGTCAACAAACGTTACATGGGCGATAAGACGCGTACACGTGTCTGCAAATTTAACATGGACTACTAAAAGGACAAACGAGACTGAGTAGGACATCAAGCCATGCATTTCAACATCAACGACTTTCATTCCACTAACGCCGACTCAGCGAGCGTTTTTCACACATACAGAGAAATTGAAGCAAAAAAAATAGTTCTGTGTCAATTTTAAAACTTTTTACTTTGTAATCTAAGTTAAATACATTTTTAGCCATTGAAATGAATTATTTTACGGTATATTGCGTATTGTTACATAATATAAGTATATTAAGCAACATTCGATAGCTTTAATAATTATTGCGTATATGAGTGTTAAAAAAATTCTACTTTTCCCCGTAACATCCGAATAGCGAATAGGTTCGTGAGTTTTTTTTGTATTTAATACAACAAATAATAATACAAAGAGATCAAATGTATATAATAATTAAAATTGATATTTGATTTACATCAAATTGTACACGTAATTGTTGTAAAATAAAATTTATTAGATTAGCTAATAAGCTAATATTATAAGATGATGATAAAACTGTGTACATCATAGGTGTACACATAACTTTTGTTATTCGCCAGTAAGAAAAAAAGAGTTACAAGTGGAACAACAAATTGAATGCGAATTAATGCAACATAAACTAATAGTCAGCTCCAATAAAAATATGAAAATCAAGACGGAATTCGGATGAATTGATTATTTTAACTGAGAAACGTTTTAGCTGTAAAATTCTCAAACTTGTTCATACATTCGAAAATTCATCATCAAGATAATCATTTACATCCACCGCGGGCTCTGATTGTGTATTTTTACTAGTCAGTGTCAAGTATTTGTATCGAGGAGAAACGCGACTAGATACATTATCATTTTCAAAACAATATCTTGAACATACAAATTGAATAAATTTTATTTGAATTTTTTGGCATTTTCATTGATAAAAATCAATTAAATTATTATGTAAAGTACCTACATATGAATATTTTTATTTTGAAAAGGAATTTATCAATCTATTTTTTTTATTAAAAAATAATTATTGATAATTATTAATAATTTTTCCCCAGCACCATATTTGGTACTCAAATATTTGTATTACTAACAATTTTACTTTTTTTTAACAATTCATCTTATTAGCTAAAAAAAAGAAGTTTTTAATAGATGTTCTATCCAAAGAGTCTAAATCTTCATATTGTATAAAAGAAAAATAATGATATTTAAAAAATCTTTAAATTTTAAGTTCTGAAAATATACTGTTAGTAGGTAAGAACTTTTTCATCATAAAAATCATTTTCTGAAAGTAGTCCATTAGTCACTTGACTAACTTGACGTCTTGAAACTTGACAGATGAAAATTCATCCGCTGCTGTCACATAGAATAAGAATATATTTGGCTGTTATAACTGCGATCTGTGACTAAGATATTTATTTATACAAAAAATAAGTGATATGTTTAATATTATTATTGAATTTTAAGTAGCCATGCCTAGCTCACTTTTGTTCGCTATAAACAATGAGGGTCGGGTTTATGTTCTTTCGACTGGAGGCTCTATGTGGAGGGAGTTTATGTACTTAGGTTTAGAATTTAAACACTTGTCAGCAATTCCTCATTTCTTGTGGGCTGTAGGTGGTGACAGACAAATATACGTTCATGTTCACGGTTTGGAAATACCAATTCGAGTAAAAGAAGAGGCATACGAGAACGAAAGATGGTTGCCTGTGGAGGGTTTCAGCGGTCGTCTCTTACCGACCGATCGGTATCATTTCTCTACCAAAGATGGTTGTCAAGATAGATCTATCGACCGAATCCGCTTACCTTCCATGGCTTGGCAATGGGAAGGAGACTGGCAACTGGAACTGTCACTAGATGGTCAACCTTTAGATCACGATGGGTGGTCTTACGCTGTTGATTTCCCGGCTCAGTACGGCCCCGCCAAGCAATGGAAATCGTGCGTGAGAAGAAGAAAGTGGGTGCGGTACAGGAGGTACAGCGCTCTGAACTCATGGTGTGCCATAGCTCCGCTTCACAAGGATCCCACTCAAGAACCATTTATAGATGTGTCTATCGGAGGTCATAAAATTCCAAATGCTCCAGCTGGTACTTTGTCAGTCTGGGCGATAACAGCACATGGCCGGGTAAGTCTTGAAAAAATATGTTTATTTCCTGTCAAAATTTAAAAAGATCACTCACATATCACATGACAATGTGCCGGGCTCTGTACACACTTATTTATTCTTGTAGTTTTCACATATTTATTTATAAATAAGTGAATAATTGATGTCAGATTTTAGATAAAGTCGCATCCAAACAGCTGTTATAATAAATCTTTTATACAATCTATATTTTCTATTGTACAACTGTCCCAAATGTAATTTTTTCTATTTTTATTCTCTTGCACTTTTGTGAACCTTCAACCATTATCCAACATCTAGCAGAATCCTAAGTTGATAAATAATGTGTTTCTTTTGCTTAATTTACTATTTATAAAAAAGTTTTATCTAAATAATGTTGTATAATTTGAAAAATGCAAAAATTCTAAAAATCTTTTGATTTGTTATACATTCAACTAATTGTACATTTTTTATTAAATAATTTATATAAATGAGTTTAAATATTGTTTTATTACACTGTTGCAATGCAATGCAAGTTATAAAGAAAATGATCTTATTATATAATTAATATAACTATAAAATTCATTTTTCTGATATTGTTAATATCAATTGTTTCTAATGATGATACTGATTTTGGTATGAAAAAATCTCAATGTATAAATAGCACTTTCATAGTGAAATAAAATATTGAAATGTTTGCGTAATACTAACCCTAGTACACCATCACACAATGAAATGATATAGGTAATACAAATTATAAAATCTTTATTATTATTTGGTGCACACGTCGCCTTAGACCCTGTCCTTACTTATATTTGTTGTATGTATTAAGCTTTATATACATGTACAATGGAGTTACTATTTTTGAAATAAAGAAATATTACACAATGCATATTTTTATGTCCACAGGTCATGTTTAGAAGTGGAGCGTGTACAACAGCTCCTGAAGGTTTGCGATGGACTAATGTGTCAGTGCCTCCAGGTTGCGAAGTAAAACAGGTGTCCGTGGGTCCCACAGGACTACTGTGGGTGTTGTTGTGGACGGGACGGGCTCTTGTTAGGAAAGGAGTAACTCGGGACTGTCCTATGGGAGAGTCTTGGCTAGAAGTCAAAGCCCCAGAGGATACAAAGTTGAGTATCATATCAGTGGGGTACGATGCAGTATGGAGCGTTAGCACAGATGGTCGGGTTTGGTTCAGAAAAGGAATTAATGGCGCTGGAGCGGGAACCAGTGAAACTTATGCAATAGGCAAGGGTTGGTTGGAAATTGGTGGAAATATGGCACATATATCTATTGCTGCAAATGACCAAGTGTTTGGAGTAGGCGCCGCTGATAGGTGCGTTTATTGGCGATATGGAGTCAATGTAACAGAGTTAAGCGGAAAGCATTGGAGACTTGTCCAAGCTCCACTTCACCTGAGCCGCACGTCTAGTACCGCTAGTTTGATGAAAGGATCACCGAGAGGAAGGCACAGAAGCCTTAATTCTTTGGTTTGTATATCTTCATATATGTAATATTAAACCTACTCAAAACCTTTGAAGATTGATTTTAATGAATATATTTATTTCACTTAGCATCGTCCTCTGAGTTCTCATGAAGCTGCTGTTCGTCCCGAGTCATGGGAAGAATCCTCTCGTTCTGCTCCTGTACCGCGAACTCTTCCATTAAAACCTCCCCATCTTTCTGGTTCTACACCTCCGACGTGAGTTCTTCAAATTATAATAATAAATGCATGTTATTTTACATAAGATTTTAATCTACAAAATTAGCATTTTTGTACTAATTTATTTTTACGACTTTATGAATGAAACTAAACAATATATATGTATTTTAAAAGTGCTTTTAATGTAATGTTTCCGCAGATCTGATTCGGACGATACCTGTAGCATCAAATCAAATACGCAGACATCTGATGCGGGAGATTCCATTAACAGAATAATCGATCTCACAGGAAAGAGTTATGAAACGACATTAAAAAATCCTAGAGCGTGGAGTCCTGTTCGAAGTGTTGGTTCTGTTGTTAGTATGATTCTAACCATATGCATATTTTGTTCATTTTACCATATGCACGTGATACATGACACATTCAATTTTGTAAAATACACACAAATAGTTTTTATTTTTTTTATTAAAACTGCTATTTAGAGTTGATTTAATATTGTTATTTTAATGTGTCGTGGCGCCGGCAATTACATAATAGGCTGCGCCGATTTGTGATGTACTACAGCTGTCCAATATTGACCGGCTGTAGCGCTTAATATTGTATTGCAGGTCGATGATTGAAACTCCTTTGTATGTGACAATAACAAAGATTTATTCGGATAAATGTACAATATAATATTTATTATTAATATTTCAAGATTCTATCTCAACTAGATCGCGACTGACCAGAAAGAGAGCCTCACCCACACGGCGCTCGCTTATAACCACTCGCTAATACATACACACACAATCACTCTACAAGCCACGCTGCCGCGGTACACACATTTACAACTTATGGACATCGTAGTTATTTAAAGTTTTTTTTTTTCTAAAAAAAAGTAGAGCACGCAATACATGTAAAATCAATATTCTTATTATTTTCAAACTAATTTAAACACTTGTGCTATGAAAATAGGACTAACTTGGAACAAGGATCGAACCCCCGACCATTGGATTACTAGGCAAATCTCTTAAACCACACGACAAACAAGCAAGCCATTTGTCAAGTTTGAAAAATTCCTTTGAAAAATAAGAATAACTCGCAGGTTTATCGGGATGATAATTGAACGCCTGACCTGGTCACCAGACAAGAATCTTAAGGTTAAACTATTTTTATAATACATATAAATAATGCAGATAATAATATTCGCATGCCTATTTCAGGTTGGAATGGAAGCTCATCCAGAAACAGATAGTAGCGTTTTTGACACGGACTCAGGAATGTTTGGTGATGACGAGAGTGATCATGCAGCACTCTACTGGGATGAATGTGATGCCGTCTGGACCTTAGTAGAAGCGGGAGGCTGCACATTGGATCCAACACAGTTACCACATTGGTTCGATTACATTAATGCACTGTAGTACCTAAACAATTCAAACTAATTTTAATATGGAAAAATTGATATTCATATTTAAGTAAAAAGTGATTATGCAATATAAAATTGTAGTTCTATTGTGTAATGTCAATTAAGTTTATTTATTTTTTAAATTATCAATTTTTGTAACAGAAAAGTTTAGCAGAAGCGCAGTGTCATATCAAACCTATTTAAGAGTCAGTGAAATAAGAAATTCTTAATAATCAATACATATATGTAAATAGTATTCCAAAATTCAGAGGTATATGCTCGGTGAGAGATTCAGATTATTTATTTCCACCCAAATAGGCAAATATTTTTTATTCATTCTTAAAAAAATCAGGGGTACTTTATTGTTTGCATATTTAATATGTAGGCAGTACCATTAATGTGTGTCATTTTTAAACAGCTTATCAAATATTGCACACCTAGATCAAAACTAAGACAACTCAAAAAGTCATTTTTCAGTAGACAAAAAAACAAAAACATTTTTCTACATTTCTTGTTACTAAAATTATGAAACTAAATAACATTTCAGGTCATAAATGTATCCTAAAATGACACTATTCAAGAATTGGGGCTAAGTTAGTTATGTATATGACAGAGTATCCGAATACAATAATAACTCAAAATTCTTGTTTTTTTGAGTTGTCTTAGTTTTGATCTAGGCGTGCGATATATGCAGTGAAGTACAGCTAACAGAACAATAGATGTCGAATGGCACACATTAACGGCACTACGTTATAATATTTTTTTAAATACGAAAAAAATACATTTTTTTACATTATAGAGAGATTTTATTATTTTTAGGTTCGCAGACAGTCATAGTGTGCCACAGGCTGAATTGACTCAAACATGGCGTCTTCAAATTCTCGATGATTTAAAAGCGCGCTTGCAGGAAACTGACGCCGATTTTACAGCGTATGAGAAAGCCATAGACACTAAAAGTTGGGTTAGAAGTGGAGAGGCGAGATGTTTCGGACGTTCAGCTGGTACTGCTGAGGATTGTGTTTTGTCATTAGAATGTCATTCTGGGTCTAATGGTGGCACTCTGACCATACTCAACCCTGATGGAGCAACAACTAAGGTAACTTTAATTCAGTTTGCATTTGAAATTTGTGCATCTTTATAGCATTTTTACTTTAGCATTTTGAGTTTGGAAATTTCCAGATTATCCGAAATGGGGAACTTGAATACCCCAGTTGTTGTATCGCATGCAATCGATTTAAAGAAACTTATTTGTTATGTGTTTAAAAATGATTAAAATTATAATAATATGCTTGCAATAATACATTTTATCACATGTTTCATTAATTGCATACTTATTTTATATAGTGTTTAACCAGTCATAAGACTATCTACAAGGGTCATTATACGACCTATTGATAATCTCTTTCATTAAAATACATTGTTCATAGCATTATTGTCAGTATTTTATGCAACATATTCGACATACTGCCAGGAAAACAATTGAATTGTTATTAAATCATTGCAAAAGTGACAATATGAATGAGGGGGGTCTAGGGAGGGGGATTTGAAGGATGATGTTGACATGCAGGATGTTTAAAATAATAATAACATTAAAATAATTTATGAATGTTTGGAGGTATTGTGTATATGTGTTGGAATTATGCACGTGTGTGGATCAGATCAAAAAGATCATCCATATAGTATGATAATCCGCCCCCGAGTTGGCTTATTGAAGGTATTTTGACAGTAATGTGAGCAATGGGTAAAATGAGATGTAGAATCTATAAAAATACTATACCTTAAAAGTAGGGAAATTAGGGATGACAGTTTTATCTTTCTGCATTACATAAAATCTTAATTTTGATAATTTTAATGTCTTTTTTTAATTTAATTTTGGTACATATTTATATATAGAAATTCTAAATTATTCTAACGTTTAAATGACAGTTTTTTAAGATGTTAATATAAGAGCTCGCAGAATTTTTATCATGGGTAGAACGTAGTATGTATAATATTGATAAATTTTTGCTGTTCCAATATCATTAAAAATACTAAACTGTTCTAATACTGTCACTTTTATTATTTTTTAGCATACCCTGATTCTCAGTGAGATAACTTGTGTTGTTAGCTGCTCCGAGGCAGGGTGTCCTCGTATTGCCATCTATGCTCCACGAAGATTCAGCAGCCCACTAAAGCTACAGTTCGCCTCTGATACTGACCAGGAAGAATGGCTTTCCATTTTGGTGGATGGTATGTTATTATATATGATCTCATTTTTATATAATTTTGCTCGCTCACTGACCTTATTGTTATGACTGTTTATCATTTTGTTAATATTTTTTCATGTTTCAAGTAGTTACAGTAATAAATCATAATGATTATATTTTTTTATAGCATAAAATTACTTACATTCACATTACACTGAAATAATGATTACCGTTAATTTACATATTCGCTATTTTAGTTCAGTCTCCAGAAATATGTAAAATCGGGATTTCACAGTAAGTTGGTACATATTTTGAATCCAAGATAGCAATTGTGGATATGTAGTCATCTGTTATTTTGAAATATCGTTTAATATTTTAAAGATATATTCTACAATCTGGTGATCAGAATGTTTATCGATCAAACAAGCGAAACATCAGAAAATAAACATTGGTTTTAGAAAATAAATTAAAAAAATTATGTTCTATTATCTTATGATGGTTTCCTTACAAATAATTTATATGCATTATGTTGCAGTGACTTGCCAGGTCCATGGTCTGTCAGGCCGTCCCAGTGCAGACTCACTATGGGGAACCACCGCTGCAGGTGACGTCTTAGTATGGGACCCTCGATCCTGTCGCATTGACCGACATGATAATGGACTTTACATCCAGGTATTTATCTATTATTTTTATTTTCTGTTATAAAATTTTTCATAAAATAAATTCATATATATATATATATACTTGCTAATTCAAACATTAGCGAACTATGAAAAACTCATTTCGTATTATCAAAAATTCCTATATATCAAAATTTTAATTGAATTAATTACATGTTTTCTTATTTCAGGAAATGGATGTCTTTGGAAAGGATTTATCGACAGACGGATTTTCCACTCAATTACAAAATAGTTTTCCAGCAGGCACAGAACTTGAAATATCCGGGTGTATTCAGGATAATGCTGAAAGATTTACTATTAACTTGCAGGGTCATGTTCATATTAAACAAAAGCACAAAACACAAAAGGAAATTAGAGATGTTGCTTTGCATTTCAATCCAAGGTAGAGTTATGATACACACATGTATTTTATATAATTGCACTTCGATCAATACTTTGAGACTTTATTAAGGATGTAATGAGGAGCTTATCAATATAATATGGGGTTGTCCTAGCCCAGAATCTAGAGCCTATCATATATGTTGCTTCTTTTATAATTGTATATTTTCTACATTGTACATCTACATATTTTATCATATTCAGAATTGAATGATCAGGTTTTCAATTTCTTTTATTTTCAGATTTCCTGAAGGTGTTGTGGTTCGTAATACAATGCGAGATGGTGATTGGGGAGCCGAAGAGAGACAAGGAACCATGAATCTAGTCCCTGGACATGACTTCCATATCAAGGTATCAACAAAGTATTATTGGATGGTTTAATTTTTCTTGTTGAACCAACAATCCATGAGTTTTGGAAAACTATAATTTGAAATACTATTCTTAGTTTTTCGGACAGTTTTTATTATAAAAAAAAATATTAGTTCTCTTTATATGTAATGCAATTCACAACAATGTGATATGCTTCTAAGGTAACTTCAATTGGTAGCTAGGTTGTTTGAAGTCTGTGTTTAGTACTTTTTAGCCTAGGTCTTTCTAACAGTTTTCTAAACTGTATTTAAAAATAAAAATAATAAAACAAAACTACCACAAAAAAAAAATTGATTCTCGAGTAATAAACTTTTTGTAATTATTAGAATTATGCATTCTGTAACCCCGTGTAAATGCTTAATTGATTTATTTATTTATATTTAATATTTTTTTAAATAGTAAATCATTCATTAATAATGAATTTTAATGATAAATTATCACATTAAAAGTCTTAAATGTTCAAAAATATGTCAAAAAATCACAACACAATAACATTGTGCAAACAACAAAACTGACCTGTGGAGTGGGATATATATTTTTTTTAATTGTAACTGTTCAGAATGACGACTACAAAATACATACTCAATTTTAACGTGTTCTTTTTTTAATAATGTTCATTGTTCAACTACCCCTTTATTCATTATAAAAGCCTCTTTTTTAAATATATTTAATTTTTCAATTATTTCAGATTGTATCGACAGACAAAGGTTACAATATTTGGACAAATGGATCACATTTCACATTTTACGAACATAGGATTGAACCCGAAAGTGTTGCAAGTTTACACATGAGTGGGGCTTTACGACTTTTCCGTATAGTTTATAAGTCAAAATGTGTAAGTATTTTGACTTACGTATTTCACAATAAAGTACATATTTGGAAATTATTTTTTTGGACAATGTCGATTGAACATCCTGCAATATTTATTTAGTTTTAAAGTTTGTTAACTATTTTACTTTTGACAAGATTTGGAAGTAACATCAATACTTTAACACACTTTTGTTACAGGTGATAGTGGGCACAGATGAAATGGTCTGGCGTTCTATGGGTGGTCACTTGAGGAGAGTGGAGACCTGTAACAAAGGAATTGTGTGGGGAATTTCATATGAACACACACCCTGGGTGTATTCTGGCGGATGGGGTGGACCTATCTTGAAAGGTATTTAAAAAAATTTTTAATGGTATTATTTTTGTGGACATTTATGTTGTCCAGTTCATATTTACTGAAAGTTTCAAAAATCATTTTGAATGAACTTTAATAATATATAATTACCCAAAACCATTGCAGGTTTAGATAAAGGAAAAGAAGGCATAAACCAAATGACTGATACACAAAACTATTTTGTTTATGAGAATCAAAGATGGAATCCATTGACTGGATATACTGGATCAGGTTTACCGACTGATCGGTACATGTGGAGTGATTCTACCGGAAAGCTCAAGAGGACTAGAGAATTAACAAAACTGATCAATAGACATTGGCATTGGGTAAATTGAATCTCTTATTATTTTATTAACAATACAGTAAAACCGCGATATAACGAAACCCGATATAGCGAAAAATGACGTATATTGAAAAAAAAAATCGAAATTTAGTCCCTAAAACCAATTTTTCATACAAAAATGCATTTATGTAACGAAATCCCGTTAATATTTATAACAAAATCATTTTTGTCCCTTACGAAAAAATGCCAATACATTTACGTAAATTTATAACGAAATAAAAAAATGTTAAAAGATGAAAATATTATTTCGCACTTACAAAGCCGCGCCGCTGCATCTGCCGTATGCGAACGGTTTTATGGCCTTTATGGCGGTGCGCGGCGGTCTGCCGACAAGGTAGTAAAACAATTCAAACTTCTTTTTGGGTTCATAGTAGGCCCATAAAACCATTTGACATAATTCTTGCGGCGTTCACTTGGACACGTTTTACGTACGCATACGCCTCTAATATGTATTGCAATCCCAGACCCAAACAGCTGGAAAATACAAAAATTAACAGGAACCCCCCGAAAGTTGCAGTATGTACTTATGGGGAATGTCAGTCTCAGTGTAACGTCTGTAGAGTTAAGTTTGTTCCGCTTTTAACGCGATTATTGCATAACCGAACTGAATATTTACATAAATTCATTTTCGTGTGAACTCGTCAATAATATAAATAATTCGTTAAAATATTTTATGGACTATTTTTGTACGGCATTTTGTGTTTCTATTAACTATTGTTTTCGTGTGTTTACTGAAATCTGCGTATACATACTAGTGTAGCGTAATTTATTATTTAAAGTACATTTCCTAATATTTTGTGAATCCTTAAAATGGCTTCAGTACGTGATAATTCCCGCAAAACTTTAACCATCGCACAAATAATGTTAACGATGATTTTAAGTGAACAATGTTAGCAATAATTTTTAAGTGAACAATGTTAACGATTATATTTTGAAGTGGTTGCCGCCGTTACCAGTAAGTACCTTGGTAATTTATATACGACTCATTTTATAAAAATGCCACGATTCAACTGTAAATTTTTTATTTTTGAATTATTTTTTATGTTCCATGCCCAAAACTATGTTTGAAGCGGCTCTACATTTAAACACAATTAAAATATTGTTTTGTGTTTGCAATATTCTGGAATTTACAAAGATATCTTCCAATTGGTGTTGAATAGGTTCTGTTCTTAATTTAATTCCTTTTATTATCCATTTGCTTATCTGTTTTAATAACAAAACTACTAAAAATATGTAGGTATTTAGTTCCCTATGGCCTTCTTCCTCCTTTGTTTGCAGAATTTGCGATCTTTTTTGAAGCTGCGCAATATTTTTTTGCGACGGCGCGTAACATATAGTAGGATTTTTTAAATTTATTTCGTTATATGTGTGAATTCGTTATTACGAATTTTTATTTTTTGGTCCCTTGGATTTCGTTATATCGCGGTTTTACTGTATTAAGGTTTTTTTTCTTCATTTTTTTTTGCAACAATAACTCCGAGAGTGACAGTTGTATTTGTGCAGGTTCCCTTGGATTAATTGGATATTTATAAACAAATCAGATATTTATAAACTTTTTTACTTTAATATTATTGTTCACTTTTTTTTATAATTTAAATATAACTAACAAATATATAAAAGAACTGTAAAATACATAACAGCGCTTTTAGAAAAATAGGAAAAGTTCCTGGTTCGAATATTCTGGTGGCAACCAATTTTTTTATTGATAATTTGATTATATCTAATTGATACATTTAATTTGTACATAAATAGTTGTTTGGTTTTCTTTGTGGTACAATGGAAATTTTGAATATGAAACTTTTCTATTTACATGATTAAGTACATATTAAATAAGTAGGAAAATGATTTAATAATTGAAATTTTTCTAATTCTAGGTATCTGATTGGATTGTTGATTTTCACACCCCAGGCGGTGTGGACCGCGATGGCTGGCAATACGCCACAGACTTCCCTTCTGCATATCATGGCCGCAAGCTCTTCACAGATTGTGTTAGGAGGAGACGCTGGTTCCGCAGGGCTCAACTCAATACGGCAGGACCATGGCAAGAACTTGGAAACACTAAAATATTAGATGTCTCTTTGTGGGTACGCTAGATACTTTATTTTGTTTTTTTTTTAAATTGAAACAATTATTATAACTATGTCTGTATTTTGATATACATATGTAGGTATATTATTAAATGTTTTGTACTATTTTCAACTGGGCATAATCATACTGTGCTATTAAAATAAAATTATTGATTTACAGTATGGGAATAGTTGTCAAGTTTGCACTCATTAGTTCTAAGCCAATTAGTTCTTCCTTGTTATTTAAAAAAAATGATTATTTTACAGATTTTTATGATTATTCATATTTAATACAAATATAAAAGTGATATTATTAATAACTTAAAAAAATTTTTTTAGTCTCCCGATGCGTCAAAACTTGGTCCCGTATCTGTGTGGGCAATTGCGTCTTCAGGAGATGCCTTATTCCGTACTGGTGTTTCAAAGGATTGTCCAGCAGTAAGAAACTTACAATATTTTATTAATTTATTTCCACTCTCATATTATTCTGCTTAAAATGCTTTTCTCAATAACATTTTTTAAATTCACGGAACTTTGGATCCACATTGAATATACTATATATATATAAAACGCTAGTTAAAATTGAACCATTTTTATTGTCTGTGTAGTAACCAAGATTTTGTGTATCTTTTTATCTCTAATTAACTTATGTCTATTTAAAAATGTTTAAATTTGTTTTTATTATTCTTAATTTAGTGTTATAGTTATTGCGTATTTTATTTAATAATTGTTTAATTTCATGAGAACATTTGAAGGTTACGATCTTTACATATTACGAGAAATAGATTTAATATTCACCCTAATTAGTTTCAGTAGTGCATATAATAAATTACATCAGGGTTTTGTATTAGTATAATAAATATTGCACTTTTGAGATGATTTTGCGAAATATCCTAAACTATGAATGTTTTTTACGAAATTAACGGCTTTTTTCATGACTTTCGCGATTTTTTACACTATCGCATCGCGATATTTGTAAAATTTTTTGGTCCCTTGAATTTCTTATTAACGGGATTTCGCGTAATATGAATTAATTATTTTTTTGGTCCCTTAAACTTCGAATTAACGCGGTTCTACTGTACATAGAAATGAACAAATTATAACATGTATGAGAGTAGTAGAAAGTATGTAGAAAGAAGAACACAATAAATAATAGGCACAGGTATCATTATCACTACTGAAATCTCTGTCTTAATTAAGATAAAATAATGCATTATAGTGAATAACAATAATATGTTTATGATTGTCAGGGCACCTCTTGGGAACATGTGACTTGCACCCAGCCTCTGGCAGGTATAAGTGCTGGAAGTGCCGGAGTGTGGGCTGTTGGTCGGAAAGGAGAATCCTACTGGAGGATGGGAATCACCATTGAGAATCCTATTGGTAATTCACAATTGAGATTGTATTTTAATAGGAAGGCAATATAATTCAATGTTATATTAAACTAATTTATAGATCGAATCAGTCTAAGACTTGTTTGATTAGATTTTTTTAATTTATATTGGTACACATTGATTTTAATATTTTGAACTAAGAAATTACAATACGAATGAGACAAATTTCCAATGTAAAAGGTATTTTGGTTCTGACGGTTTGGCATCATTTTTAGCAAGTTTAGACTATGTATTGGAAAGGATAAATCTATTACTGACGAATTACAGTTAATTCAGTTTCTGATAATAGTTTTTTTTTTTACTTTATCAGTCTAAAATTAAAATACTGGTTGTGGAACGTACTAATGCATCACAACAAACTTCCCAAATAGCAGGATGTGAGATAGTTCAAGAGGCAATTTATTTGTATGCGTTGATCACGAACACTGGTGACAGTGGGCAGGAAATTCGAAGACTATGCATACAACTATCTAAAGTTGCTATGGACCAATTGAACGACAGTGACATCAAGCAAACAACTACAATTATGTCGGTTCATACTCTTGTCTTTTCAATTTTCATGTATGCAGCGGAGACTTGGAGTCTACAATATCGACAAGCTATTGCGGATGTAAAATTGCCTTTGAAATGTATTGCTGGAGAAGGATGTTACGTATCCAGTGGACAGCATGACCACAAATGCCTTAATCCTGCAACAAATCCAACCATAGCAAGCTGCATCTATAGGAGTGAACAAAATATTCTTCCAGTTCTTCGGCCACATTATGAGTCAGTCACAGCCTAAAAAAGAAGATTATCCAGGGCTGCAGCAGTGGATAGATGTGTTGCATCTAGCTGGAGAGACCTTAGAGTGAGCTGTGAGAGCGACACAGGACCAGGATTTGTGGAGGTGCATTACAAGCCGAGTCTCATCTGATTGAGGTCACTATATGTCAATACTGAGGGAAAATATTGATGCAATGGTAAATCATCACATGCAAGAAAAATGGGAACAAACACAAATTAGATGTGCAATTGATATTTTCTATCATGCATCACGACAATCGTCCTGCATACGTTTTGGCGCCCACCCTAGATTTAAACACTTTTCTTCATGTTTTCAGGTACACTTTGGCATGTTGTGGAATCTACAGCTGGCATGGGCAGTTTAAAACAACTGTCTGTTGGTCAGCACGTGTGGGCTGTGGATAGTCACGGTAAAATCATAGTCCGCAAAGATGTAACTGTTGCTATGCCGGAAGGTAGCCATTGGCTTATCCTAGGAAATGATTCTCCAGGTAAATTTGTGTTTATTTTTACATGCATCGTGAGTCGCTGACTTTCAATACCCGCTATAACACATTTTCATAATATCAAGAAAATCAAGCAAAATTGCCACACTTTAAGGGCATTATTACTTTTTTAAGAAAATTTATTAATTACTTTCATTTGAAATAAAATTATTGTATTAATTTTAACTCAAATATGTATTTCAGTATGATAAAATAAACATGGCAGGTTTTGAAAGTCATTTCGCATTATATATACTGAGTTTTGCTCACCATTATACTTAATATTGCTAGCTAACAAAGCGTATTTTTAAAATGATACATACACTTTTAAATAAAAAAAAATTGAATCCAATGATGTATATAACTCAAATTTGTTAAAAAAGTGTTATACCAGATTTTGAAAGTCAGTGACACATATAAAATAACCATGTTTTAAATAATAAAAAATTTGACATTTAAATTTTTCGTAATATTCCATAGATGGTACAGGAGGTTTCCGCCACGTATCGGTTGGTGAAAATGAAGTTTGGGCAGTGAGCAGTGGTGGTACTCTCTGTCGTCGAGCAGGAATATCAGATTCGGCCACAATCGGATCCGGCTGGCAGAAGGGCATCACGGCCGCTTGGCTTCATATCTCATCTCGAGGATCCAGTAGTTATTCGTAAACATTTATTTGTTCCATTCACTCAGATAGTATTCTGAAAAAGACTTATCAAAATAAGCTCAACAAAAAGCGATGAATTTTTCATTTTGACGCCCAATTTTGCAAAAAGCCAAAAATAATCTTAATACATACCGTGATATTTTTATGCCGGAATAGCATTTCTAATGAACTGCACCTTTATATTGTTATATGATCTCTCCGTGTTTTTATTACTTTTATGTATATAATTTAAAAAAAAGTGTGATTGACTAAATTTATAAAAAATGCATATATCATATGTATATATAAACATGTAGTTCAAATGTTACATATATGAAGTAATATTATTAATTTATTTGATGTGGTTTTTTTTATTTACTGAAGATTTAAGGTTACCTGCAGTTTTATTGTTCCTGATAACGAACATGTAGTCAAATTAATTGATTATATTATTAATTACCTTCAATCACACATTTTAATACAATATATTTTTTAACTACAAGTTTTACCGAGTCTGGAGCCCCATTATAAAAACTGTAACGTCAATGCAAGAATAAAAAAAAGGTTTCATTTTTAATTTATTTGTTCATCAGGTCAGACTTATTGTTATTGTAAATTTAAAACACAATTTAGAATCAAAAATTCTTATTCTGAAGCTAATCAAATTAACTGCTTTATCTTTTTTATATTATCTGTGATAATGAATTCAGACATCAATTTTATACTTAACAATCTTCTGATATTTATTTTCTGCAATTTTTTTTATATGACCCAGGCGTAGGGATCCACGGGAGCGGAGTCGGTGTCATCTGCTAGATGCGAGGGTGTCATCGGGAGATAATGTGTAATCAAAGTTTTGTCAAAAAAGGGAAAATGCAAAAGTTGACAAACAAACCCATATCCAATAAATATGAAAATCATCATAGAACCAATTTGTTCTTATGTAACTGATATCAACTGTGTTATCATCTAGTTCTATCTTTGGGTAGTTTATAATCGTAATTGAATTGTTTTCTGGGCTGATCTGATTGCTTTGACCGAAATTTTGGAATTCATTTGTTAATGATGTAACTAAGGTATAAGATTAAATGTTTTCACTTGAAATTTGGGACAGTAAAGGAAAAATGATAGCTAATTTCTGACAGTCCCCAATTCGATTTTAATACTTTCCTTCATCAGATTTTGAGAATTGATTTAAAAAAAAAATTTGTATATTATTGCAAATATTTGTGAATTCAATATAAAGCTCTATTTAAACCTCATGCAGGTGTCCTTACTACACATAAATTAAGGTAAGTGACATTGACCGTTTTCTCAGGGCCCACATTTTTTATGTCATAAAAACTTAAATACCAGAAAAAATTATTTGAAGCCGGGTGCAAATGTGTTCAAATATGTAGGTACTTTTATTAATATAATGTACTTTATACGATTTATAGAATTCATCGAAAAAATAAAAACTCGAAAAACATATTCATTTTTGAATAAAAATACAATTTCCCGGTTTTCTAAAAAAAAAAAAAGTTTTAATATACATACATATGTACCATATTACAAGTAAACATGGCAATAAAACAATTTTTTGTTTTACTATTGATAAATAATTATTTTTATTGAATTTATTCAATATTCAATTCACCTTGTATGTAGTACACCTGATTTGCTTAAACATCCGCTACAGAGGTCCATACCGATAACAAAGACCCTTGACCGATTTATTGTATTAATATTATGCTACATTATGTACACCGCTTTTCACATGTAAAAGTTATATTTATATAATACATATACACAAATATTAGGTACGTACTCATTGTTATATATTTCTCATAAAAAATCTCTGGTATATATTTTCATTTTTTCTTGAATATCCTTTCATAGGTTTTTATGATTCAGGTTTCTTTTTAGAAAAAAACACAGTCATACCCTTTATACATTCATTGAATTTATTTTATATAATACATAATCATTATAAGTTAGTTTTTCTCAATTTTTTATGGTATCCTGGTGAACCATTGCTAGTAACCATAGTAACGGTTATGTTACAGAATACTTAGTGGGTATTTTGTTTCGCTTTGTAAATTGGGAAACTTAAATATTTGTTACTTTTGGATCACCTATTACTTAGGTAATTTTTAAAACGTACAGGGAAACATTATTACATATATTTCAAAGAAAGACAGATAATTGTATCTATAAATTTATTTATAAAATAGTACACAATTGTATGGAGTATAAAATTACAATTATCTGGCAAATACTGTTTCTTTGTGTTTTTGACTTTATTACCCTGATCTATGAGTTAATATGTATGGAAAACAGTGATCTGTCATTGATATTTATACATTCACAAAATATATAATTATATAAAGTTGCAATAATTTACAAAAATAGTATTATGTACTACTCAATTTTAACTTAAAACTAAAATTAACAATGTTTAAAATGGAAAATGCGTGGTAGGCTTCTCTATGACTTAATTATAATATTATATTATAAATTGCTAATAAAAGAACAATGCTTGAAATTTCAGAATATTTTATTATATCGGAATACATAATTAAATTTTACCTTACGGTCTTCAATTTACCAATAATGTTTGGGTTTATTTTAGTATTTTTACTGGACGATTGTAAAAGTGTCATCAACGTGTTCTGTAACAAGTAAAATAATTCTTACAATTATCTACTGTGATTGTGGCGGATTATTTGATTTGTAAAATAGCTTATATTCATGATTCACTCTCACTGATAAATATATGAAGAGAGATATTCCCTTTCTACCAGATGCAAGAAACTTTCACACGTGCATACATTATATCAAATATTCATAAGTATGTCACTGAACTTTTATTTGTTTTGCTAATTTATTAATGTTACCTATGTAAAAATATTGTCAAATAAATCAAATTAAAATCAAGATAACAATAACAATAATATTATATTTAAAAAATCATATTAATGTAATATGTGTAATAATGTTGTAATTAAACATTAAATATGTTGGTGTTTATGTAAATAATAATGAGGGAAGTTTGAGATTCAAAATCTGCTAAAACTTTTGATTTGTATTGAAATATTAAAGGTAGCTTATTTTTGACATTACATAATATACATATATATATATAATATTATAACGTAAATCTTCACAATAAAATTGGTGAGAAAATGGTACAAGTACATTAGTTTCTCAATTTCTCAAATCTTTTAAGGGGTTTGAAACGTGAATGGAATTGGCTCATATTTTTTGAAAGCACCAAACAAAATATATGATTTTACATAAATAATTTATAATGATTTTATATTACACAATATTACAATATAACTGGCAGAAAGTTTTGTTAGGTTTTAATAGTTACTAGATAGTGTGTGGCTAATAGAGGCCGCTACGCAGCCGAAGCTAGTATTTTTATAAGACATATTTTTCAATATTAATAATAGACTGTGTAAATTACCGGGCAGTGAGTACTATGCCGAATTCTGTGTGATTGTGGCAATACTGAGCAGTTTGTGTCATGGCTACAGAGTGAAAATGTACAAATGTATACCATTGTACAACACGCAATGGTGGTCAATAGCGTTTGTAACGCAAATATAATTAAGGATACCAATCCAATTAATTATAATAATTAGCTTGGTGTTATGCAGATTTGAGCCTTTGTAATTTGGTTTTTAAAATTATATTATCAATAATTCGTCGCTTAAGATGTGATATCTCATAATTGACAAATTACCATAAAATAAGTTTTTTTTATTTTTGCAGGAAAAAATCGTGAATAAAATTTTACTATCAACACTTGCATTCAATGTCAAGCAACATATTTTTGAACTAATACTTCAGTAATAATATCAAGATAATCAGATTTTTTTTTTATAAACTTTTTTTTGTTTCTCTTGAAATGTTTGCTTTTTACAGTTACTAGGTTATATTAAGTGACGATATGTAACTATTTTTTATATCATCTTATCTTATGTCATGTGGTCAGTTAATATGGCTATATGAACTTTGCAGCTGACTTGAAATGGTTCCTTGAAATCTTCACATTGCTTCGCTTTCAAATATTTTATTATTTTGTATCCTTTCACTTATAAAATTCAAGGAAATGATAAATATTACGAAACAAAAATGTATATCTTTGTAACCAAATAATTATAATTACTGTTAAAAATTGATCTCATTTACATTATGTTTAATTATTGTCCTTGACAAATATTCATTTAAAAAAATGTACTGAGCTTCATTATTTTAGCTAGTTTTGAAGATAGATACTTATGTATAACATTTCTTCAAATTTGGGTGTGAATATTTTGCCAAAGTTTTTATGTACTCTTTTTTAATTTTAGTATATAATGTTCAAAATACATATTTGTAATGATGTATAAGTATTAAAAAAAAAAGCTTTTATCTGGTAAGACTATTTTTTTATAGAAGTTTGGAATGGAAGTTTCCAAGTCAAATATTAAAAAAAAAAACTTTTTATTGGATTCAACATAAAATAACAATTTAAAAAGATATTAACACACTTCATCAGTGACCTAACTGTTTACTGATAATAAATTTTTCATAATTTAATTAATTATATAGTATGTATTCATAAAAAAACATACAACTCACCGTAGCATATTTTCAGGTAACTACATGTTAATATTTTATGATACTGTGACAATATTTTGTAGCATTAATCTATTTAATAATTATAACATTTTATACTTACAGACATTTTATGGTCTACACATTCTCTATGTTTGTGAGCCAAATTCCAAAGATTAATAGCGAGAACTTCATTTTCCTTAATGTGAGTGTGCGCTCTAGTGACTACCCTCCAAAATAATTCCAGGGCCAATGTGGATTGCTTGTGATTCTCATTATCTAGACCCAACTTTTTGAGAATTGACAAAATTTCTTCAACCAGTAATGAACACATTTTGTTCACTTCAGAAATGAAATTTGGTTTCGGTCGATATAACCTGTCACTGAACGTTACTGAAAGATTAAATATTCATTTATATTCACACACATCTGAAAATATTTAACAGAAATTTTATATTAATTAAAAAAAACATTAAAACTTTTCAAATATATAAGAAATGAGGGATTGTTTCATCACCTAAAATAATTATCCCTTTAAAAAAATCTATTCAGTGGTTAAGTCACATCATAATTACTTTTGTTATTTTAAAATTTATTGATTTGATAGATTTTCAAATATCTTTTAGAATAAGATAATCATTTCTTTATTCACAAAATAGGTTAATCAAATTGTGAAATGTGTTTTATTTGTTGAGTAATGCTAATCAAAACTAAATTAAATGTGTTGATAGTCTCTACAAAATCTTCAATAAAAAAAAGAAAATTTCACAAACCATAACTTTTTTCATATAAATAATTTTCTTGTGCCATGCTTGCTAATAAATCTATGGCTTTGAGGAGAATAGTGTACCGCGATGGATTTGTTGCTTCCCATGAAAGGTGATTTAAGGATTTTAGTAATCCTTTCAGTAAGGTCAGTGTACTCGCTTCACTCTATAAAAATAATAAGAGGCCATTTTTATTCTGTTATGTGTTGATTATATGTCGATGTCGGTAAGCATGTGTTACATAATTGATTTATTAAGGCTAAAGAAAACATGTTCATTTCAATGAAATTTCAAATAAAATGTATTAAATTAGTGTTAAATAAAAATGGTACACTAAAATAAGTGTTTATTTTTATCACAATATATTGCATCCAAGTATGTGGGATGAGGTTTACCTTTAAGGGCATACTTTCATTTTTCCAGTTTGAAATTCAAGAAATTTCACGCGAATTACATAGTATTTGAAAATGGGGCTAATAGTTAAACTTCTAATAAACGTCACTTAAATACTTAATGACGTTATTTGTTACGTAAACCGTGTTAGAGAGGAATGTTTAAATAGAAAGAGACAGCAATACAATTGTTGATTTTCTCACATTCGAGACAAGTGTCAAAAATAACATATATTAAATATTATATAATATAATTAAACATTAATATTATGGAACGAAATAATATGTGTGTTGTCAATTGAAAATTATCGAAAAATTAAATTATTTATCGAAGTATCCTATTCATATATATGAATATGTTTTGAAATCAGACAAAGTACCTACAATGTATTTAGATGGTCACTTAAATCAAAATCTAAATTTAAAATTATTATGTCAGATGCAATTCCTGGTTTTGTTTAATATTGTCGATTTAAAACACTACATCGGCGCTTTGCGAGCTGTTTATTTTATATTTACTACGTAATTATGAAACAAAGTTTAAAAGACAACGGTATTATATATAAACTAAATAAATAATTGTGACTTACATACAAAATAATGAACATAAAATGTTTACTTTGTTCAAGAAAATGTTGATTCCCTTAAAATTAGTGTAAAACTGTCTAATTTACGGAATTTACAACTTATTTTGTGAATAAATACAATATTACTTCATATTATAGCTAAAATATGTGTGAAAATATATTTTATCAATGTATTTAACCAAAAATTAAGGAAGCGGCAGATTACACGTCCGCTATAACCGGATCGGGCAGCGGAATAATGCTAGTAAAAACAACAAAAAATACACATTAGGATCGATACAAATATCATTTAGTAAGAAATTATTGTGTTTTTGATATAAAACATAGTTATAAATAGTAGCTGAAGCCTCAAAGCATGTAAGTAAATACAATATACTATTTAAAATTATTTGTTTTCACTAACAAAGTGTTTTAAAAATGTCAAAATTGATAATATGTCCTGCAAATTGAATGGTTTATCTCATAATCTCGGCTTCAAGATTATAAGAAAATATATTTCATATATGCAAGAATTTTCCATATTAAGGCAATTTTGTGGCATGCGAAAAATGAATTTAATGGTCGCGGTCTTTCTTATAATACTTATATTATCTTAATTATGGCAAATAACATTTAGTTTATTAGTTTTTAAATTAGTGTAAAGGTCCTATCTAAGTAATAGTTAAAAAGTCAAATCTAGTGTATAACTTCTGATATAAATAATAAAAACCAACATTTTCGTAAAAAAAAAACTGCAAAAATTTGAATTATTATTGAAAGGGAAACCTTAATAATAATAATTCAAATGTTATTTCAAAAAAATTAGATAGAAAAAATAATTAAATTTATCTTTTACATTATTATAATATAGTTATGATCGTAGCTTACCACCATGAGTAAAAGTGTTGACATAAAAGCACTCAAATATGATACAAGAAATGCATCAGTTGATCTCAGTTGCCCATCGATAATTCTTTTAGAAGGTATTTCCGGCAAGACATTCAAAGCCTCTTTAAAGCAATCTTCAGCTGTAAACAATAATAGTACAAATTCCTTTATTTTAATCCATTTCATCCTTTAAAAACTATTTTTTTAAATATGTAATTAAAGTACATTTTATTAATAAGTAAAAAAATTAAATAAAAAAAACCTTGACTTCTGCAGCGATTCAGCAATGCAACTTGGCCGGAGAGGAGATAAAGTTGAACTTTGTTAAACGGACATAATATAGCGGGGACGGTAACGAAGCAATATGCCGCGCATGCATTTACAAACCATCCAGTCTTTTTTGTGTGTTTTCCAATCACAACACGTCTTGTTTCTACGGAAAGTCTATTCACAAGCTAAAAATTAAATCAACATCTTTATATAAAAAGGCAAAATGTTTAAAAAATTAATTAATTAATAATTCATTGCAAATGGTCCAAAATAAATGGTAAATATGATGCATATTGGAACATTATTCACCTGAACAAGCATGATGTGAACTATTTCTATTTTGTAAAATGCTGCCCGGGCTTCCACGTAAAACTCCAGCTGCTTTTCAAAATCCTTTCCAAATGAGACATAACGCACAAAGCCACAGACTAATTCGCCAATATATTTCAGTTCATCCTCAACAGTAAGTGCACTGAAAAACGTGAAAACAAACCTTGTTTATCATAAACATTACAAAATCTATGGCATATTCATATAAATCTATGGCTATTCAAATGCAACCTAAGTTATAGAACATGTTTTTTTATGCGATTGGATTCCTGCACTAGCAACCATCTTATTTCAAATATTTACATTCTATTTTTAAAAAAAAGAAAGGAAATGTGCACAGTACATCCAGATTATTCATCCCCACAGGGTACCATAATAGGGTAATCAAACTTATAATAAACATTATTTAAATTATAAATAATATATAAAGTTAATTAAGATGATTCATGATATCATATTAAAAAGTAATAAATTTTTATTTTTATTGGTTTGTATATTTTTATTTAATTTCCATTTGTTAATCTCATTGGCAAACAGCGTAAAGCCCACATTAAATAATGTAGCGTACAACTTGTCAGTTTTGTTTCAAAATAATGTTAGGCAATAGTTCTTTATATTTTTCAGTATATCATTTTAATATTTATATATTATAATGTATCATTAAAACTTGTTGAGATACTAGATTTATAAATTTAATACATATATATTTTTGATGAATATGAGGCAAATGCAATCAGTGTGTTTTAATCATCAGTTGTGTTTTTTGTATGCGGGGTTCAAATATTGCAATTCAATGTTTAAAAAAATGTAATAATTATAAACAACCTTTCTTAGCTTTTCGATTTTAGGTTTACATATTAACACATTTTATACGGGAAGGGTAGTTCTACCCGCGCGCCTGACTGGTGCTCAATGGCGGGAAGGGTAGAACTACCCAATTTGTTTATGTGAGTATTGTATACCAATCTCTTGGTAAAGGTCTTAACTACATCTACACCAATAAAAAATCCCGATATACGTCCTATGTACACATTTATTACGTAGTAAATAATTACACACTGCTTTTATGAGAGTTTGTCTGTATATGAATATTTAAACAAAAATACACTAAATTTAATGATTTTATAAAAAGGGATATCTTAATACATGCTTTAAGTTTTACAGAGTAAGAAATTGAAAGATTATTAACCCAATTATTGAATAAATTAGTGGGCACACAAAGTCTCTGTAGAGTAGATAAGCGGTATGACTAATGTAGGTATATTATGGTAAAATTATATATTTTTTTAAACACAAATTAAATGTATTAACAGAAAGATATACATATAAACTTAAAAAAATGACTTCCGAAAATTACCAAAGTGATGGTGAAATATTTGTGGATAATATATCTGCCCATTCTAGCGATTATTTGTAAGTGAGTATGTATTCCAAATTTCATTAAAAAATAATTAACAGTTTGGAAAATAGGTCGTTTTTTTCTAAAGTTTGATTTTTATCACATTCTTATGGTTTTCGCCCGTTACACGTACTTGTTACCCAGGAGCGGCACCCGCACAAAAAGTGTTAAAATAGTATAATACAATATGAAGAATGAATTAGACTTACTTCACCGATTCATGGAGTGTGATGCATATCTGCATCAAATTGTTAATCACAGTCTGGTCAGCATTTAGCCAATCTTGTTGATTTTGATATGCTGCCAAGAGAGATTTACAAACTTCAACACGAGTCGGTCCTGCTTTAAAAAGTTCCAAGGAGGGTAAAATATTGTCCTGTAATTGTAATTTAGATAAAATATGTACTTCTACTTAAATAAAAATAACTTGATGTACCCACACTAAAAAATAATAAAGATTTTACTATGTAAAAAATTCCAAGGATTATATCAGCTTTTCTTTGCGTTTAGATTATTTTTACTAAAAAAAATTTGAGTTGCTTGGTTCAGTGTTAACTGCGATTGGAAAGACAAATAATGCAATAATATATTAGGATGTACTATGTGAAATTGTGGAATTTGTAGGTGAAAATAAATTTTTTATATTTTCAATATTAAAAAATATTTATAATCAAAATAAGCTCCACCCACTTCTGTGGTCTTCTCCCGGCAAGAAACGATGCTAAAAATATAAATTTTAAATCTCCATTTTTGGACTTATTATTATTTCTGCCTGGATTTGAAACGTTTTATTCCTTAAATATAATTCCAAGTAGCGGAATAGGTAAAAATCTGTCGGCAAGAGATTGGGTGAACACGGAGGATGCAAAAAAATTTCTAAACTTAAAGAATTAAATTTGTTAATAGTGATTTGTAATACATATATCGGTCGAGCGTTAAAATGCAGTATAATTGGTCCATATTTGTTGGCTAATATTGACTGTCTTTTTTTCATAACAGTCATAACGCTAACTCCTAGATCACATGCTAGTGCTCGTATTGTCGTATGTGGATTAGATTCTACTATTGTCTTTAACTCTTCTTCGTTTACAACGTTCCTTGGTCTTCTTCGAGGCTCATTTTCGAGATTCATATTGTCAAAATGAAAGTTTTCAAAGCCTAATTGTGTTGTTCTCTGGCAACACCTTGTTGATATTTCTATCTGCCTCAGCTGCATTGTGTCCCAACTTGAATTCATACAAAAAAATAACTCTCAATCCTTTAGATGACACCATTCTGTTTATGGACGTAATAAAAAATACACAATAGCAAAAATAACTTCACTTTCTAAGACAATTGAAGGGCACAGTACCTTTGTCAATTACAAATAGTCGGACGGGTAAAATACTGCACAGAACCTTTCTCAATCGGGGTCGATCTTAAACTAACTGAAAATTCTCAATTTCATGTGGTGCAACCTAATATCTTATTCACACTTCGCTTGCAAGGATAAGAAAATGGTTAAATGTGAAATTATTTAAAACACAAGTTATGTATTAGAATAACCGACAAATTAAAAATATGTATTTATTTGTAATTTGAAATAAATTATATTTAGGAATAAAAAATTAATTGCGCTTGAATAGAATAAATTTCAAACATTCCTTTAAAAATGACACACAGAGGAACAGTCACCAGTAGTAAATTCAATCTCGAGCCAAAATTACAATCCTGAGATTTCAGGATTCGATTTTGATGATCCCGGGGTTAGAAAATGATCAATTGCTCATTAATGTTAACATATTTATAAAAAAGGCCAGAAAGATCAAATCGGTCAATTTATGTAAGACTATATTTAAGGTAAAGAATTTTTGAACAGAAGTAATGTAAATAATAAGCAAGATTAACAAAGAATTTTATTAATATGAATAATGTGATGCATCTATGGTTGACGAATGCGTGAGTGCGTCAGGTTGGTACGAATGAGCATGTGAATGAGTTAAATGGAGATACAGCACCGTCAGCGAGTCTCTCTGCTCCGAACCGCAATACAGTTAACAGCTGTCACATCTTGTATTATATTGTATAGAAGCATCTGGAATAAATACTTTTGTCACCAAGAAATTGAGTATTATTCCGAAAACACCATCCTGCACTTGAGATCACATCATCAGTAAAGCAAAGCAGTAAAGCAACTTGGTGGTAAGCCTTCACACTTGTTGGAATTATTATCATAAGACACTTGTACACCAGTTTTAGATGGTGATCATGTGTGGCTCCGTTTTTAAACAATTACATTAATTTTTTTATCAGATGCGAGGTTTGGCGAGCAGATACTTTTCACTTTTTGGAGGAGGAGCCACTTAAATATTGAAGAGCATATTTTCAACAATAATAAAAAAAACTTTTCCGCATTACACAGGTATGCATCAGGCGCGGTCGCTTCATACATTCATTGGATGTTCCGCATCCCATGTGTTCCATCAAAAAAAGTTATTTTGTTTCTAATTGAAAACAGCACTGCTGCAAATAAATTCATCCTTTAGAGACCAGTCATACACACACTACGACACGGCGTGCGCACTGAATCAACTTTCGAATATCTATGAATCGCGTAAACACACAGATACCAGCAACAGTGGATTCTATCATTTGTTCCGTATCCACAAAGTTTGAAAGTATTCAACATTCAATTCTGCCTGTCAATATCTTTGAATAATGTATACGCATTCGTTAACAGCATCCAACGTACAAAAAACGACTTTAATGCTTATGGGTATAATGCACAAAATAGCATACATATCACGAACCAAGCAAATCTTTTTGAGGAATTTGTTTGTGTGACACATTTTTGACAGTTTGGCTTGAATTATTGAAACATTGAATATCCTTCGATTATATGTTATATTTGTACATTTGATAGTAGGTAGGTATAAACTTGTTATCCAGCATCTCTTCTACAAAATGTCACTGACCGCCACTGGTATGCATGTTACTGACTTCATATTCTTTTAATACACATATATATATACATTTAAAATACCGAAACAATGATATTTGAAAACCTAACCTAACCTAATATATATTAAATATATTTTAATTATAATAAAAATACCAACTCAACCACATGCTTTATCATTGAGGTGACATACCAAAGTGAACAGTCCTTCAATATCCGTGGTATGGGTGACAACTTTCTTCATTATCATTTGTAACTGGACTTGTATATGATGCTGCTCAACAGAGTCTTGCATTCTTGTAACTCTGTCAATGATGTCACCAAGAAGCCAATTGATTTGTTGAACCTTAATATGTAATACATACATCAATTATATTTCATATTGCGTATCAGTAAGAATACCATTGATATATAGAAGGAAAAGTGATTGCGATTAGTAAGAATTAAGTTTATTAATATGTGTATCAAGATTTTCCAACAAGGAAATATATTTTTATTGTCCCTTGAAATTGAAATAAAAAAAGTTCTTATTTATTAATTTAATTTTTAAGTAATTGACTGTCGGTCAATGAATATAACCCAAATTACTACATCCTGGCTGGACACAAATGATTATTTTATTAAATTTAATCAATTTGCACAATTAGGAATTAAATCTGTGGTCCCTGGACATCAATGTAACAACATATTTACAGAAAAATGAGTGGCTCCAAATTGAATCCACGGTTCAGCTGAAGCTAGATAGTGTTGCAGTTTTTTCATTTTTCGAATAGCTCTCCACGCAGCGGCCAATAGCGCTTTGTCATCAGCCGAGCCTCCTCCCAGGCATGCCCGCTGACCAAGTGTTGTCAGCATATCACAAACCACGCTATCTATGAAGAAACATAGTTTAAATATCATAGTACAAATATATAATACAATTTGTATAAATATTGTAAAATGGCTCACCATCAGCTTCTGTATTAGAAATTAATTCTAAAAACTGCATTGCTCGGCAAATAATATAATCTGGCTTGAATGATGCCATAACTGATCTCAATAACAAGTCGCTAAAAGAAAGAAAATTCTTATAATACAATAATAGTAATCTTACTAGCAGAAAAGCAAACGGCTGTCAGATCAGAATGTTATTAAAACCACAATGAAGAATATAGTGAACTTAAAGAAATGAAATAATATGGACAGGTAACATTCTTTTACTTTATTATTTTTACTAATCTGTACTTCTAATCTGTTTTACTTCTGTGTATAGTTTTCTAGGTTAATCTGTCCTTTCTGGCCGATGTTTTGGATACCATTGCAGGGTCCATCATCAGGGCTGATAATGGATTTTATTTAAATGTCGTTCAGATATACATGGCAGATTAGCCCAGAAAACTATACACAGAAGATTCTGAATGGCCGTGAAAATCTAAGAACATTTTTAGTATTGCTGTAGTTTTTGCAAAAAGATTTGAAAACTTTATACTAAATTGACTCTCCAAATAATAAAGACGTGAATGCAGCCTCTTAATACCTGTAGTAAACTTACCTTTCTTTGGTGTTCTTGCACTGTTCCACAAGTTTATCTAAAGCAACAGTTGAAACATTAGACCAGTGCACAATTCCATGTAGAAGCCAATCGAGAGCAGGATTGTACAGACTTAAATACGTATTCATGTCAATATTCTGAAATCCGATTTCATTTTTAATGCTCATGCTAAATATCTGAAATTAAAAATGTTTGTATCACTCAACAGTCAAATACTATATTACTATGCATAAACAATGTGTAAAAAAAAGCAGTTAAATAATAAAAAAACAAATAATTTTCCAAGGACAAATGCCTGATGTGTGAATGGAGTCATTTGTGTACGGAAATGATTTGCTGATTCTTGTGTTTCAATCTTATAACCTTGATCATTTTATGTCTCAGATTAACCCCTAACTACTGAGGTACATCTTTTGTTTCATAACTACTGACGTGCGGTCAAAACGTCCTTGACAATAAAGTTATGTTATTATAATTAATTATAAATCAATAATTAATTTACATTTTGATAAGTGCCATTTTATTTAAATGTCATTTTTTAACACAAATTAATAATAAATTATTGTTTACATTTATTTTTTACTCAATGGCAAACAAAGTAAGATAAAAATCACTACTCGTTATAATATTTATGTTATGTAATTTTTTTTAAATATTTATACTTTTTAACTTACATATTAGCAGAAGACACAGTCCACTTAATATAATTTATGTATATACATTAAAATAGTGACAGATAAAAATTTGTGCAATGCTCCAACTAAGCAAATATATATTTTGAAAAATTGTAGCATTCACGGAATATTTTTTTCATGCAGTTTAAGAATAAGGAATTTTTACATAGTTTGCATGCGTATGATTTTTTCTTCTTTTTTTACAGGACTAAGATAGCAAGTCTTTCATTTTTCAATTTTTTATTTATTTGAACTATTTAATATCATCAGAAATTCCATGATTTTATTTTTGATCTTAGATCTTTTTTGTTTATCAGGAATTATTCATTTTCTCGCTAAATTCTTTAGAAAAGTCTCACGCTCAATATTTGGAGAATTAGGATAAAATTGGTTGATATCCAGGTAATTTAGTAATTATGTACTACGGTAAATTTCATAGTCCATTTGAATATAAATGATATACAAAGTTTTTTAAATAGAATAGAAAAATGTCCACATAGAAAGAATTAGAATTTGATTTTTGAAGGTAATCGTCAATTCTCTCTGGTTCGGAATTGGAGCTATGTTCACTGATAATAACTCAATTTTCATCAATACCTATTTTATTATCATTAATTTTGTTTTCAAATTCTGTCATTTCGGTGGCTTCTATCTATCCCAGAAGAATTCGGTAATAATAAAAATCATAATATAAATTCCACCAAAATTTGAAAAATGTTCAGTAACTACTGGTATGTGACGTTGACATTGAGGTTAAGGGTTAACTGCTGTCTCCCAACCTCCTCCTCCCTCCACACAGGTGACATGGACCCTGTTCTAAAATGGGACAGATCATTGTGTGAAATAATACTATAAAAACAATGCCATAAGAATACTAAAATATAATTTAAAAAAATGAAAATGCGGTAATCTATTTAATACATCTGTTCTATTTAAAAAAAATATGTTAATATATGATAAATTGTTGTTTATAAAAAAAGACTAATGTGTTTTATTTTGTGTATTATAAATATGTTATTGTATGATAAATTAAGTTAATTGTCTATAAACAAGATTAAAATGTATTCTTTTGTTGTGTATTATCAGCCAGCTGACATACAGTAACACCCCGAGTTATGTAACACGCGACTTATGTAAATTCGCAGGTATGTAAAAAAATCTCTAAAATAAGAAAAAAAAATCTGAGTAGAGCTACATACAATTTTCACCAAATTATTATATTTCAAACATCTAATACCCAAGTGTGCTTGCTTTTGCGCATTTTATAAATTCAAACACTTGGTATCCATAAATGGCATTATATAATATGTATTAACTTGGTGACTGCTTCAAACCTCGTTCGGGGTTATTCAGCCGCTCGAACAAAGCACCATGAAGATCGTTTGATTGTTATTTGTTTGTTCTTTCAGTTTGTTTTTGTTTTGTTCTTTTATAAAATATGTACCGTACATACTCGTCTAGTAAGTCAATTAAAATAATTATGAAATATGCTATGACTCGTGGATAAGTTAAGGGTAAAAAATGGGGCTATGAAATTCTGTAATTTTTAATTTTTTTTATCTATGTATACTAAACTATTGCCTGTGTATGATTGACTCCAGACATATCGCACCAGATGCTTGTATCTAAATCTCCATAAGTTAACACTTTGCAAACTACATATTAACGAAATGTCTAAAAGTTACCTTAAGATTCAATAAGATTTTATTTATTAATGTTAGCTAAAAACCGGATTAAAAATGAGCAATCATGAACAGTAACATTTCACATACCCCGCATTCAACGTACAAAATTCGATCAAAACTATCACTGTCCTGTGGATAAGTTGACTCTGCGTTTTAAAATAATAAATAGTATATTACACACGTATAATAATAAATATTGAGTTCGTATTTACTTAACAAATTTGACTTACGTAAAATTCAAGTTATGTAAAGGTCTACGAAATGCATTACTTATGTAATTCGGGGAATTACTGTACATAATTCTTTTTTTTTTACACATATACGTACTATATTTTTTTAACTTATGAATATTGTACACAAATATATTTAAGTATTTTAGCTCTTCTACTAAATAAATTATTGGGTGTATATACAAAATGAAGAGGTAAATATCAATTTTACTTTACCTGAGGATATGTAAGAAGAAAATCGTTAATATTTTGTAAGAAGTATTCTTTATCCGTAGTATTCAAAGTAAGGCCAATTCGACTCAGATAGAACCTGGCATAAGCAGCTACGAGAGGATGTCCGATCCCTCGAATCATGGCGGTTAATCTTGTCAAGGCGGATCCAAATTCATGACGGGTCAAAAAACTATAGCATTTTAGCAATGACATTTCAACATAAAGTCGCGGAACTAATTCTCTAATTGATGCCATCTTATAAAGCCAGTTTTGACAAGTCTCTTTGGCCATTTCAGGAACCATGTCTGGGGTGAAGTTTTCAGGCAAAGCTGTTGTTTTTTTACTACCTGGTCTAAAGATATTACAAAATAACATTAATGCATAGTAATATTATTATAGAATATATATATGTATCTAGAAAGTGAACATTACAAACAGAGAATTAAGAATTTTGATCACATTAGAAAGATATATTAAAAATGCAATTATGTATCAATAGAATTTAAAATTAAAAAAATGGAATAATAGATGCATCAATTATAAAAAAAGATTATAGGAGTTCAAAAATTTGTCAAAAACGTAATCAGTTGATATAGCGAAATATAAAAAAAGGTCCGGGTCCAAATCCCGGAATACAAAAAAGGTCCAGGTCCAAATCCCGGTAGCAATCAAAATGATTTTTTCAATAGATAAATAGATTTTGTTACATATCTTTCTTCTAATTAATTAATTTAATTTGTAAATTTAAATTATGTATTTAAAAATAGAAATAAAAAATTGCTAACATTATGTTATATACAGTTTGATTATTATAATAATCAACATGTCATTGGAATATAATTGAATAATAATTGTTGTATTTACATATTCTAAAACACAATTTTAATATTATTCTAGCGGGCTATATTATTATATAAGTCATTTTCAAGATAATAATTTAGAGATATAAAAATTGTTTCTCACTTACTCCAAATATTCAGCTTTAGTCCTAAGTCTTTCATAAACTAATTTCCCAAATATATCGAGAATATCTGTTATCAACACAAATTTGCTGGGATAAAACTGCATCACGGACGTGTCCACCAGCAATTTAGAGCACTGAATAGCTATTTTTAGGGCTTTTACTCTCTGCTTTGTGTTCCAGGCCTATAGGTTATTTACACATCATTTAGGTGACATTCAAAAAATAAAATAAAAATATGTATTAATTGGGTGAATGAAATAATTTCAAGCACCTGAACTAATTCTCGATTGAGCATGTCAATCCTAGACACATATTCCTGTTGAGACAAATCAAGCATTTGCCTAATGGAACCTTCTTCAAAGTCATCCAGTTGTTCTAAACGTGTCTTTACTTGGTCCACAACACATGTTTGTGTTTTCATAATTACTATAAAACAAATTATCTGTGATTAATTAACAGTGAAAATTTATAATTAAAAATTAATTAGGTTTATTTTTAAAAAAATTAATAAGGTTGATGTATTTTTTTAAAAATAGTTGTCGCCATGTTAAACTCATCACTATCAAGATATTATATAAAGTTATAACTCAGATAACTTATTTGGCTTTATAACAAGACGTGCATTCTCACAGCTGAGGTTTATCACTCAATTATTCACTATTTTCTGGAGTGCGCTATATCAGTAGATATAGCTAAAATATTAGATGGCTTGGTGGATGTAGAACATCTTAATGAAGTGGTATGTGTAATTCTGTATTATCTTTGTAAGTCCTGAATTATCATTATATCACACCTAATGTTTGATAGTAAAATGTATGCAAGCACTGCAAGAGAGCTAGAAGAGTGATTGTGATTCTATTCTACTTTAAGGTCAATTTTGAAAATTACTAATTCTTCTCCACAACAAAGAAATGGTTTTCATGTGTAGCCGGAAAAGAAGAAGAAAATAACAGTTATTAAAAAATGCAAACTATATCAATTATTTTTCATCCATCTCTAATGTAAATATTTAAGATTATTTCTAAACATTGTGTAATTTATTTGAAGTCTAAACCTTTTGCACCTCATATGTGAAAATGTGCAAAAATTAAAGTGTTTTTCACCATAAATTTATTGTGTAGGGATGATGCAAATATGTATACGCATGATTTTTTTTCTACACCATTAATAAATCACAAATAATTAAAATTAAGTTAACACATTAAAAACATATTGAATTACATTATCAAAATTAAAAGAAAATGTAAGAGGGAAAAAAATTAACAATATAAAAAAATGTTTACCGACCCCAACATATATTTTAATCTGAAAATAATCTGTTCAGAAAATGCATTAACATGTAAAAATAATATTATTACATCAAACCTAATCAAAAAATTCCGATGAAATGGATTTTTACGCACATTCTTAGGATATTTTGCTCAGAAAAGCTTCTTTGATCTCCTATGGAACACCCAGTGTGTATTATGAACATTTTGATTAAAATGCTATGAAGTATTTTTCTAATTGTAATTTTGTTATCTTTCATATAGCAGACATGGTTATCTGATGGTAACATAATATTGTTAAAATATTATGTTAATACAATATACAATGTGTATTTTATCGTTAATTTAATATGAATGATTACATATATATTAATATTAATTGTGAAAAAATACAGTGCATTCATGGACAACCAGTTTTAAATATAATTTCTATCATTTCAATCACTCAATCATTTAGGTAAGTCATTACATATTTAAAAAAATATATTTTTATAAAAATAACCAACTTCAGTAACTTATACATCTGTGAACTGGCTGATAATCGATTGATTGGATGTGGTAAACAATGGAACCACACAGGAAAATAAAATTCTTAGAGTTCTACACTTCCATAGCAATTCCAAAAAAAATCTTTCCTAACACAAACTGTCACATTTAGGGCCGGTTGTGTGATCAGTAGTAACTTTTAAGTTTAGTAAAAAAAGTTACTGAAGTAAAAAATGTTGCAAAATGGATTGTTTTATTGTTGTTAAAAAATATTTACTTCTCAAAACTACATCTCGTAGTAAACTCATTTCACTCTCCGATATCCGATTGTAAAAACAAGAATCGATAGTTAAATATTGCAGACTCTTCACAGCTGTTCCAAAAGTCATCTGGCATATTGATACTTTGAAAGTTGCAGTATATGACAATTAATCATTCAATATCCCGCTATTTTACTGATGAGAGTTCGTCCGATATGATCTCGTTTAATATACATTAGCATATAATCTGAAAAAATTTCACCATCAAAGTGACACATTTCAGACACAGAAGCGAAAAAATCCACATTTCATAATTATTTGTCACGCCTATATCCATCTTATCTATGCTTTGACAATAGCAAAATTGACGTTCAAACAACCTGCAAACGATTTTAACCACGGGCGTTAGTAAAAAGTTACCATAGTAAAAATTTACTACTGATCACACCTTAGTATTTATTTTATCAGGTATTTATTTTATATGATTGGTTATTATTAAAATTAAAAAATATATATATTTAGTTAAGTTTAGTTAGTGAAAAAATTATTTCACTTAAATACACGCTTAAAAATAAATTTAAAAATAGTTTTAATAATGAATATTTCACCACTCTACTTTTATCTGATTGTGTGTGTACATGCTTAATTTAATCAAATGATTGAATCACACGATATTCCTTATCTAATCTATGTCATATGTATAATTAAAAATAAAAGTGAACTGATTCCAGTAAAACTATTGAATTTTCATCAACCATTAAAATTAAAATAAAAAGGTGCTCACATTTTTCTCCTCCTGGTAAAAAGCTTGTTATAATTGACAACTTTTCAGCAGTGGTATAATGTATCAATATTGCAGCTCTTCGAGAATTCCAGGTTTCCAACCACTCATTTTCCCTATTTTTTAATTTATACTGAAAAACAAAAATAATTTTATAAATCAATAAAGTAAAACTGTGTTAATTCGTAACTCACAGGCCCGAAATTTAAAAAATAAATCCGAATAATGAGAACAAAGCTTTTAAAGGCAATATTAGAATAAATTTTTATAAAAACGCGTTAGTTTACTGCGTCCGCGATTTAGTGCGCGTCGCCGCTGTTGACATCACGATTTTCATACTGAAACATGATGACTCCTTTATTTCAATTTCTTATGTGTCAAAATGTTCATCAAATAACGTATTTCTCCCGAATAAGAAAGGTGTAATTTGATTGGCGGTCGAACACACCTTTTCCATCCAAATTAAAATATTTAAAATATGCGTGAAAAATAATTTAAAACTTTTAAATCTTCATGTCTCGCTGGCCTTGTTGATTGAAGCTTATTATTTTCTCGCAAATTTTAAGGTTCAAACTCAGAGAGGTATTCGGGATCTGATTTTTTCCGCCAATTTTATCTTTGATATCAATTTTTTGTCGGTTTTCAAAATAAGCTCCATTTATCTAAATGGTCAAGGATTTATATGAATTACAAGATGTTGGTGCCATTTTAGATAACGAAACGTGAAAAAAAAATGTCAACGTCTTTAAATATGAAAGATTTATGTAGTTTTTTAGTATCTACATATGCAAATCGCAACATTTCATAAACATAGAAACTAGATCAAGTGATTCAATGAAAACATTATTTTAACAACAACAAATATTATAAAATGCATTACGAAATTTGATGTACATCATATTACGTACATGAGTTTTGCCATAAGTCTCAGTTTGGCATCTGCCATGCCAGCGCGCGGCGTCGTGATTGGCTGGTAGGCGGGGCTAGTTGCAGATGTTTACGAAGGGATGAAGATATAATGCCTAGACGCGCGAGTTTAGCGATTTAAAAACAATGGCAAATATGCGTATTACGTGAGCAAATTATTTATTTTGGGTGTCAAAAACGCATACGAAATGCGAATAATCAGATTTTATGAATTATCGGTATAAATTAGTATGAAATGTTATTTTCGGGGAAATTTTTTTTTTTAAATGTGCAAATTCCATAAAAATACAAAATACAGGGTTATGAATTAACGGAGTTTTACTGTACATACCATTCTAACTTTTGGTGCAATCACAAATTATTTTTATACATTATTTCAATAAATTGTACTTATCTTTCTGATGGATTTACTTTGTCTACTTATTGCCTTTGATGTTTATTCGTATCATAAATGATCCATTTCTCATCCCACATAACAATACGCTCCAAAAATATTGGATTTTTCTCATATTGTGCACACCACAATGACATGAATTTATAGAGAGGGGGGTTAAAATTTTACGAAACACCTGTGACATAATTTATGAAAGCCGCCAAAGCTCCATTTGACAGGTGTTAAATGTTTTTATGTTTATTTTACAATATTCCATCAATGATTTATAATATTTGCATGCATATCGGGCAATCCTGATCCTGATTATATAATTCAGATATTCTCTAAAGTTTTTATAGACCAATTTAATTTTTTGTGTGCAAACTCATCAATAATTATTTTGATGACAGTGACAGTTTGTATGTTAGATGAACCCTGTTGATATTATAGTTTAGCTGGAAATACATTTTGTAAGGTATAGGAGTTTAATATAAGATTAATTCAAATAAAAAGTTTATATATGGTTTTAATGTCTATTTGGCTATTGATTTGGGTTTTGATAAAAAATGTGAGTAAAATAATGCTGGGTATTTGGGATAAATGGTTCGTAGGGAAAAGGATAACAAAATAATGTGTGTATGTTTCATTACCCACTGGTTTAGGATCCATTAGAGCTTGTAGATGATAACACCTGCAGATATGATTCATCTGGGATTTTTTTGTGTTATCTCTTACTCATAGTAGATAAATAAATAAATTAAAAACAACTTACATTTTTAGATGATTGATCATTGGACGGATGTTCATTTGCAAATAAAGAAAGCGGATCATAACCCTCCAATGCGATAGATAATGGATCTGATGCGGAATCTGTGTTTTTGGAGAAGTGATTTTTGGTGACCTAGAAAGCAAAGTTACTTCATCATTTATATTATACGAGGGTGCTTTAAAAAGTTTTGAGCCTAATAGAGAAACAAGTATTTTTTCAGTCAATGTCAATTTTATTTTTTGACAATCACTTTTTAAGTCAATACACTTTTTCCAGCGATGATCCAACATCACCATCCGAATAGTAGTTGGAGACTTGCTCTGCAAAATAGGTATCTACAGATGCGATCTCTTCGTTCAATGAAAATATCTGTTCTCCGAGCCAAACTTTGAGTTTAGGAAATAGAAGTCACTGGGAGCCAGATTTGGTGAATATGGTGAGTGGTCTATCAGTTCAAACCACAATTCATGAATTTTGGCCATGGCGACTATCGAAGTGTGAGATGGTGCGTTGTCTTAATGGAACAGTACTTTCTTCTACAAATGTGGCCGTTGTTTTGCAATTTATGCCATCAGCTTATCAAATAATAATGCCTAGTACTTCCCTGTTAATATTTTGCCTTTTTCAGGATAGTTGATGAACAAAATTCCATGATTATCCCAAAAAATATTCGCCATCGCCTTTCTGGCCAATGAAACCATCTTTGCCTTTTTCAGAGCAGGTCCACCCTTTGCAATCCATTGTTTTGACTGTTCCTTCATCTCAGAAGTGCAGTGGTGGAACCAAGTTTCATCAACAGTTATAAATTGATGCAAAAAATCCAATTTGTTTTGCTTAAATCATCAACAGGGCTTTGGAAATGTTCACTCAAATGCGTATTGGTTCAAAGTGAGCAAACCCGGCGCCCAACACTCGGACAGATTTCTTGTGCTCAATTTATCATGTAAAATATGATCAATGCATTCCTTCGATATGCCTATATTTCTTTAACCTTGATTCAACAGTAATACAGAATCATTTGGTGAACTTTTTCAATGTTGTCGGTGGTGGTCGCATTTGTTGACCATCTGTGACTGGTACAATCACATTTAAATTCAGCTGCCCACTGTTTCACAATGGAGAAGAGTCCCCGTAAATAGCGTCTAGCTCAGCTTTAATTTTCACAATCGTACTGCTTTTTAAATGCAAGAATTTAATTATGGTATGATATTTGATTTTTTCCATTTATACAAAAACACTGACACGGACTGAAACCGCCTTTGACATCAAACAGCAACTGAGAGTCCAAAATGGCAGAAATTTTCAGAGGTGTCTCTCAAAGCATGTACAATTGTAATGCTGGAATAGTTTTGATGAATAACGTCATCTTCCTGTTGAGATCCAAAACTTTTCAAACTATCTTTGTATTCTACCAAAAATTTATTATCTATAATAAATTAATCAATACACTTTTAAAGTGAAAAATAATGTTCATATTCATTTATTCATTAATCAATAATAATAATAGCAGTCTGTATGACAAATATAATAATGTATATTTTAAATCCATAATTTAAATTAATTTACATCGTTTTAGAAATTTCTAAATGCATTTCATAACATGAAAAGAAAAATGACCTATCTGAAAATTTAGTTTTTCAGTATGAGCAAAGTTTTATAAAATCTTAGAAAAATTAATGTAAAATCAATATATTGTGCAATTAGGACAATGAAGGTATTTGTATAATGTAGTTAAATTAGTGGTATAACAAATTTCGCATTGTGCTACTTTTCTTTTCAATGTGCAATTTTTATGAATTTCTAATTACATTTATTTATGATTATAAAAGTAAAAAAATAAAAATGAATTTAATTATGTTATTCATAAACAATTATTTATATTAAAAATTGTTAATAGTTTTTTTCAAACGTGCAAGTGACTGAAACAACATGAAAAAAACTAATTAAATAAAAAATACTTAGAACATATTCACCAACATTTTTAACTGTAAAAAGTTTCAAAGGATGATCCTCCACATATTTTCTAGAGCACTCTGTTTTCATCTGTTCATAGTCATATTGTAAACAAACCCTAGAATTGAAAAGGTGAAAAGTATTATAAAATTAAATACAAACATAAGTGGTACATATTTTTTAATTGTAAAACCAAGTGGTTTGCCAATTACATAGATAAATTATTTCATATGATTATCCTTAGTTCAATCAATAATTGAATATGACATTGTAGAATGGGGCAGCACAAAAAAAAATTACAGAAGTCATCCTAAAATTGCCAATGAAAAGAGATGGAGATGGTAGTTATCCCGATTTAAGCAAAAATTCTATTTACCAATAAAGATTCTGGGGTTGCTGTGAAAACTCAAAATCTTAGAGGAGAAAATTTTGCGATCCGTAGAATGCACAAATTGAATGGTTAAAGAAGTCACGTTTTTGATGCACCCAAGTTCATTCTCCAAAAATATTTTAAAATCCAGCTAATTTAAATACATATGATAAAATCTTGGATGATAATTTTGGTTGGGCATTTATCCAAAGCATCAACGCCTCTTCAAACTAACTAGAGTGTGTGGTAATATGATTCATAAAATAGTACTGCAGGTACTTAATTGGAAGCCATTATTTTAAAGATAAAGATATTTAATTCAATACTTATTATATTTTTATTTATTATCTTTGTTTTATACTTATTATCAATCTTTATTACTCCAATTAACTTAAAAAGTAATAATTATTCTAAAATTTGTAATTTTTTCATTCCTCAATATATTTAATAAACAATTAATTTTATTATTACTTCCAAGATAACTCTTAGATCTAGTCAGTATCATAACTATGCCAATGCAGTGCATTGGGGCCCAAAAATTCCGCGCTCTATAATACTTTTGGTATTGTATGCGATTATGGATATCTTTCCCACTGCTAATTTGGATAAATAATTTCTAGAATTCACCACAGCAAGAAATAAAGTTGTAAAATTAAAAAAATATTGCTTACATGTATTACAAAAACACATGAAAATATTATCAATCTATTAAGCGGTACCCTGTTAATATGTAATTTGTTTACCCCTGTGGGGTAACTATCATTACTATGTGAAAAATCATTGTAAAGCGATTTTATTATATTAAGGACATTCTTATTGTGATGTTGTAATTATTCAGAACATAGATCTGTGATGTTTTAAATACTAATTTAATGTATTAATTATAAATATATACATTAAATTAGTATTTTATTATACGTGGCATGTATATAATCGCCTACAAATAACATTTTCGTTTTTTTTCATGAATACATACTTATTACAGGAGACAAAAGATCAATTTTGTTCTTACTACATATTTAATTGTAATGTATCTGGATGAAGCAAATGCATGACGCACGCATGTTGGCTTGACTGACTGCGAGTGAAAAGAATCAAAGATCGCCGGGTTCTTAGGCATGCTCTCGCATCTGAGCTGTGACTCGAAATGCATCTCTTGCATTGTACTTATAACTGTAAGCTCCTTATAATAAAGTATATTGTTACCATATCAGGTCATCTTGTGCGATCGCAAGCAGTGAATAGATATCCCAATTTGACGCAGCCGGAATTCAGCTGGTGCAAAGTATATTACACTAATAGACAACAGCATTGAATTCAATATTCTTAAAATAATTGAATTAATACAATAAATGTCCGGGGGTTCTTTTCCCCATTTGCATTGGGGTTATTCCAATTTTTTTAGTTACGCCTGAATCTAGTATACCTTTAATTATTTTAATGAAAACATTTTTATTGTGAATTTGCAATTTCAGTGGTATTTTTAATACAAATTAAATTAACTAATTAGAAAGATAATACAGAAAAAAATATATTTATTCCGGTAGCAACCAAATATTTTTCGATAAATAGATTTTATCTGTATATCTTTCTAATTGATTTATTTAATTTGAAATACCTTTTATTATCTTAACTCTTTGAAATGTCCATTTTTTATTATCATTACCTATTGATACAGTTTATATATATAGCGTCAATCAAATTATTTATTTAGATGTTACCTGTTTGATGATGATTGCTTTTCGCTAGTTATTTCTACAATTTTAAAATGAAATTCGATTTTATTTATTGAGAAAATCCTCCTACATTTGTAGACATTAACAATTCTATGCCTTTTGTAAGATTATAAATCGTAATGATTAATGATTTTTGGATTATTGACATATTAGCTTATAAGTTATAAACTAACAATTATTAATCTTTACAGAGAGCATTAATGATGATGATGATTATATAGATAGCTTATTGGGTAGCCATAATAGTACACAACATTTATTTTACTAATTTATAGGCTACCTACAATATAGTGAACACCCAATCATGCTCATCACATTCTACTTTCTCCCAGTCATCCTAATTGTCATTCATCTCTGTTCTGGAGATTACAGAAATGCTATTTTAATTAGTAATTTTGGTAAATAAATTTCATTTATGCGTACGTACGTAAAACAGGGATATCAATATATTTGTGCTTGCCAGGTAGATAATTAAATTATTTTGTCAGTTTACACATGAGTTATTATTGAAATTGTATAGTTTCCCAATTTTTAGTTCCATGTATAAGGGAATACGGACTATGAATAAATAAGAGTTATAATGGGGGCCTTAAAGAGACTTAAATACACAGATATACTTCAAATTTTCATTTTGCATTTTAGAAAGTAGTAGAATTTAGAAAGTAGAAGCCGGTTATAACATATTTGCAAGCATTGTACATATATTCCAACATATTATTAGTCGACATGAACTATAGTACCTTATACACCATAAAATAATTATAATATAAAATATACAACACGAACTGACTGACCAATAAAGAAAACCCTTAATGAGTAATAAAGAAAAACATACCAATTAGTAGACATTTTAAATTTTATAATTAATTTAGGAAAATAACATCAACATCAACTAACACAATTCCAAATAATCTGTCAATTTTGACATTTCATAAAACCATAAAGTTTTGTATGATGAACAGCTCACATAGATAAGTGGCACCACGAACAGCACTAAAAAATATTGGGTTCGGAAAATCAAACGCCTATCTTCTGGCTACGGAGGACCATTTTTAGTATTTCATATTTAAGTCAATGTCATTGTTGCTGAGAATATTTGTTGAGATTTTCGTGCGATTCCAGCATGAAAACGCTTGGACAGGTATTCACGTATAGTAAGAATACCCGATTGACGAAGTTGTGTGATTCTGATTCACTTCGGAGCTTTTAGAGCACTTTAGAGCTTTGTTTTACAGAATCTGCAGTCTTTTTGTGTGTGGCCCCAGATGGTGACTGTATAGGTGAGTATGGGCCTTATAGTATTGTATAGGTGGTAAAATATTTATTAAAATTGATGAGGTTGTTAAGGCATTATATCAATGTATGGTATATATAGCTGTTGAATTAATATGTGAAGAAAAACTTTGCTTTTGTGTTGAAATTATCTTATAACTCTTTAAGATAATGTTAAATTAGGAGTGCATAGTATATTTAATTTACCACACGAATCCTGTTCAATTTATGCTATATGAATTGATTCATTCTTTGTGAGTTTAGAATTCAAATTTCTTAGCAAAATCATGGTTTTGTGTCCATATAAATTTTCGAGAAAGGTGAAACAGATGGTCAAAATTCTTCCACATTGGCAAGTTTTTTTATGCGTGGAAATTCATTCTCTCAAAACAAAACGTTCATCTGGCATTTGTGAAACATTTTTTTTATTCTGATGTTGTCTTTGTTGGTAATCCAAATTATGCAGAATTCCTAGAATTTAGAAACTTATTTACCTACCCCTTTGAACAAAGCTAAGATTTAAAACGTGACCAAATACAACAACGTGTACAATTTTTAGTTTTTTCTCAGAATAAAATATATCTAAATTAATCTTAATTGATGAGATAAGATAAGATAAGAAATTGGTAAAGAGTATATAAAAAATCGTCAGCAATTTTCGCTTCAGTGTAATTCATACAAACATGGCTCTGTCAAGTAATGTGTTGGCTCTGTTATTGGTAGCAGCGTGCGCTATCTATTACGCTAATTCAGCCGCTTTATTGCAACCAGATAGAGAATCTCGCTTAAATTTGATCCTCGGAAGTATTGGGGCAGGCGATGTACTACTCTACAAGTAAGAATATTAAATTTATCTTACTACACTATAACAATTATGTGGGTATATCAATACTTAAATTGAAAAAATGAATTATATAGTACTTAGTAAAGTAAAAATATAATATTTGAAATGAAGAAAAAATATTTCCAATAAACAGAGTATGTAGAGAAAGAGTAATAAGCTAAGCCAAATATATATTTTTTCATTATAATCGAGTATTTCAGTTGTGACCAACGAAGGGGCAGGTATTGTTTTGAAAACGGTTAGCGAATAATAATTAAACACAAAGTTTATATTATATTAAATATATAATATATTATTTAGATATTATCTCGAAACGAATATGACGCGCTTGTTTAGTCTACCAATAATACATTTTACCCAGATCAAAATTAGTTTTATTTTTCTTAGCACAAGCTTAGTTTGAAAAATAGTAATTGATCTCTATTAAAAAAATACATGTTTTGAAATCTTTAAAACACCTGAAAAATGCAAAACATTTTTCAATACTTTTTTACAACCCCTCTAAATAAAATAAGGTGTAGTTACGACTATCCGTTGAGATTGGCTACATTTGCTTTTTAATTAAAATATCTTAAAATAATTTCAGAACTGTAGCTGTTCGTAACGCAACCGCTGGGGTTATTCAAGCTCAAGATGTTGTATACAAAGGTTTTGCCGTGAACATTACATACATTGCTGCCATAGAAGGTGGCATCAGTCAAAACGCAACTGCCACTCTTGTAGGTGGGGGACTCAAACAGTCTAATGCCACTATCAGGCTAAGGTCAGCTGTTTCCCGGGGATACAATTATACAATCAGTGTATACGGAAAATAAACATACCTACACAAACTCTTATTATAAGAAATGTTCTATCTGGATTACCTGATATCTTTCCGTACAATTAAACATAATATATATAAATGATGATGATAATAAATGTTTAAAAAGGGTGTAAAATATTGTTCTTATTCTAATTTTTTTGTCGTCCCTTTTTCCCATATTCCTAATCCTTCTGCATAGTTATTTCTTGAAAACACCATATTATTTTTTGTCACGTTTAATTTTACTTTTGGCTTTACTTCATACATATGGCTTGTTCGGTTTTTAGCTCAAATTGCGATGTTTGCAATGTGAGTGTTGTTTTATGACCATTCCTATGCATATAAAAAAAAGGTAGGTAAATTTCAGTTTCGGTACATATAAAGGTCCATGCGAAAATCTTTAAATTGGTCATAATATAATTTAGAATGTGTCAATTATAGAAGTATTTTTTAATTAACAATATAAATAATTTTGCAGTAACCTACATGCGACCATAATAACGTTAATCATTTTACTCGTAATCATCAGATAATGGGCCAATAAATTTTCTGGTTGTTGTGCATAAATCGCTATGGATAATTTCCTTGCTTATGCTACGTTGAAACCAAGCTATATTATTTACCGTTTTTTTACAAAATTATGCATAATTAAAGTTTTCAGGCGCGAGTGTACAAAATAAAATTATTAATAATTCAATTAGTGAATCTTCTAAATCCAAAATTGTAATATTTTAATCGTTATGCGCGAGATCCTTATGGTGTTTGTATACGGATGTCGCGAGACTCCCCCCATCGTCTCGAGAGTCGCAACAGAGTTGAACGCGCTGTTATTCAATGTCTATAGTATTTTGTACTTAAATTACTAATTGATTCATATCGACAAATCTCCGGAAGGAGAGATTATAGTCTCATGTGTGTATTATATGTATAATCTAATCAACTATTATCTCTATAGATAAAAGTTGATCACTTATTCAAGAAAATTTAATAACTTACATTTACAACATATAAAACATGTTTTTATTGAGATTATATATTATACGAGTAAATAGGAAGAAAACATCTCAGAGCGTACGTGTACTTGGAACCTAGAGATAAAATGGAGTGGCTTATCTTATACAAGAGATTATTATTATTTTATATATAAATCACTTCTACAGCATACAAAAGTTACATAATATCTATTATGTAACTTTTTAGATAAAGTCTTGATAACGGCTCGAGCCATGCCGAAACGTCGGCCTAGGTTTTATCAAGAAAACCATCTACAAAAAACGCAATCTAATCTAGAAGAGACACCAGTTCTATACATTAGTGCTCTCGCTATATTCACACGTAGAGTTGTAACAGACCTAGTCCACAACATTTCGTAAACTAATGGGATTTTAAGACAAATCAATCAATTATCACGCCGTTTTCCGTAGAGGCAAGCAGATGATAGCCACACTTTTCTGTTCTGACATAGCACGTATCTTATTTTAAAAATTATATTTAAAAACTGGAATATCATAGTTTTTATTTGTTTAACTTTTGGGGGTTAGGACGGTGATTAAATGAAATAAATGTGATTGATGTGTGTTGAGGTGTTTATTGTCGGTATGATAAAAACAATTAAGACAGATAGAAATGAATACAGTGAATGAATGGGTGAAGAAGGTGCGTGTGTGCGTGAAATGAAATGAATTGGCGATCTTGCTCGGCAAGCGCAAGCCGGCAAGACCGCCGTTGTGAAACGATGGAACTGGAGAGACTGCTTGGCGGTGAATTGAGCCAGACTTGTGGCAGCAGCCGGCAGCGCTGTCGCCAGCGTCGATGCCGACTGAGATGGCGGTAAGTTTGAATTATGGTCGCTACAAATTTATTACGTAAGTTCATACTTTCGTATCTGCTTGTAGTATGGTAAGTTCATTTGTTTCAGGCACGTGCTGTTTCAAGGAATTGAAGAAGAGTGAAGAGATAAAAAATGAAGGAAACAACTCTAGAAATAGCACTAGGTAGTTGAATTCGATAGAGCTAGTGCTAGATATTTTAATTTTATTAACAATAAATAATAGGACACCAAATTGACTATTATTAAAAATTAAAAAATTACTAGAAAAGTTAAATAATATCACGAAAATTATAAAAAAACCTATAAGCTTTAATTTCAACGTGAAGGTTGTGCCTTCTCATAAGCTGGAGGTTGTATATTTCGCAAATTGTCGGTCATAAATTTTGGATAATCTTAGTCATTTCTGATACGATCTAGATGCTTAGAAATAAATATCAAAATGGTCTGCGCACGTCTACACATAGACTCTTTAATGCAATTTATTTTTTTATTGTTGAAAATATTTTTGCTCGGTGAGTCTAATTTATATATTTTAGTTTAGTGGGTCAGTGTATCAATAACCCACCCCATGAATTACACAATGGGATGAAACGATGTAATAACTTAACATGATGTGTGCAATTGTCGAAAATAAAACTCTGCGAGGAAATGGAATATCGAGAAACTTCCAGAACATTTTAGACTCATAATGCATATAGATTATGAGTTGAAAAAGTCATATACCTGTATATGTACTCGTTGCAAAACTATACATTTTAATGTAACCTACTTTTATGTAGTTATCCTTCAGAAATATGTAAATGATTCGACATGTTTCTGGTATTAATGTATCCCAGTGTCTGTGTTCACATTCTACAATTGCGCAGAATTAGTTTTGTATTGATTAATATTTACCTTTAAATATGCGAACATGGCCGAAAAACCCTTAGAATTAAAATTAAAACATCAATTCCTTAACTCTTACAATGATTAGCATTAAATTAAACCACATTTTATGACAAGGTTGTCTTTTCAGATAGTGAGTAGACATTTCTATGCTCGCATTGCCCTAATTGTACACTGTTCTGCATTGACTGAAACTTTAGTTTTAGTTTATAAAATATATATATACAGTATACCATATACAGAATGGCCCAAAAAAGGTGAGTACATCTCGTAAGAGATGAGTTATTTCAACACATAATATAATTAATTATAATTCTTGATGTAATTTTTTTGCACAATATTTAGCTAATCAGAAATCATCGGAACACCCCATATTGCATAATCTATTGTAACTGATTGTATTTCTGGCCGTGTGAGATGGAGCTCCGTCCAATTATGCTGTAGTGTCTTGCTATACTCCAGGCTTTGTTTTAAAACTCCGCAATTACTCCGCAGTTACTACATATTTAGTAAAGAAAAAATCAATTTAGAATCGTTAAAAAAATCAGAATAAACCTACCTATTCTTATCTTGTCTCTATGATAAGCACAGACATGGTGGTCGTTGCGCAATCAACCTAACGATGGTCACCGAGGAGATGGCGGGGAGATAAATTAATTAGGAAAACTATATTATCTACATAGAAACACATTAATTTACACAAAAGAGATTTATATCTAAGACGTGGACGCACTTATGGTCTATTTATTGTTCTAATATTGTTCACTCGCTGTCACTATCTTGTCCTTCACACAAAAAATAGCCATGGGTGACCATGCGCCAGCAGGGTTGCCCGCCTTGATTCGGTCGTGCCACGCGCTTTCGCCACGTGGCTTCCGCGGCCTCGTCCGGTTATCTCACGTTGGTTGGTGTGTGGTGGGGAATATCTACCGGTTGCCTCGTGACCGAGGCGAGGTCTTCGGATGCTCTCTTGGTGGCACTTCGCGCGGGGAGGGGGTAACCTACCCTTCGCTCGGACGAGAATGCCCGTTGACGGTGTGGGGTTGGAAGGTTAACGTTACCTGCATGCTGTATTTGACTTTATACTTTATTTTTTTAAATCTCCCGCCGAATCAATAATAAAAATAATACGTGAATGTCACACGTGAGACGCAGCCGTATCTTGTATATGATATAACCAACCGCGGTAGGTGATACGAGCACGCCGAACTCAATAGTAACGATATAAATAATTCGGATAATGTTCGCGGATATGCGAAATGCATAGTGTGAGCGAAGAGAAAGCTGTCAAATTTGGCTAAAAACTAACCAACTCAAGTTTAAGGAGACACTTCGTTGAAGGTATCTCTAGGAGATTTATCTCTTCTACAGATTAAGTAATTACGCAATAACCACACACATTACTGGATATATTACATTTGAGGCAACAAGACAAACCTACATTCTTCCAAGATCGAATCATTCGTTCCATTTTGTCATTGGAATAAATCGTTCCTAGAAATATCCCGGCCGAGAGCGGTATAGTAGCGTAATAGACACCTACACTAGCCGATATATCATTATTAGTCATAGTTAGTTGACAGTAATCGCACCAAAGGCCATTAGTTTGCGTGTTAGTCAATGACTAGTGGACAGGAACAATAGGCAGCCCGAAAGTAACTAACTTTTGAGTGAAATGTCCGTAAGGAGATGAAATGGTAGAACAAAAGGTTAATCCCTTTTGTTAAATAAAGGCTCAGAACATGTACGATGACCGCCCCGAAGCGATATTTTACCATCGCGTCATTTCTTCGCGGGGGTAAGTAGAGAAGAAAGTGTAATACTTATGTAGCGATCATAATTCAAATCTATCGCCATCTCAGTCGGCATCGACGCTAGCGACTAGGCTGCTGCCACAAGTCTAGCTCAATTCACCGCCAAGCAGTCTCTCCAGTTCCATCGTTTCACAACGGCGGTCTTGCCGGCTCGCGCTTGCCGAGCAAAACCGCCAATTCATTCCATTTCACGCACACATGCACCTTTTACATCACATCTTCATTCACTGTATTCATCTTTATCTGTCTTTATTGTTTTTACCATACCGAAAATAAACACCTCAATACACACCAATCACATTTATTTCATTTAACCACCGTCTTAACCCCCAAATGTATAATTCGTACTATTATTTCCTCATTCATTCGTTTCATATGACCAAATCACCTGAGCGGGTCTTTGGAAAACGTAATCGCCGAAATTCTTCAATCTTTACTCGATTCCGATTAGGTCTGCCTCAAGTGTGCTGGTATAGTCTCACTTCCACCGTATTCAGTCTACATTCGTTCCTATTCTGCCAGCTCCGGGCTAAAATAACAATACACCGACACCAAACAAAATAAATTAGAATGAAGGTGGGCAAGGAGAATCACGATAGAAAGAAAAGATGACAAGTCACGATATACCTAATAACGAGTGGATAGATTCTTTTAAAAACATGAAATATGTAATAAATATAAGTATAGGCAATTCAGTTATCGAATGTAAAAAAATAACTCCAATAACCATGATGAAAATAATTTGTTTTGATGTTTTAATATTGCAACATATTTTTTGGTGTTTCATAATTATTATTAATATAATATTTATGTGTGTAACTAATTTAATATTTGCACTTTCGTCGATATTTTGTTTAATGTTTGCTTTTGTTGCATAATAATAAAAGATTATGTCGAATATAGAATACTTCTTTATAATGACATTTTATAGAGCTTCTCACATGTGTTCATTTACACATACTATTCAAACTGCAGAGTTTTCACAATGGCCATACTTATCTTTATGATGCGAGTAATAAAAATATGAATGTATTGAAATAAGTGTGTGCGAATTTAGTCCAGTATCAATCGAAATGAAATGAAAAATAAAGTAAAGTAATAAAATGATCCACCCCCATAAAAATTCATGTGACAAAATGATATGTGACTAGATAGATTCTGATAAATAGTGTAAGAAATATAACAATAGGTATAAATACTTAGAAATAAGTTTGATCGTAATTGGCGATGTCAAATTAAAAGAGCGTGGCATCCCACCATCAGGGCGACCAATGGAGTTCATGGTCATCGAAAATGGACCAATAATGTACCACCTATTCTGAGAGGACGAGCCAACCGACCAACGAGGATACAACTACACGACGGGTGCTTTAAAAAGGCTACAATGTCATTGTAGAAAAGAGAAAAACGTCGCGAGGTCGATCAGTGAGAATTGAAAGTCCCCATTAGAAGTCGGTAGAGTCAGATGAGAGTTGGTGTTGGGAACGGAAAGACACCAAGTAGTTGGGATTAGAGTTTGGAAGCGGCCGTCGTTCCGATCAGTCGACAGTCGGTATCGGAAATTGAAAGACACAACAGAACCCGAAGCAGAAACCTCAGAATTTGAAAATAATCCGGCAGAATCCCTCGCGGATAGCCGGCTTGAGCAATTTAGATTATCGGAGATCAGTCATGATTGGCAGCCAGTCGCCAAAGTCAACTTGACTACTAGTGGCTGAATCAGCTTGGAAAAAACCGCCAAATCATCAAGCAGCCGCCCAGCCAGCCTGAAAACAATCATCAAGCAACCGCCTTGCCCGTTCCCACGTCAGCCGGGGCGAAGCCGTGCAGTTAACAGGAGCAGTCATCGGCAATGCCGCATCGTCCGGCCAATGATCGGGTCTCCGGATTAATTAAGGTAGAATAATTTAGAATTAAGGTAGTCAATAAATATCTGATTAATGTGTGTATTCCGTGTTTATCTATTTCCAACTGTCCAAGTTCTTATAATCATAGTACTTATAAAAGTGTGATTTTGGTTAATGAATCGCGAAGTGAAGCATTTTATCAGAGCGCGGAGTACCGCTATAGCGAGCGATCAATAGCATAATAATAATGATGTTCAAATAATCAAAATAATCGAGGAAGAAACCCCACCCCCTCATCATACATAGAAGAGAGAAAAATGCGAATTTCTACCGCAGAAAGGAATTATATTTGTCTTGTCTCCATAAACATAGAAACGAGATAGCTATTATCTATAACCCACAGAAAAATGAAAATGGCGGCCGGTCGTTTGACGTTTGTTGGTCTTGCCAAAAAATCTATTTTATTTGGATATAAATATGTTTTCCTTCGTGGACCGTGCAGTTATATAGCATATTCAAAGCGTGATTTCACAAATGTTCCACTAGAATATAGTACGTCCAGTATTAATAAATTTGACTCAAACCAATATAACCTACAAATATTTACATGTTTTGTATTTTTTCTTCATTCTAGATGATAGAGACCCGGCGCCCTTATTTTTCTCATCCAATATTCAAAAACTTTTAAAATATCTCACTCGACCAGATCTAGACAAAGTTTTCCGTAAGCGAACTAATAACAACGAGAAGTTCCTCTCGACTCCCAAATACAGGTTCTTGACAGATGAGGAGCTCAAGATGGAGATGGAGAAGGTCTCTGTAAAAGCAGAATATTTGTTGCACATGCCGCCCGTAATTAAGGTAACTTCACTTCAGCAATCTTGTTGATGAGAGTTGATAATATACAATATCCATTTATTAAGGAAATTCAATAATTTTTAAATAATAAAAGACTACAAAAAAGAGATACTAAAAGTTTTAATTACATTAATATAAGGTAACTAACATTAGCATTCACATCAAAATGTATCAAATACATGCAAAATACTAGAACAGCTAAAAATTACATATTTGTTAGTTAGGAGGGGTCAATATGTGTGAACTAGTTTACGTGGTGTAGTTTTGTTGGAATGTATAGCTAACAGAGTCGGTCTCTCTCTCTCTGTCTAGTCTAGTCTAGAGAGAGCGAACCTAAAGATTGGATCCTGCTAGTTTCCATCAAAGTTTGTACTAGATGCTATTGTAGGGAAAGCACCCTATTATTTATCATACTGAAGTTTGAAAATGGCTGATCACCAAAACTTTGAAGTTGGGTGTTTTGAACTACCTAGCTAGCTTTTAATATTATATTATATATCATACTATAATATTATATTGTTAAGAATGCTGATTGAATTTCTCTTGTGTATTTACTTCTTCTTCTTCCACGGCTCTACATCCAGGGGTGGGATTCCTCTTCACCTACTCCTGTTCCTGGCTCTTCTTGTCCAGTTCTCAGACCATCCCATCCTGCGCCAGTTCTCTTCCGCACAATCAGCCCACCTCTTCCTTCTACTGGGGTATCCACTCGGTCATGATCTTTGGTGTCCTGTTATCTGGCATTCTTTCGATATGGTCAGTCCATAGCAGTTTTTGAGACCTGTAGAATCTTACTTCTTGCTCAATAAAATTTTCGACCTCATGATTCATTTTTATTCTATAAGTTCCATTATCTATTGCGGGTCCAGAGATTTTTCTTAATATTTTACGCTCAAAGACTGCTAATTTATTTTACTTACCATTGTTTTATTTTTTAGATTTGTGATAAAGATGACTTTGAAATTTCATATGACCCCGCATTAAAAGGACACGATTCTTCTAGATTAATATTTACTGATATAACCTTTGGTACAAGAAATTCAGAGCGATTCGTTGTCATACGGTAAAGTAGTATTCTAATTAATTACATATAAGATAGCCACACACGAGCGGATTTTTTCAATGGATCAGATCCACAGATATTTTAACAAATTTGGCCTGTTTCCAGATTTTCAGCCAGATTTCCTTCATAAAATCTGTTAGGGAGCTAGATCTGTCTGTGTGATGTAAAACTGTAGATTTTCCAAAATTTATCTGCAGATCAACGCGCGCGCACCAGTCAGTGTGAGTTTTAACCATTTTAACCGCTTCTTCTTTTTCTACTGGACTTACTTTCTTTTCTTCATCTACTGGATGGTGTTATGAAGATTCAAAATTTTCAACTGGGATCACAGCACATACACTGGGATGCATTATACCAGAAACATGTCAAATCATTTACAAATTTTGGATAACTACATAGGTTAAATTACAATGTAGATTTTTGCAACAAGTACATATATATATATAAAATTAAACTTCATATGGAAGTGATTCAAAATACGAGATTAGGAAAATAAGCGCAAGTAGAGAGTTAAACAGTAAACCAAAAAAAATCTTCAATTTACTTAAATGACATAATCACTAAGATATGCTTTGCCGTAAGACAATAATCTTGCAGCTCATCTTGATCCCGAAACAAAACTGAAATAGAAAGGAATTATTAGCCTTCAGACGGTTATGCGAACGTGTGTGTTAACATGTCGGGACTGGCCTGCAGATCTGAAACTGGCAGACTGCGGCCTCAACGTCGTCTTCCCCACTAGCGCAGAGATCAGCTCTGTGGGTTTCTCGAAAAACCCTAGATCCATCATTAAAATCCGCTCGTATGTGGCTAGCCATATATACATAGTTCGATCTGTGAAGCAAAACAAGCTGTTGTTAGATGTGAAAACTGCAAATATACAAATTTTATTGGAAGCAAGAACATGACATTACCTTATATATTTCTATCTATTCTTCAAATCACCTTTTTTCCATTTGTTAGTAATTTGTATTTTTCTACCTTTCCTTTGAATTGTCGGAACATGGTGTTAACTTATTCGCAGTCTGTTCTTTGTTCATACATAATTTGTATTTTATTCTTGCATTTGCAATATTGCACGTCAAATGATAAAGTATGTACATATACCATTTCATCATGAATAATAATGTTATTACGGCTAAATTATTTAATATGATCACGTCAAGTTTTGTTGTGTTCTTAATTTTATTCCCTTTATAAATATTTACTGACTCCCAACGAATTTAATTAAAATTATTTTAATTAATAAAAATAATAGTAATGAAATCGTTATGATTTTACTAAACCTCTTTTCCACTATCTGCACATATATATGTGAATTTATTGTATCTCCGGGACTATTCACATCTATTTGTGCTTTTGTTTTTAGCCATCATATATTTTACAACCACACAAATAAATGCTCAGAAGGCTACATGAACATAGAGTTTCTTCATCAGTGCAGTACAAAAATGCATGATGAAGGAATAAAGAACAGACGTTTTTGAAACCAGTTGGTTTTAAACAATAAAACTGAAATGGTTTTATATTTAATATATTTTAAAAATTCACCCGTACTGAATTCTTCCTTTCAAATGTATTTTTTTCTCAAAGAAAGTTACCCATAGAATGTAAGAAAATAAATATTAAGAATATTATGTACTTGTATATCAATTTCACAAAAGACATGGGAAAAAAGTAAACAATATAAAATTAATTAATAGACTCAATGGTGTAGGATACGATCCCTGCTCTTATAGATGTTCGTAGCATAGAGCAGTTAGACCTAGTTTGTGACATATTGACAATGGCAAAATTAGCTTTTAGTGCAAAAAAAAAACATCTTCAAATCACATATAAGGTGTGGACAAAAAGTTTGTGCACAATTTTTTTTCTGCCAAGGTGGCAACACTATGCTCCTACCATGGTTTGGTGTTTAGGGGGGAGTCTTGTGAGTCGTCAGTCCAAGTTGGTCGGGATCAAGTGCGTACTTATTTTTCTGTGACAGTATTTGTAAAAGTTTAAAAATAATTTCATTGATTGATTTGGCAGTTACTTCGTGGTGTGACATTTTAATTTAAAAAAATATATCATTTTTATATTGACTTTGTACTACACACAATTTTTTGAGTTAATAATATCACTTCCAAGAAACAATAAAGCCACTCCCACCCTTACGTACCCCACCGCCCCATAGCCAACTGTATTTAATTTAGTTTAATATACACCTGTAGATGGCAAGGACTGCTCTTCCCGAAACTAGTAGTGATATTAACTCAAAAAATTATGTGTGTAGTACATTATATATTTATTTTTTTAAATTAAAAATAATTGTTTACAAATACTGTCAAAATGGTCCAAACTTGCGTGGTGAAAATGGAGCAAAATGTTTTAACCAAGCAAAGAACTAATATAAAATTTCTTGTGAGATTTCAGCAAAAGTGGGTGAATTCCATGCGAAAGGTGATAACTGAAGATGAATCTTGGATACGAGTACGATCCGAAAATAAACAATCAGTAAAGAGAGTAAAGATTGGAAGCAAGTTGATGAGCCTCACAGCAAAAAAAGTGCAAGAGATGTGCGAAAATCAAAACCACGCCTCATTGATTTTTTTGATATTTGAGGAATCGTCCACCATGAATTTGTTCCACAGGGTCAATCAGATAATGCCACATTTTATGTGCCACGTGACCTGATTTGTGAGCGAAAAAAACTGGATCACGATAATGCACCCTCACACTCGACACTAATCGTGCATGAGTTTTTTTGCCCAAAATGACATGATTTACCACCACCCAATTTTGTTCTTTTTTGATCCTTATAATAAAAACGATTATGCGGGGTGAACATTTTAAGGATATAAAAAACATAAAATTTGAAACGACAGTATCTGAAGGACCTAACTTCAATTCATGCAACACTGTTTCCAATAATTGAAGAAGCGTTGGGCCAAGTGCATTCAGTCGGGGGAGGAATATTTTGAGGATGACCACGTTCCTATTCCGGAATCATTAAAATTAGATTTTTGGTGGCTTGGTGAACAAACTTTTTGTCCACACCTCGTATAAACAGAAAGATGAAAAAGCAATTCCTCAAAACGTACATCTGGAGTAAGTAAAACTTGTTTCTTCTTTTTTAGTGAACCAGAAGGGCAGTTGCACCACGCAGATCATGATATGAGAAAGAGACTAAATCAGGTATATTTCTTTTTTGTCTTATATTTAATTTGGTTGATAAATATCATAAACATGGCTTTACTCAGGTTTAGAAAACTATTTATATTAAATTAGTGACTTACGGCTGTGACTCTTGTATAATTGGCCATTTAATTATGAAGTGTGAATGTGAAAAGCACTAGGGACCCTGAAAGGGAATCACATAGACCCCCAAACAAGTGAGTTTAAAAAAAAAAACTTTTACAATTTATTTAAAAAAAATTATTTGTATGTTTGCAAGAGTGTGCATGAACATTAAGAATTGAATAAATGTTTATGAAGCAATAACATTATAAATGTAGATTACTTTAAATTTTTTTGTGACAATTTTTACAAACTTTTTACTAATGCCCGTGGTTAAAATCGTTAACGGGTCGTTCGAACGTCAAATTTATTATTAAAGCATAGATGGAGATGTCTGTAAGTGTGACAAATAATCATGAAATATACTTTATTTTATGCATTATTTATGGATTTTTTTGCCATGGTGTTTGATGCGTCACTTTGGTGGTGAAATTTTTTCATATTATGTGTAATAATGTATATTAAACAACGAAATCATCATCGGACAAAGTCTTATCACTAAAATAACAGAATATTGAATAATTAATTGTTGTATACTGCAACTTTCAAAGTATCAGATGACTTTTGGAACAGCTGTGAAAAGTCAACCATATTTAACTATCTAATTTCGTTTTTACTATTGGATATCGCAGAGTAAAATGAGTTTACTACGGGATATACTTTCGAGAAGTAAATATTTTTTTACTAACGATCGAACAACCTGTTTAATAACTATAGTAAAAGTTATTACTGATCACACAACCCACCCTAAGACCTGTATAAAAAATCTTGTCATTTATATACACTGGTTGCTACTAATGACTTTATGTACCTATGTTTGTAATTTTTCAAATTATTTGCATTTACTTATAATATTAGTCTGAACTAAATAAAATAATCTGATCTCTATTTTATTTTATAAATATAGCATACATACAGCTTAATTTTATTTAAAATTGATAGGTGTACTTCCCTATGGCTGGGCGTATGTTAAAAGAACCTTCAATGTTTGTTGATAATGCTCTCTTTCAAGACCTTTTAACGAGAAAAGAATATGAATTTGTGTTGGATCGTGCGTGTATTCAGTATGAACCTGATGATCCCACTTACCAACGCATCGTGTCTAAGGTCTATCTGCATTGTGATGAAAATAAGGATTATGATATGCTCAGGTAAGATCACATAATTTATTATTATCAACCAACTTAGCAAATGGACACGTCCATTTCAATATGTAATTTTTATACTTTTTCTATTTAGATCTTCTCGTCATTTTGGACCAATGGCATTCTATTTGGCTTGGAATAATGTAATAGATGGACTTCTGCTAGATCTGATTCAAAACGGTATCATAAGGGAAGCCGTCTCTCTCATTAATCTTCAACGGAGATTACATCCTGAACTCGTAGAATCTGATGACTCACAAAGTTTAGTTGAAGAGGTATTTGCTTTAAATATACTATGTATTATTATTTAGGAGAACACATTCTTATTGTGAAGTTGTAATTATTCAGAACATAGGTCTGTGATATTTAAATATGAATTAAATATATTAATTATAAATTAAATATAATTATATCACAGACCTATGTTCTGAATAATTACAACTTCACAATAAGAATGTGTTCTCCTAAATAATAAAGTTGTATCAATGTGTCCAAAATTTAATAAAAATGAATTGATAATTCTGGCGTCTGCTATCAGTTTACTCAAAGGTATTTGAGATTCTGTAAAAATAAGGTAGATGGCTCTGTCAAATGATGGAACGATTAAATGTATTAATATCAAAAAGGTAACATATGGGGTCGAAAATTGTCGCTGTAGCTTAGTTGGATAAAGCACCTTCCCCAGTTAGGAAAGAGATCCAGGTTCGTATCCCGGTGGCGCAACAACAATATTTTTCGATAAAATTGATTTTATATGTATATCTCTTTAATTAATATATTTAATTCATATTCTATGTATTATTATTACTTTACTTCATAATTTTTGCATCACAAGCATTTCATTTTTTTTATGCAATACATGCTGATGCAAAACAGTCCGAGGTTTTGTGTAATTTTTTTTTCATATGATCATGATATTTTAAGTGACTTGTAATTTTATATGGCACCATTTTTATTCAATTTCGTAATTATGATTACCATAATTACCACACTACATGAAAATAATTCGAGGCCAGTGACTACTGCGACCGGTGTTGTTTTGTAGATATTGATTATTTTTGTAAAATTTTGTTTCCAATTAAATGTTCATGTATACGTTCACAATAATGAATAGGAATATATTTTATCAAAACTTTTAAAATAAATCATATTTGTATTGCATCTATCATCCGTAACAAATATTTCAATTGAATTAATTAGATAATTTTTTAATATATGCTGTATATATTAATGATTTATAAGCATTTAATTACATCAAAAAATAAAATACTGTTGTCACGTTCGTTCAAACAATGTTTTTTTTTAAAATATATAATGTTATATTTTATATAAACTAATTAATGAATTTTAAAATGAATGTATATACAGGTGTGGTGTCCTGTAAATAGTGGTCCAAACGAAAACCATCAATAGCCGAGACCATGCCCTTTTGTGGGGCTATACAAATTATCCATTATTATTATTATTATGCCCTATCAAAATATCTCATCATAGGTCTAATGAATGTTACACGATTTTCGAGATATTTTAACTTTTATGAATTTTTTAATAAAAAGTAACTTTGTCATTTCCAAAATTTTCAAACGCTTTCTGTTTGTTGATTATTATTCCTGATTAGTTTTCCTATGAAATGTGTGTCACTGTTTATTAAAAACAGAAATAGTTTCGTCAGAAATAATGTTTAAAAATGTGAATTTGGACCATTTAACATTTTCCAACAAAGTTTAAAGCATCGGTGTAAAAAAAAGTATCATTTAGTACATATTAGCTTGAACCTATGATGGGTAATTCGGATAGGGCATGGTCCCAACTATCGATGATTTTCTGATTTTCGTTTGGACAATTATTTACAGGACACCTGTATGAAATAATGAATTACAATTCACTATTTCATTGATTAATTAAAAAATGTACTTTCAGAATTAACTATTTTTAGGAAATTGTAATAATTCTAAAAAAATATAGTTTAATATTTTGTAATTCAAATTTTCACCTGTAGATTTCAAATTATTGAGATTTTACTTAAGTAACATTTTCACTTTTTATCTAGTTTATTTATGATTTCATGGTTCACATTTTAAAATTTATTACAATTAGTGAATTTATATATTTTAGATTCTCAAGACTCAAAAAAGTATTGCATCTAAAGACAACAATGTACCCGTTATCAATACAGATTTGGATGAAAAGTGTATCCAGTGTGTGGACAGATATATTCAAAACAATTCATCTAAAAAGAGTCAACAAGAATTAGCACTTCAAGCGTACCATCAAATGTTCAAACAAAAGCTGGCTTTGGATGACGGAATAAGATTGGCCCACGGCATCTAATTTTGATGTACACAATTGTTAGGACCAAAACTCCAGCCCAGTCTGGCCCGACCGATGCCAGACTTGTTATTGCCTGTATTTTATTTTTGATTATAAAGTTTTCCGTTAAGAACAAAATTAATTATTTTCTAATCAGGCCTAAAAAAGACTATTCATTCTTCATATTCCTAGATTCCTAATTCCGTATCCCTGACCAACATATGTAGATTTGGCATTTGACAGAAAGGCACAAAATATTTGTAAACATGATCATATTGTTAGATTTGTAAAAAATAGAATATCTAATACATTTACCTGTTTTATTTTGCCAAATCAAACCCTAATAAACCTAAAAATATACCATATATTTTTATTAATTTTTACAAACAATAAATACTGGCAAACCTGGGCAGATTGCAAATACAGTGGATCCTCAATATTCGTCATTAAGCCATTTCCAAGGGAAGGATGATGGATATCAAACAAAAACTAAAAATGGTTTAATCCATCCTCAGCCCTGAATTTTGCCTATGTATTAGTTTTGAGCTAAACGTTATTGTGCATTTGGTATTTCTTTTATATCAATGATTGGTAACTGATATTTTACTGTTAGAAGTTTAGTTTCCAGTATATCAGTGATTACTCGCCGAATTATGAATAATCAGTTGGTAATCATTGTTACACTTGAACATAATCAGTCACAATAATGGTTTAGCTCATCACTACTGTCTATTCTATAACAAAAAAAAATTTCATTTGAAAATTGATCTCAGAAATCATCGCAAATACATTATAATTACGTATTGACCACTACTTATTAATGCTTTATTGTTATGACAGAGATTTACTTGTCGTGATGCCGTAAATACACTGTAGGCCTACATAAATAAAATTTTAACCAGAAATTTACATTTTGGACTTTCAAGTTTCAATAAGTTTCTGACTTTCGGTCAATTTGTGTGATCTAGCTTTTTCTATTGCAGCGAGGTGGCGAGATAGTCATAAAGCTAACTCTTAGATCATATGTGAGCGCTCAAGTTGTATGTCCATAGCACACTAGTGTCTTTAATTGTTCTTCGTTTACAACACTCTTTGGTCTTTTCTGAGGCTCATTTTCAAGATTCATATTGCTGAAATGAAATTTTTCAAAGCATAATCGTATTGTTCTCTGGCTAGCAGACCCTTTTACAAACGCCTCGTTAATATTTCTACCTGCCTCAGTCGCATTGTGTCCCTGAGATACCATGGGTAAATACTGTACAGAACCTTTCTCAATCGTGATTGATTTTAGACTGATTGAAAATCGGTAACTTCATGGTATACAACGTAACAGTGGAACCTCTATATTCGTCACATTTTGATAACAAACAAATGTTTCCATATTCGTTAAAATTTTCTATATTTATCACTTCCACCGCCCGGCAATGCTGTCTAACTGGGCTAAAATACAGAATATGGTTGGAAAGTGGCACTCAAATGTTGTCATAGTCAACCAAAATATAAATGGATTCAATGGTAACATGATTGACTGCTACATGAAGGTTTTAACAGACAGAGAAACAGGTGACATTGGGCAAGTCCTTGGTTGAATCAAGTGCTACTGAATCATCAGCAAACGAAAACCATCACCAGAATTAGAGTTACCTGATGTTTAAATTGTCTCCTTTTAAATATTAGTAACTTTCCTCCTCTTTCACTTCTATCATCACGTCTCTCAGTACAATAAAGGTAAAGTTTTGACATAAAGTTTATTCATTTATGTACTATTTTTGGGGGCTGGGAATGAATTAATTGAATTTCAGTTTTTTGTAATGGGAAAAACTTTCTATATTCGTCAGGTTCCATATTCATCAGGCCCTCAGGAACGGATTAATGACAAATATAGAGGTTCCACTGTATATTAATTATTAAAATGTCCAACTGCAACATTTTTGCTTGAAATATTAAAAATAATAAAAATATATTTCAAGGATTAAGTAATTTATTAAAATAATACAATCAGTTTTATCAGATCAACAAAGTTTTAAATCCATAATTGGGGATCTTATTCTCAACTCTGCATTAAAGGCGTGTTTAAGATCAAGTCTCTTCTAATATCATATGTCAAATGTTAAGTACAGATAGTGATTGGTTGGACTGAGCAATATTTTATTCTCAGAGTTCGAAATACACCAATAGATTAACAACATTTATCATCCACTTGCGAGATAAGAATGCATTACAGTAATAGTGCAAATAATTTTTCACGGTGCTGTAAAGCACGGTGTTTTGATAAAAACCTTACCTTGTTATAACATCCAAACATAAAATTAGATTATTGCATGGAAGGCTGCGCTTGGTGTTTGTCAAGTAAACTTCTGAATAATTTAAAAATCATGTGAATCATCAGAAGCGTGGGAGCCTGGTTGATATTTGTAACAATGCCTTGTGTATCTGATTTTACAGGGTCTATCAACTGATTCAGCAATATTAGCACAGATGATGAACCCTACAAAGGGTTCCAAAATGACAAAAAAATGTCAGACACAAACTCTGAAGAATCATTACATTATTTGGCATCACAGTTAGAGGTAGATAGTATTGTGTGGGTAATTTTATCAAATTATACAGAGCATATGTACATGGTCGCACCAGCGTAAACATGATGAATGTATTATTGTGGTAATTCTGTATTTTTTCATGAAAATTACTATTTTTAAATAATTATTTATTTTTACATTAGTATTCGAGCAAATACACTTATTTAAATAATACAACCCATATTTATTCCACGTACGGATTGAGAGATACTATTTTGACACATTATGTTGACCACAATATACAATGTTTTTTATTCTTAAAATTAGATAAACATGTTACGTAAAATATTTAATCTGGTGATCAGCACCTTCAGAAAAGTTCTCTATACAGCGTGAATGGTACTTATTGAGCAAATATTTCATAATGGTTGATAATTCAATATATGTTACTTAGACTTTTTTGCTTATAGACATTCCTTCTGCCATCTTCAATAGTTTTCAACAAGTATTAATCACCTGTATACGGATGATGTAAATTCATCAATTAGTGGATGCATAATATAATATAAATTCTGTAAAACGAAATTTATCCACACGGACATTAATTTAATATATTATGTGCTTCTGCTTATAAGTAGTACCGTGTTTATGTATTTTTCTAAATATAATAGAAATATAAAATGACAAATAAATGACACGATTTATGTTTGTCAAATAGATATCACAGTAATGAAAACTTAAGTAAAAATGAATAATTCAAAATAAAATGATGAAAAACAAACCACATTTAACCTATAATAAACATATGTGTGGCATTATAAGAAAGTATAATGCACAAAAAACACTCTTTCGAGTTAATGAATCCAAAATGCTTCTAGAAATGGTTAACTTTGATATGTGATAAAAAAAGTAAGATTTTACATATTTCATTATCTTTGATGATTGTAAATCTAAAATTAGCACCATGTCAAATTTCAAGTGATTATTTCAGTTACAACATTTTTGGGTTGGTTCCTAGGATCGTGCAAAGTAAAACCTGAATCTGGCACCCTCAGAAATAATCTTTATTATCCAGTGTAATGATGAGACGCCTGGGGCCAACGCCCCCCTATTGCATACCACTTATTGTTTTATGTCATCCATATTAACTATGACCACAAAATCGTTCCAGTGGAAATACTTATGAATTTAATTAATTAATGAACATACATCATGAGAATAAGGCATAATAAGCATTTTGAGGAAGACTCGAGTCAATTATTTGCTTAATGTGATGCTTCGGAGGGGAAAACATTCCTAACATTTATAAAAAATACACTCGTGCACCACCACCCTGGATAATACGGTATATTTGTGTATAAAAACTACAACTCAGCTAATTAGCTGAATCAGTTGATAAACATCCAAGCTGACCATCGTATGTCCTTGACCTCTAACAATAAACATCAAAATGACTTGTATTTTTATATTACATTATCACAAATCAAATTTTATTTACATAACACAATACATATCCACAAATACAAAATTAAACTAAAAAGAAAACAAATCATAAGACAATAATATAAATAAAATCACATTCCTTAACTAGTATGATAAAGTCTACTTTTCAAAATATTTTATTAAAAAGGTGATCAAATCCACTTCAGTCATTTTTTTAGAAAAAATGTTATTTTTTTACAAAATTTTATTATAGGAATGGAAGACTTTAAAAACTACAATAAAATATTTATAACATTAAATACTGACAATAATTCTTATTACAGCAAGATTATCTATCCTGCCAATATGCTAAGGCCGTATTTACATGTCGTATATATATTGTACAATTTTCCCCATATTTGTAATGTATTCATTTAAGTGTCTAGCTGGGCGACTTTTGTCAGGATAGAGTAATTTTGCTTTAGCTGTCTTAAAAAATATAAACCCACACGAGGAACCTGCTGCTTGCTAGGGCTTTCACTGGGGATTGTTGTATGAAAGGAGGTGGAGTGTTAAGAACAAAATAGAACCATCCCGAGTTTTAGAACATCACACATCTACACAAATATTCCTCTGACAGTCTACTCCAACATAATATAATCATTAAGCTCTTTGTAGAGATGTTTCAGGCTGTACCCTGGTTTGTTAAAGGTGGTTTCTAGAGGCCTGGCTATTTGTATTTCAATAAAGAAAGGAATATAAGGGTGTCGGGACTCCAGGTATTGATAGACTTGGTTAAAAATTTTGTGCAGGCTGCGAATATTGCAAAAATTTACAAACAATTGCAGCCAGGACTGTGGACTCTTATTGCTATGAACCATGCAGTGTGTTTAATGGTTCAAGATACTTGGAGAGTAAGACGTTGGAAGGATACATGCTGGTCTGATAATGGGAGAGAGAAAGGAGCATACTCTGTCTTTTGTTTTTTTTAAATAAATGTCCTTGTCAACATGTTGCAAAAATATATATACATATATATTTTAAACAATATGTCCCTGATCTAAAAGACTCATACCATTAGTTCTACCTTCCTGATCACCCATTTCAATTTGCTCCTTAAGAAGTTCTAATTCTCGGATGCCGGATACTGTCACTTCGTATTTATGGGTGACAAGAGTGCGGTAGAAGTGAATAGCGAAAGCCAAAAATACAATTAATACTGGTATTAGAACAACGCACGCAGACCACGCTGCTATAGGACTTAAATCATAAAATTTTACCCAGCACAATATGGCAATTTCCAATAAAAACAATATAAGTCCTAGTAGTGTTGAGAATGCCCAGGCTGTTTCGATATACCAATGTAACCTTTCATGAGGAGATTCGTGAACTAAGGAGATACTGTGTAAATTGCAAATAGCATCGATGTTTGGTAGTATGCAGGTACTTATCATCAGCGCGAGCATATGGACGGCAACAAGAAGGGTCGTACATATAGCGAATGCAACGAGCATTCCTTGAGGCACTTTCGAGTCTTCGTTGAGCTGTACTTCGACCATGGCAACCTATAATTTATAATATATTTTAAATAGCAAAATTTAAAATTGAAGGTAAAGCATAAATCTAATAAAGGTGTGCGAGTGAAATGAACCAGAACTGTTTAGATATGTTGTAGTTATTATTACTAGATATTTTCATTATACGAGAAATATGGCCAGAATCGGTGATTATATTCAATCCATAATTTCTATAATTGAATGATTTATTAATATATATACATAAAATATTAAGGGGGGGGGGGCTATCAATACTAATTTTTACGAAAATGTGGGTCTTTATTATTATTTATATCAGAAATTATACAATTGATTAGATTTATTTTAAAACAATAACTAGGATAGCTTTGTACTAAAACTAATAAACTTTCAAAATAAAACATGAAAAATGATGAGCTCCACAAAGTAATGACATCTTAACTAGGCTGCATAAGAAAAATTTTGATAAATGGTAAATCGTTAAGCGCAAGAAAGGCGCAAATGCAAAACTTGAAACAACAATATTGAATATTAAAATGTGTTAGTGGTATTCAATTGACATGGAAGAATTCAGTTCAGGAAAAATGAAGCTTAAACAACATCCTAGGACAGTTTTAAACACTAGATTCCCTGTTACAATTGTTTAAAATAACTCAATTAATTTGATTTTATATAAAAATGTGAAATTTGTGAAAAAATCACCAATACAATTGGTGATGAAATAGCACAATGTGTATTTATATGTTTTTATGCACTGTCAAATTTGACTAGTCAAGTTTTACAGCTAGCTGATGAAATGCTAGGATCTTTTTCAATTTTAGCAATTAGGGCATCAAATTTTTCTCGTCTACTATGTCCAGGACATTTTTACAAATCTTAATTTTCCATTTGTTTTATTTAAACTATCATAGCGATAGGCTCTCAAGGTCAAGCGTATATGTATTTTTACTTCGAAAACCAATAAATCAAAATATTTATGATGCACTATTTACACGTATACACTTTAGAATACACTATAAGTTTGTTCACCGAGAAGAAAACTATAATACTTTATTAAAATTGATTTAATTCGTAACGAAAAAATTTTCTTCTTGGTGAACAAAGTACAAATCACTAAAATGCACTCATATTTATAAAATTTGCATTATTTTTTAACTATGAATAAAATAATTACTGAAGTACACATTTGCTCATTTGTACATCTGTGTACATGGAAAGTCTTTACATAATATAATTACATAATAGAAACTGATTAAATGTGATGTACTTTAAGGCAAAATACTGATAAACAGCATTGCTGCAATATTTTCATGAAGTTATTTATTTATTTTTTATTATTATTATACACACCTTATTCAGGCATTAACATAATTTGTAAAATAATAAAAAATTTCATCAGATGTGCTATACACAAAGAAAAAAATTATATAATATCAGCATGTTTTTTCATAATCAAAATTAAAAATAAATATAAAATGTGAAGTAAAGCAATTTATCCGTCACAATTGAGTTGAGACACAAAAAATTGTGATAATGTAGTCCTATAAAGAGTTAAATTTACACTAAAAATATAATATTATAAACATAAACTGACAGAACGCTCATGGCATGTCCTGCAAACACAGTGCAAATGTTTGTATGAACATGCAAAGCGCAGTCTCAGTACGGGATATGTTAATATTAAAATGTGCACCAACAAAGAATTTACAAAACATGTAATCAGCTATCAATGGGTACAACACAACTGACCGTCAAAACTAGGCTGTTAAAAAACTGACATTAGTTTCCAAATAATCTAATTATGAGTTACTTTAGAACAAAATTGATAATTTGCGTAAAATATTTGAACATTTTTGTATTATACTGAATTCCAAATTAAAGAGGTTTGAATTAACGAGGTCACAATATAGATATTTTTATATACTGGTAGGAATATAATCACCAGCAATAAAAAGCCAGACTGTATACATGTATTGGCGTATTTTGTTATGTACATGCTTATAATTTTAACAGTCAATGGTAGTGTCAATATCAATGGTTAACAGCCAAAATATCTTAACCAGCATTTTTGGCCAAATACATTTTAACACAATTTTCAAAAGCTATTATTGTTTTTTATGTACTACCAAAATATTTTATCTAACACAATAAAAGACAAAACACGAAATACTTTTTGTCTTAACTAAAAAAGTGATTTGAATTGAATGAATAAAACTCATTTTTAGAGTTTTATCCATATTTATTCATATTAATATTATGGAATGAAATAATATTTGAATTAATATACACATATAAATATGTTTTGAGATCAGTCAAAGTCAAAAGTCCGCTGCCGGTAATTGCACCATTAAAGAGGCCAGTTTCACAACTATCCAGCTGCCACGCTAGACGCTGCCTTGGTCGCCCCTGCTGCCCTTCACCGCCCACAAGCTTCCGCCATCCATGGCACCGAGCGTGGCTATCGCTGCTGCGTTCTATATTGCTCTACACCGTTGTATATTGGATTTTTTCTTCAAAGACTTTTCTAACAATAAAGTTTTCTGCTATTTCCACTGTGTTTCACTGAGTCCTCTTGATAACCTCGTTTCAATATATGTATATATATATATAACCTAAGACAATGGTTTGGCCCTATCCGTTCAACAAACCTTGCTGTCATCACTTTGTTTACTATGGCCCGGAAAAGCTTTACAGTAGACTGGTCAAACCATTGTCTTAGGTTTTTCAGCTATGATGTTCTCCATCCAGGGCTCCGACTTCCAGCAATCTTTCTCTGCATTATGAGGTGCAAGATCTTATACTTCGATGTCTCATTACATATCCGAGATATTGAAGTTTTCGAATTTTTATATATTTAACCGTATATCGGGAAGTGAAAATACATGAGAAGACTTTATATCCTCAGCAAGAAATGAGTTTGGTAGGTATGCAATGTGAGCTGGGTTTGTGATTGGACCATACATTTTTGAGATCCCTCAAGTCAATACTATCACTAGCGAACGCTATCAGAACATGGTCAACAACTTTTTCGACTCCCAATTTAAGGATCTGGATTCACGTGATATGTGGTTTTAATAAGATGATGCCATGTCGTACATAGTAAGCGATATCAGAGAAATTTTGAATATGATGTTTCCGGGAAAATTAATTTCGAAATATGGTGACATTGATTTTGGTCACCGAATTTAACCCTATTGGCCTTTTTATGGGGTTTTTTGGAAGGAAGGGTCTTTACTAACAAGCCACAGACTATTGAGTAACTCAAAATTAATATTCGAGAAGGTATCGGCCACTATATAAGTTAAAATATGCAAAATCGTCATGCAAAAAGTGGTCAACTAGCTAGCAGAGATGGCAATTTAAATGAAATAGTGATCCAGGTCTAAATAAAACATACTGTACATAAAATTGACAATTGTTTCATTTCTAGATTAGTAATTCAAAACAATACAAAATCTACCTGCTATCATTGGGACACCTGTACAAAAAAATCTGTTATAATTATATTTCTAAAGTTGTGTGAATACTTTACTAATACTTATTAATTATGACCTGTAAGTATTAAGTAAAAAAATGCAATATTCTGTGAATGTGTGGCTTTGCAAATTAACAGATCTAGCAGATTAATTAATTTTTGAAAATAACTAAACTTTATATTACACACATATTATACTTTTGTCATTACTATAGTTTTGAAGTGTAATGACCTATTTAGGTAGAGGGGGAGGTTTTTTGTGGCCATTTTTAGTCAGAGTACAAAGTTCAATTTATAGGATAAATGAACTAATTATCAATTTCAATTAATCATAATGACAGATTAACTTCACGAAGGACAGAGAATGAGATGAATATTACATACCATGGCAAAGCCTGAAAGCAGGGCAGATGTCTTGCTGGATGCCTTCAGCTTGGCTCTGCTGAGCTGGAGCTTCCTCCACGACAAGTATCCTGGTGTGTGCAGCCCATCACCAGCTTGTGACATACCGCCACTCTGTTCACCGGACATCAAAGTTCTGTTCTAATCATTCAATTCAAATATAAAAGTACCATAGAAACACTGTATCACTTTGTATTATTTATTGGATACATTAAATTTAAATTACCTTAGGATCGGATGAGTTCAGCCATCAAACAAATTTTATCTCGACAGCCAAGACATCACAGTTTGGAATACATTTTGTTTTAATGGTGAGATAAGAATTTGAGCTTCGTCACTGAGTCGACCACCGACTTAGTCCTATTATTCATCACGCAAGCTTAGCTTAGTTTTAAAAATAGCATGCGCACTTAGTATAATTTTTAAAAGTTGCACGCGTTTAGCAGCTTTAAAAATAGCGCGCGCATTATGCTTAATTTTAAAAATAGCACAAGAGCTTAGCATTTATTTGTAATTAATTTTTATTATCAGTCTATTTTTAAATTTGAATCTCACACTTTGCAATTCTTTTCACATTTTTATTTTTAAAGGGTGTATAGAGAAATCTATTTAAAAAAAGTCCTAAACAAAAAATATTAAGCCATCATACAACATAAAAATTTTTTTTTGACATGGTAGGTGTTATGTCATTTAATCTAACAAATTTTAAAATAAAATTCCTTAACTTCTGTTGCGTAACATATTATTGGTTTATGTATAAGAAAAATGTTTTGTGTACATAGTTCCTACTGCCATTTGTAAGAAGATTTTGAATTTAAAAATCATGGAAAAATATTATTATATTAAGACCATGGGAAATTATACGCATAGAAAATTTGAACACTTCTTAAAATTAATAAATTTAATTTAAAAGAAGAATTGAGCAGTCTACAATTCTACACAATGTATTTGTGTAATCAATTTGAGATATTACTTGGGCGCGGTTTCATAAATTCATGCCCAGTAAGAAAAATGCAAATTCATATAATTCTCAAATGCTAAAAAATATCTTGCAAAGAGAATTAGAGAGAATATAAAAGCCAAAGATATGCTAAAAATAATACAAGTTCCGCATACATTTTTATTGTGAATTATTACAAAAGCTACAATAAATACTACTTCATGCAAATATAAATACTAAATAAATATGACAAAAAACTAACAATAATAAAATATTTTAACTTGTATTAAATTACTAACATGAGAATAATAATTGAAAGCAAATAAATAAATGATTCAATAATAGACAAAATATGCTTTGGAAAGTTGGTAACAGGGAGAAGGATTATGTGGAATAGCAAATTGCATTGCATTGACAAACTTTCAGTCAAAATACTCTTAGTGCACTCAATATTTTACAAAATACAACAAACACTTAGTGCAAAAAATGTCAAGACAAACATATTGTTCTACAGTAATATCTAGCAAATATTTTTAGTAATGTTTATCTATCTAGAATAAGAAAAAAATCCATAATTTATTAAATCGGGGAATGACCTAAATACTTGTTGGCCCAAAACAGTATTACTTCAGATGAAAATTTTATATTGAAACTCACAAACACATTTGATCATTATAAAAAGCCTAAAAATGTTAAAAATTTAATTTTGTATGCCGAATATTCAAAATGAAACGTGCAAAACTTTGAATAAAGATATAATGAATAAAAAATATATACAAATTTATTCTAAAATGCTCCATTCCTGAGATATAAGTAAAAAATATTTGTATCTAATTAAATGGTTAAAATGATGTCCAATTATTTTGACAATTTTTTTTCCTTGGGGACACCTAAAGTCTACAAAAAGGAATTACAAAATAAGAATTGTTAAACAGTATTTTAAGATTGTGTGTCATAAACGAAGATTAGATGAAGTAAAACTCTTTAGGGTATAGAATTCAATTGTTGAACGCTGTAGCGAGCGTGTCAAAGTAACAGAGGACCATTTTGAGCAAAAGCATTTGATTTAAGTACAAACATTTTTCTTATTATGAATGTACAATATATTTAGTTTTAGGAGCATAACATTTTGTGTTCAGAATTTTATATTATTCAAAGTTTTCTTACAAAGCTTATAAGGTTGCAGTTATAATGATATAAACCACTTTCAGATTGTAAATGTTTAATATAAATACAACATACATGTAAAGTGATATCTCACTCACGTCTTCTCATAATTTAAAAAAGCATTATTTGAAAAATATTTATATTTCAAACTATGAATACAAATTCTTAGAGATTAAAGCAAAATATCATAATAATTTTAAGAAATAATAAAAATTAACTGTATTCTACCTATATTACTAGTTAATTCAAGAAAAATTGCATGCAATAAAAACATTTATCAGACATTTTTATATTTATGTCCGTTATGCAATATTTAAATCATAATTTATCGAAATATGTATTTATTGAGTATGTCTTTGGTGAATTCGTTAAATAAAATACATTCAATGAATAGTGAAAATTTCCATGCAAATTATTAAAAAATAAACTTATATAAATAAGTTTATATGAGTGCTAAGCAAATATGGTCATATTGTAATGAAATAAATACCTGAAAACATAAATAGAATGTAAAAGTACAAAAGAGGATTTTTAAATATCTGTCATAATTCACACAACCAAAATGATTTAAGGATCATAATTATTCCTACCAGGCAGACTTGGAGAAATGAAGAGTGCTAGTGCCAGACACCTAGAACCAGTGACTAGATCAGATCAAATGACACCCAGACTGCAACCTTAAATTATATGAAAAAAAAAAAGAAAGTAAAACTAGTATATCTACTAACAGGTGAAGACTGATGCAAAAATGATTCAAACGTGTTTTTAAAATGAAAAAAGAATTATGCACAAAATTGGAAAAATATGCATATTACGAACAAATTAAATTCCTTTATTGCTTTCAAATATAATAATAGGTTTGATGGATAGAAAATAACTATAAAGGGCCCCCACAGTGGTCTACAGTTAAATTAATCAAATATAAATATTGATACGAGTTACCAATATTCCCTGTTACCGTTAAGCTGTCGAATGTGTACTATTGTTGAGTGAAGAAACATATGTACAGTAAAACTCCATTAATTCGTAACTCACGGGACCGAAATTTAAAAAAAAAAATTACAAATAAATAATGAGAACAAAATTTTTTGAAGGCAACATTAGAAAGAAATCTTTAAAAAAACGTATCTGTTTACTGTGGCATCAGTATACTGTTGACATCGCGATTTTCATACTGAAACATAATGACTCCATTATTTAAGCTTCTTCTCTGTCGGAATGTTTATTAAATAATGAATTTCTCCCGAATAAGAAATTAAAATGCGGCGATTAACCACTTGACACAACAAAATCATGCGCATTAATTTGATTGGCGATCAAACTCGATGTTTCCATCAGAATTGGAATATAATAAATAAATATAAAAAATAATTTAAATTTTTTAAATTCTCATGTCTCGCTAGCCGTGATGGTTGAAGCTTATTATTTTCCTGCGATTTTTCAAGTTCAAACCCAGAGAGGTATTTGGGATTCCATTTTTTCTGCCAATTTTATCTTTAATATCAATTTTTTGTTCATTTTTCAAAATAAGCTTAATTTTTCCAAATAGTCAAGGAAATACACGAAGTATTGGTGTCATTTTAAGGAACGAAATGTAAAAAAAAAATAATAAAGTATATTAACGTATTTAAATACAAAAGATATAGTTTTTTTAATACCTACATAATATGCAAATCGTAATGTTTCATAAACATGAAAACCAGATTAAGTGATTCAATGTAAACGTTATTTTAATAATAAATCTTATAAAATGTACTATGGAATTTGATATACCGGTCCTGCCAGCACGCCGTCAGCGTTTGCGAAAAGGAACAGCATCATGATTAGTTAGTAGGCGGAGCTAGGTGCAGATGTTTACAAAAATGCATATTCGTGCGAGTTTAAGGATTTAATAATATATTCAAATATGCAAATTATGTGAACAAAATTATTTACTTTGGGTGTCCAAAATGCATTCAAACTGCGAATAATCAGATTTTACGAATTATTTGTAGAGATTAGTATGAAAAATTACTTTTGGGGCTAAAGTATTTGAAAAAAGTGTGAATTCCGTGAAAATACGAAATATAGGTTTACAAATTAACGGAGATTTACTGTATTATATTTATCGAGGTTCAGAAGAATTTTTTTCTGCAATTTGTAAATAAATAATAAAAATGCTGAATACGATGCTTTAAATTACACATAAAGTCAAAAACTTATCCAAGTATTATTATCTTTAGTTAGAAACTTAAAACATTGACTAATTTATATACACGTGTAAAAATAACACGAAGCAAAAGACGTGTTATCAGAATAGAAACACACAGTATTTAATCCTCTCTACATACGTCAATACGGAATAATAGAATGTGTGGATAAATTTAATTTTTAAGTATTTTCCAGGACATGTTTTTTAATACTTCAGGTTCCGTGCAATTAAACTCAAACAAATAAATTAAAATATCATTGACAACACAATTCAATCATATATAAAAGTTTTAACAATGCGAATTGGTACTGCAGTATATTGATCATGGACGGGCCCAAATTAATTAAAATATCTATTAAAGATAGGTCTACCCAATATTAGAATAATTATGATTTTTTTATGTGATATTAATTTACAAAAAATATAATATAATTGACATTGAATTTCAGTGTTCTCAGGGAAAATGACACACCTTTGAAATTAAATATTGTATTAGGAAACATTCAATCCATCAAGGACCTTTCTTACACAAAATCATCCAAACTGCGGTTGAATAGTTATGTATTCATCAAAACCGAAGCCAATCATATCTGGACCCTGAAGCATTCTATGGATAATTTAGAAACTAAAAATAACAAAAATCATCCAATCTTTTTAAAAAAAAATGATGCTGAAAAATTTCATGCGCGATTCAATGCAAAAAGCAATTAAAAAATGCCATTCACATGTAGCAAGCTAAGAAATTTATAAGCTTCAACGAAAAAATGTACAAAGTTTACCTTATAATACTTAAGACGCCCAAATTTGTCAACTTCTTCGGGTTTGTTTACGCGATTTGAATGATTAAATCCTGTTGTACTAGCTGACCACACAGACATTACTGAGGATAGGTAAACTTGACAAAATTAAATGACGGGCCTAATATTTATAAAATATTATTTTGATTTTTGTACCGCAACTTTAATATGACGGGTTCATGCTCATTAAGACAAGAACATAAATTGTTCATACCCAAAAATCACTCGTGTCCGTCTGTCATCTCCAAATGTCAAAAAAAAATTCGGGCACACAGAATTCAGATTTTGCATAAATTTGCATGGATCAGGAAACAATCAAGGGAAAGTAGGTACCTTCACAATATGCAAGAGAAACAGGTTCGTTTTAAAATATGTATCCAATAGTAATTAATTTATTATTTTTGGTTAGCACTTACAAAATATATCCTTGATGAGGGAGTCAAATGGGAATTGAGAAACCGTGCCCAGAGAATGGACGAGAGACTTGTATGCCCTTTCCATAAAAAGAGAGATCGAATATAATGCGATAACTATCAAAGCGTTAAACTTCTCAACACTGCTTATAAACCGAATGAATTTAAATCAAAATTAACAAAATGGTTGCTTAATGTGGGCAGAAAACAAAATGAAACTATTTTATCAAATTTGTTAATCTAGCTACCTACACATTTTTGTCTTCAACCATATTATAGATAAAAGTTTATTTGTATAACTTATGATTTTACTTTACCAATATACAATACAACGTGAAAAAATAATACAGGTAATTGCGTTGGAACAGATCTGCTTAGTAAAGCAATTACCTTTATTTAATCCTTTTTAGGAATTATATTTAAACGGCTAGTGTTGTATGCAAAATTGTTTTCGGGAAGCTACCAAGATGCCGAACAGAATTTCGGCGCAGACGGACTTCTATCTTGGACAGATATCAGTCAAATCTTCACTCTCGGACAAATTTTACAGAAGACCTTGTGTTTAATGTGAACACTATTGACAGGTACTCATTACTTGTTTATAAACTTTAATACCGCTTGCGCCAGCATTCTACAAAATAATTTTTACTAAGCTATCAGCGAGCTTCATATCCCTAAACAACTCATTGAAGTGGTTTGATTCAATTATTATTTCTAAATTAACAACTTCTGACCGATAAATACCGATGTACAGAATAGTTTGCGAAAAACTTACTTGTTGTTGATTTTAACTAATTAAATCTAATTTTATGTTGTATTTTGAAAATAAAATAATATAAGGGGCTTTTCATAATTTATAATTTTAAAGGAGCTTTTAATTTTTCCAGATACACTCGAAAAATTCTATGCGAATTAGATACTCTTTCAAGCCGAGACTAATAATTAAACTAGTTCAATCACCTAAATACAAAAGGATGTCATTTCTGACGTAAATCTTGCCGGAGAGGAAAGTTTTTATAGAAAGAGTCAACAATAAAATGGTTTAATTTTCTCGAATTCGAGACAAGCTGTTAAAAATAACTAATTTGTAGAGTTGCATACGTTTAATCATATTAATAGATTAAGTGGGAATAACGGGAATGAAAAAATATGTGTTCTTTGAATGAATCAATCGAAAATTAAATGAAGTATCTATGTATAAGATTTTTAAACTGGTACAAGATAAGGCTTTCCAAAGAGAACCATTTATAAAAGTATTTACGTAACTTCTTCAGTCAATTTGTTTTAAAAACCAGTGTTGCGTTATTATTTTAATTTTATTTAAATTATTAAAGTCTTTCATGTCACAATATTCTACATTCAAAATTATGTCAAATGCTGAAATCTTGGTTTCAAGATCATAAGAAAATATATTTCGTATATTATGTAAGAATTTTCCATTTTAAGTCTATTTTGTGGCACACAGAAAAATAATTTAATGATCGCGGTGTTTCTTATAATGCCTTAATTATGACAAACAATATTCAGTTCATTCATTTTACATTTGTCTGAACGTCCTATCTAAGTTTAATTTAGTGTATAACTTCTAATATAAATGAATAATAAAAACCAAAATTTTCGTGAAAATCGCGAAAAGATGAATAGTATTAAAAAAGCCCATTTAAAGAAAAATAGCGAATAATGTAGCTCCAAGCTATATTCCATTCCAAAATACAATAACCAAAAATACTAAACCGTAATAGCGGTACGTGACCATAAACTAAAGCATTCTGATAGATATACGTCAAAATATTAAACGAAATTAGCTTTAACTAATACGAAGAATTCACTGAATTGAGTTAGTAAATGGTCCGGGATGTCTAGCCAAGCGGACACCAGAGCATTAGAAGAAGACGAAGTAATGCGGACGACGACGCCACCCTTCGTCCGGTCGAAGGCCGAACATGAAGTGGGTACCACTTCGTTAATATAAGGTAGTCATAATTAGATTAAGTTAATTATAAGAATTTCTACCTGTCCATTGTAGGTATATGTGGCGTAGGAAATAAACAATCGATCGTGTATTACCTGTTTAAATATCCACCTATCTCCTATAATAATAGTACAAATAAATATGTGATACCTGGAAATAATCGCGGAGCGAAATATTACCAGAGTGCGGGGCTGCTCTAATATAATTGTTTTAGAGCCCAATATAATCATTCCTCCTATCATACAAAATATATTTATTTTTTACAAAAATACCTACCCACTGATGTAGTTACGCATATTCGGGATATTATTGTCTTTGGCTAGAGGAGTAGAACAGAACTTTTGACAGTTTAAGATTTCCACCTATTTTAGGGATAAGAGATATAATACTGCACCCCCTGGGATGATATACGAAGATCCTGAAGTGTAGATATTTTTAAAATCAAAAAGTGTCTATTTGTTCAACCATTCTTACACTACTTACAGAACTACAAGAATTCAGAACATATTTAATTTACTGTAGCACGTTTGAAGAATATTTCAAAAAGTGAATTCTTAGTTCAGAGTAAACACGAATAAATAATGGGTTTCAGGATTGTCGTTCGAATGACAAAATTCTTTACCGATGAAAGATCGTTTAGCTATGTTTTTATTAATGAAAAATTAAAGACGATTGAAAATCTAGAATCATATTTGATTGATATGTTTAATTTAAAGGGACCGTTTTGCCTTATGAAGGATAACTTCTTACTTCCAAGTTGTGAGGACATTCAAATTATCCAAGCCGATGAAATGATATCGTAAGTATTATTTTTCACTGCGCCGATTTAAAATGCTGCATAACTTTTCTTTATTTTAAATTAATTTCTTGAGTTTTTCTAAAATGTTGTAATGATACGGCTTTTATGAACTCTGAACAAAGAGTGCCAATGTTAGCTCAAATTTTAATAAGATCGTAGTACCAACAGTCTTCGAGATGTGCGGTATGTGTACAAGTGAAATGTACTTGTTAATTATGTTAACATGTGCTAAATTCAACATTGGATATTAGAAATGATGTTCGTATAAGAATATCGTCACCACATAGCCAAAACTGAATAACTGACCAATTATACATGAGAGTGATACAAAGATTTTGTATAGTTATACAAAAACATATTTTTTGCAGTTATTCATTTTTGGTTATATGGCGATGATATATTTGTAATCTGCTATTTTCACATGTAGCGTACATTCTTCGGCAGTGTAGTGATAAGGATCTCTGTCTGTCACACGGGAGACCATGTTTCGGCCCCGGTGCAGACTTTTTATTGACTTATTTTTTTTTTAATTTGAGTTATTTAACTAAATATATAAATATTTTTTCGCATCAGTCAAACTTTAATTTAGTATTTTGACATTAGGGGCATGCGCTGCTTACAAGCAAAAAAGCTGTGCATTACTAAAAATTCTGGGAAATAAAAATAAATTAAACAATCTTTATCTTATAAAAAGACCGTTTAAAATTCACAACTTTTGTTTAGCCGTAGGTTATTTAGAAAAATTGGAAATCATTTATTACAACTACATATGAATGCTTGTCAGTAAATTGCTAGAACGTAGGTATTGTATGAATCTAACTTGTTTTTTTCAATCCTCATAATCGTACTGAACTTAATATTTTTTTACTGAATCTATGTTGGCTTCTGCGAATTTTCTGAATTTTTCTAACAATTTGTGATTAATTCTGTTGCCTTTGAAAAGGAATAATCCTTAATGAAAACTCCATACAATGACATTTCTACATATTTGTTTTGCTTGAAAGACTAACATTTTGTTTTCATAGTGTATTCCAATATCATTCCCAGCCATTCCGTATTTTGGTGTTTGCGTAGATAAAAGTTATAGGTATTTATTATTTTTCAAGTGAGCAAGTTTGCATTTTTCGGCATATAGGTTAGATGAAATAATTTATTTTTTTATGAGTTTCGGCTATGGTAATTTGTCAAGCTAGTTATTTAAATAAATATTTTTGAACACTGTTAATGAAACATTTTAAATCTGTTATCCGAAGGAGAAATCATAGAAAATATTTTAAGTGAAATCAAAAGCAGAGTACGGTACCGAGCAATAAAAGATCTTGCCATTTTTAGGTAATACAGTCGATTCCGCTTAATTGGGACACATTGGGCCCAAACAATAAGCGAAGTTTAGGGTAAAATTAAAAAATAATATGTACATATTTTTGAACTTAATTAAAGTATTGAATTACAGAAAAATATATAATTATTAGGTATACATATGAATATGAAAAAATAAAATAATCAATACTAAAAAACTTTTTAACAAACAATTATAATAACAGTAATTTAAAAAAGATAAGTCATGAAAATAATGTACATAATACATTTATAACAATAAAAAAATTATTTCTGCAGGAATTTATCAATTGTAGCCTGTCTTGTGTTTTTGTAGAATTGTAATTGTACAAAATCAGCACAAGCGTTCAGTGCGGGTGTTGGGTTCCCGTCATTGGCTACTTGTATAAAATAACGCAGTAGTACGCTTATACATTTTTTTGCATCCTGGTTAGTCATACGGACAAGAGGATATTCTTCATCACTGTCGTCGTCTTCACTTACTGTTTGATGCTTTGATTTAATGACTTCAATAATTGCATCTCCACAGTCTTCATTTTCATTGTAACATGCTAAATTGTCATCTATTGTCGAAAATTCCCGATGATTAACAATTGGAGTTTGTAAAACCTCTTCATTTTCCGTATCGCTTGAATTTTCTTGCATCTTTCTTAGCGCTAACATCTTTGGCTGACGAGAAAATTGTGAGTAAATTATCTTCAATCGATTCCAATATGTAAATTAACTAATTTCCTCGATACGTCATCTTCAAATTTTTTATTATTCTCATGTCCATTGGTTGGACTAACAATGTGGTGTTCGGGGGAAAAAATTCCAGCTATATATTTTTTAAGTTGTATAAATGAGGATGTGCCACACAATTATCAACGAGCAGAATTTTTTTTTTTCTCGTGTTGTTTTTCTACATGTATTCCGTAAAACGTATGTAAATTCCGAAAAATTTCAGAAGGTTTTTTTGTTGGCTCGGTACTCCACTGGTAAATCTCCCATTCTTAGTCCCTTAAAACATCGAGGTTTAGCACTTTTTCCAATGATCAATAGCTTTTTTTTTTGTCAGTACCTGACATATTTGCACAGCCATAACACATTAATGCGGTCCATTGCTTTCTTATATCCTGACAGTGCAATGTGTTTATAACATAGAGAACCGTCTGGCGTAGCACAATAATACAAGCCGGTCTCATCTGCATTGTAGATATCATCTGCACTAAATGATTCCAGGAAAATAGGTATTTTCGTATTTTTTCAGTGCTCTGCCCTGCCCTTTTCACCATGCACTTTTAGAAATTTCATATTGTGTCTATTCGAGATAACCAACCATCAGTTGCTTTGAAATCATCGTGGCTTTTTAGCTATCTCCTCTGACTTTGCCTTCAACACAGGACATTCACGCCTCGACCAGGAACTATAGAAACCATCGATTTAGTGTCTCCTCGACATCCGGATCCTTCCCCCCACATTTTTTTTTCAATGTCTGCTTTTTCTTCATGTAACACCCATTCGTCACGCAATTGATTTTCTTGTCGTGTAAGACGCGATATGCTAGATTTTGGTATACCAGTTAGCTCAGCGAGCCGACGGAGACTTGTGTTGTTTGGCTGTCTATTAATTTTATCCAGCAAATCGATTTTACTTAAAAGTGTGAAATCTTGGGATCTTGATATGTTAATTTTTTAAAAATAAAATAGACAAAACCCAAGTTTCCACACACGTCTTACACGCGCGGCAGTGAACTTCGAACTGTACACGTGATAGATCACGATCGCTCAATGAGGATAAACTACGCAGTGTGATTCACTATCCAAGGTCGCAAGAGAACATTGCGTACTTAATGTACTCAAAACAAATGTGTTATTGTTAGGATTCAAGGTGTAACACTTATGTAGTAAATTCATAAAAAATGATTTGAAAATTTTAAAATCAAAGATCATGACGAGCAAAAATTTTTTAAATGGATGTCTTGAAATTTTTTTTTTTGAGTTGTGTCACTATTCTTGCACACCAATGATTGTTCAAACGTTTTACAAGTACATACATACATAGTTATTTTAATTTTTAATTCGATGTCCCAATTAAACAAAATGGTGTCCCAGATAACCAAAGTAAATTACTATTAATTACTTTATTTGGTTTCTGTTCCTTGGGATTTGGCCCAAATAATCGGCTGTCCCGATAAACCAGTGGTCCAATTAAGCGGAATGAGCTGTAAATTTGATAGAATTGTTCTCAAAATTAAAAAAAAAATCATAATTTTTTTGATACCTAGTATACCTATTGTATACTTAGCATCGTCGGTAACGGCATAACCTACGTTTGTGATTACTGCACGCCACTGTTTAACATTAAAGTTGTATTTTACAGTGTGAATCCGTTACTGTCTCCCTTCAGTTTTATTAATAAAACATTGCCATCGTCCGAAGAGATTGTTGAAAAAGATGTCAAAAAGAAAAAAAGGAAGAAAAATAAAGAGTTATCACAAGAGGTTCCAGTTGCTGAATTTGATATTGAAAAATCCCTGAATAAGGAAAATATTTCATTAAATTGCACGCCTGAAAATTCTATTACATCAAAAATTATAGACAACATAGAGGTTTTCACAGCCATCAAAAATATTGAAGAATATCATTCTGAACTTGTTAAAATGTCCGAAGAAGAAGAGATTGAGGCTATGAAATCAAAGGCTTTAAACGCTCTGAAAGATTTCTTCCCTACAAATATAAATGGTGTCAGTGATGGTCGTATTAAAAAAAGAAAACGAATAAGAATAAGAAAGAGCAAAAAAAGTAACCAAGTTGAATATTTGCAGTCTGACAGCGAGTCAAATATTACTCAAAATAATAAATCACTTGTTTTAACAAATGGAAAAATAAATTCACACGTCAGGTAAATAATTAAAAAAAATCATAATTATCATTATTTTAACGTCATTGCTGTATCAATCGGGTCTGTGATTTTATATTCAATACTGATTTCAGATTTACGCCTACTGTTGACAAGCCTGTAACAATCCTACAAAATGAGATAGTTGCCCAGAAATATGACAAGAAGCCGAGAATTGTGCGAGCTATACAACCTGAAATGATCACCACATTAAATAGTTCATCTGATTCAACAAAAGATAACACTTTAAATATGGAAGGTTGTGAAAGAAAAGATATTGAAGAAAATATTCAGCAGTTCTATCCTACTGATTGCCCTCGTATGTCAAATAATAATATTCCTAAGGAGAAAACAAAAAACGAAACATTCCAGCTTTCTAATGTTTTAAAACAACTGGATAATTATCCAATTCAGCACAAAATGTCTCTGAAGGATAATGATATCATCATTTTTAAGGTATATTATATATTTTCTAAAAAAAATATTCTATAAATAATTAATTAAAAAACCTATTTTATTTACCTAAATATTTGAAAGGTCTTGAACTTCATGATAGCAGCTAACCTAAATAATCTATATTATAAGGTGCTAAAATTTATTTATATGTATATATATATATATATATTAACACATTCACACTTCCACATGCCATATTGAAATTAGCAAAGCACTTGTGGAAGACATATCACTAATGCAAGTGATTTATTGATTGTAAATACAAATAATAGGCGCAGCCCATTTATAAATTATAGACTACTGTGTATATTACATTTATACAGAGTGACTTTGCATTTAAGATTGCAGAACCGTGGAAACGTTAATAAAAGTATCTGTGTTGATTTAAAAAAAAAAATCAAATGTCAAACATCAAAATAACACTGTCAATATTAAATTCTTAATGGCATTTTTTTGATAGTACAGATATCTGCATACATACTTTGTTTTGACATTGTTGATGAATTTTTTATTGTATGTGAAGATACCTTTCAAAGCAGATTAAATTTATGTTTGTATTTACATATACAGTAAAACTCTGTTAATTCGTAACCCTATATTTAAATAACCCTAAATATGTATTCCAATTCAAATGAAAAAGGTGAGTTCGACCGTCAATCAAATTAATGTGCATGATTTTGTGGCCTTGAGAGACTGCTGCATCATCACTCACCACACACTTTATTTTTATAATGGTAATAATAAATATCATGTTTTAGTATGAAAATCGCGATATCAATAGTGGTGGCGTGCACCAAATCGCGGACGCAGTAAACTAACGCTTTTTTATAAAAAAATATTTTTAATGTTGCCTTTAAAAAACTTTGTTCTCATTATTCGTATTTTTTTTTAAATTTCGGTCTCGTGAGTTACGAATTAATGGAGTTTTACTGTATGTACATGAATAAAGAAATACAAAACATGTTAAATAATGTGTACATAATAAACACATACAAATGTGACATAAGCAGTGATGTAACTCGCTGGTAAGAATAGTATTGGTGATGGCATATCACGGGTAACACATTCGTAATGTTTTAATTAAACTTTCTGGTTTAAAGAAATGTCATGTGAACCATACTGTGATGCATACAAGAATTTTAAAGTGATATATTTTTCTCACCACAGTATTCATTGTTTTACATTGAATTCAAATATGATGCAAACATATTATAAATTATTTTAAATACTTAACATGTATTTACTTATTTCAGATGTTAAAAATTGGAGATGATTATACGCCTGTAGTATCGGAATATATATTAGGAAAAGTTTCAAGTTGTAATGCTGAGACGCAAAACATGAAATTAACAATAATAGGTAAGATCCTAGCAGATCTAATAATTAATAAATTACAAAACTAATTATTGATATTTTTGAAAAGGGAATAGAAAATAAATTTTATCTGTAGTTGATGTGATTTGATTTATTATTTGTTAATTTAGTTGATTAGTACACCTACAACTGATTTGGATATTAACAAAATTTGTCAATTTATTTCATAGTAATGTAACATATTAATGTGTACAATTCTTAACAAAACTGTAAGCCTGTGAATTACTGTACATTGAAATAGTCCATTTTTTTTTCTGGACAAGGTATACAGTGGAAAATGTTTAACATGATAAAATAGTCTGGTCCCAACTAAATGCTATGTTGTTTTGTACATTTTTTCTTTTACAATGAAACAAATAACGTTTAACATGAAAAGGTTTTGCATTTAAGAAAAACAAAATAATGTACCAGCTGCCATGTCGTCGCCAAATTGTTTTTATTGACATCTGATAATAAACAATATATACAAAGATGCTGCTTACCGTACATTAATCTTACCATTGCATAAACATTACCTGGATTACCTTACGGTTAAGTTGTCATACTTGCGTACTGTTTGACTTTACAACCTAACTTTCAATTGACTTGGTTGACATCAGTCATTTCTTTTGAAATTTGTTTAATACAAACAAATATTTCAGTCTCCATGGTTTCATGTTAATCGTTTTCTAAAAAATTATGATTTTAATTATCAATGTTTGATAAAAAATAAATACATTTACATGTCTTCTGTTATAGATGGGCAGCAGGAGTGCTCCTTGCCACCTGGAAAATTCCATTTGGAAGATGACACTTTGGATAACAATTCTGATGTTCCAGAATCTATCGAAGTCGCGTGGGACCAACTTCTTGAACCTCGATTGGTTCAGAGTTAATAAAATAATAAGCTTCCTTTATTTAATTTTTACTATAAAATTAAAAAATATATAAGGATATGCTTTGAAAGAAAATTCAGAATTTTGCTTATTGTGTACTTTTTGTTTTTATGATTTCATTATTAATATATAAAATTACACAATATTCGCTTTGTTTAATTGAATTCATTTTTACTGTTTTGTACATAAAGATGAAAAACAATAGGAAGTTTTCATGGTGAACGCTTTATTCAACTAAAGTTTGCTCACTTTGCAAAGCAGGTCAGTGCAATCATAGTTCGATCGCTTCAGTAAATTGAATGAAGCGTGTAGTAGGGCTTCCAAACTGGTTGAAACCGAAACTGATCAACCGTTTGTTTGGTAATTTTGCGATTATTTTAAAATGAAATAAGAATTTTTTTTCTTCATAAATTATAAATAACACAAAATCGATGAATAAATTCCTATGCGAAGCGACAGCGAAAAGACTGCCGTTTCTCGGTTAATATCTGATAAGTAGTCAGCTGGTTGAGGTAAATATTATAATAATCAATATTCTACGGTCGTCAAGTACTCTTTAAATTATGTTTGAATATATTTCCTCAAAATTTTGGCTATGTATAAAATAATAATCCATTTGTATTTTTCTTGTCAATAAATTTGTTTTGTTCATTATAATTATTTATTGATATTTTCCTTGGTTTTCTTTTTCATAGCATTATGTTTATTTCATAACTTTAATGTATAACATAATATGTATTATCTTTATGGCGAATCGGGTTAAAAAAAACCTGATCACGCTGGAATAAACACATTATTATTATTATTATGTGTCTGGCGGAAAATTTTCAAGTTCAATATTAAATAATAATAAAAAACTACAATGTTATTCTCGTATTTTATTTATACAAAATGGAGTTTAACAACGCTAATTTAACGTTTTATAAACAATATCGTCTAAATGCTGTCCATTACTCTCAAGACACTCTTGCAATCGGACTCTTAAATTTGCGAACACGCGAGAGCAAAGTATTGGTTCAATGGCAGCAACTTCACGGCGGATATTTTCTTGTTCGAGGATTGTTACTGTAAACTCTCAACTTAAGGTATCCCCACAAAAAAAAGTCACATGATGTAAGGTTCGGTGACCGAGGTGCCCAGGGTATGTCTCATGTCTCCGTGGAGTGGCTCCGTCTTGCTGAAATTATGTTCTGTTGTTGAACCCGGGAAACGCTGCAGTTGCGGTACCAAAAACTCGTTGATCGTTCGGGAATACACGTCAGCAGTGACTGTCTCTCGCTGGTTAAAAAAAAAGGACCAATTATCCCTCGGGTAGAAATTGCACACCACACTGTCGTTTTTGGACAATGCTAACATTTTTTATGGCGTTTCCTTGGGTTGTCGGGGCATCAGTATCTCATGTTCTATTTATTAACATAGCCATCAATATGAAAATATGCTTTGTCAGTAAACAATGTTTCCAAGCGTTCGTGCTGTTCCAAAACATTCCAGCATCGTTCTCGCTAAGGTTTCAAGTAAAGAATAGTCATTTTTGTTGAGAAACTGCATGATTTACAGCTTGTATGGGTGAAACTGTAGTTTCTTTTTCAAAATAACGTGCACTGTTGATTTTTTATTCCAGTACAGGCTGAAATCGATTTATGCGGATTGTGCATAATTTTACATCGAATTTGAGCCACATGTTCTGGCGTCGCTGCTGACGTTGATGGTCCCGGAAGAGTTTGGTTAACCATTGTCCCTTCTTGTCTGAACTTTTGAACTTAACACTAGATAAGTTTCGTGCTAGGCTCATTACTTACTCGTCGAATATTAAAGTGAGTACAAAAAGCGCGATGCGCTTTAAAAACTGCACTTTAAATATTGCTCAACCGTGAACGCGCTCCCGACCAGTGACTCATTGGGACTGGCAAATTCGCAAATCATGTGCGTCAAACAATACCCCTCCCACTTACTTTACCCTGATGGTTTATGAGCAATTACAATTTAATCTTGAAATTTTTCCACTGAACATCCTATATTATGCAAATAATTTAAAAAAATTCTGGTTATTTTACCATGAATACTATATTTATTTATAAGCAATGAAATTAGATTAAAATTTTTTTTATATATTTGTTTTTAAATAAAAATTTAATACATACAAAATATCATAATTTTTTTGAGGACAGTTAAAAACGGTTAACTGGTTTGATCCAAAAAAAACCAAAACCTTTTTTTTTCCAGTCCGTTTTTTGTTCGAGTCCGAGTTCACAGTTCAATATTTGTGTGTGTACACTGGGGTGTATGTTTATTGTGTTTATGCATTTTCGTAATTTATAAATGTATGAATACTTCATACATTTCTACACTAGTTGCGCTTGCAGCGATTCTGCAAACTAACTGAAATTATCAACTGTTAGCACGTTTAAGCATACTTTGATCATAAAAAAATACTGCTGCAGCGTAGTACTTTGTTTATTAGGTGGAACCATTATATATGGTCTTCTGTGTAGCGTTTTGCAGTGTATATCCGATCTCTGGCTGATGTTTCGGATCCCATTGCAGGGATTTTATTAATGATAATTAAGACTGATATCACTAATGATGGATCCTACAATGGGACCCGAAATGTCTTCAGAGAGTTTGGATACACGCAGCAAAATAGCCCAGAAAACTACATAGAAGATTTTGAATGGCCGTGAAAATCTGAGAACATTTTTAATCATGCATGTTCTTCATAGCAGTATTTTTTAAAAATATAGATGCATACAAGGAAAACATGTTATATTAATATTTTTACTATAAACACTTTATGCTATGAATATAGGACTAACTTGATGGTCTTCCAGGCGTCTTACCGCTATACCAAAGAAGCATGCCAATTATATGAACTATTTAATATTTAACTAAATAGAATAAAATCTTTTCCTTCTTGTAAATTCAAATGTTGTAAGTTCTTTTCAAATTCTCCTTCTGTTAAATCCTGCAAAAAATTTATTTACAGAGCGGCATATATTAAATACATTTAACGTAAAGGGTTAAAAATTTATTAAGAGTAATTTTAAGCAAAACAGTTTATTCATCATCGATCGGAAATTCCGGTCAATAATGGGTTCATAAATTATTATTCGGTTATTTAACTGTATTTTAATTGTTTATAAAAGAAAGATGATATTTTTCAATCTTCCATCCCGAATACACGAGAATCTACTGTATGTGATGTGCTGTTTCTCAAATAAAGTTGTATTTTATCAATTTTTTAAGTAAATAAAATATTCTCACCAATTTCATGCATATAACGAAGGGAGGCATTGCAGATTTAAAATGTATTATTGGAATTTTATTTATAACTTTTCTTTTAGCTGGACAGTACAATTCGTAAAACTTTCCTATTTTATTTGGGTCAACATCACACATAGCCGTCACAAGCTGTCTTTGTTGTTCGTCAAGTGATTTCAAAAACTTTCTGCCTTGTTTGCCAGCATTCCAAATAATAAACCCGCGCTCACAGAGGGGCATAAAGTTTTTGATAAATTGTTGAAATCGTATGTTCCATATAATTTCACTGAAATTATCAAAATAGTATTCAAAAATTCTAATGCAGCCTATTAAATCACTTTACTTTTTATGGTGTACATCTTGTAAAATGAGGACAAGCATTAAAGATTGTTTGTAATCATATTATGGAATTTCTAAGCAATTTCAGATAAGAAAGATTAAGTTAATTAATAGAGGTGTGACACATTATATTCACTATATTTTAATGGTTTAAAAAAAATTGGATTAAAAATGTTCAAGTTGTACGTGCAAAATCTAAAGCATTTTACATTTAAGGATTTTAATTGATTTAAAAAATATGGTTGATTTAAAACAATATATTTAATACAAAAAGTAGTAGCAGAGGGTTTTAATCTTCAAATGGAAATCTACCATCACACACATCACCGTTTTGCACGAGGGAAGGATAGAACGTCACACTCTTGTCCTGACACAACTCTCATATCTTCCTCATGCTCATTGAGACTTCTAACAGGACTATTTTTCAGTATCTAGTTTAATTGGTCATGCTGGACATCCTTTATTTTTGGCGCCATCAACGCTCATGTTGTATACCTTCCTTACAATCTGCCGATCAGCTGTTCCAAAATACTAATTCATTTGTTATTATTAATGTGTTATAAATTAAATTGAGGTTTTCTACCAATTCCAGCATTTGTCAGGGAATTTAATTAACTTCTGGTGGAAACGAATCACTTATAGATCCTAAATAAGATATTACAATAAAAAATCTAATTACATATTGATTCTCGATCATCTCCATAATGATAAGGACAGTTCGAACATTTTCTACTCAGTCTCTTTGAAAATTTAGACACGTATCCACTCATACAACATTGACAGTCCGTTACACCTTGCATACATGAATATGATGCTACTTTATTAGTTTTACAGCTCCATTAACCCTTGCATCTTTTTGACAGTTCAATGACTCTTTTATGAATGAAGTTATGAATAGTTTTTTGTGTGAATATACCTTGATACAGAGAATGTAGCAGATCCTAAATGGTATGCATAAATTAGTAAAATTTCATCGACCCGGTAAATCGATCCTCCCCTATCTAAATGATCATAGAAAAATATAAGATCTTCAGGGGTGCCCTTGTTTTCCTCAGAAAAGCCTCCGACCCTAGAACGAAATGCACAATAAATAATTTATAAAAATAAAATTGAGTTTTTTTTAGCTGCAGAGAATTTAGAGCAAAGATACTATTTAGAATACATAAGATGACTTTCAGCGATCTCGTTGATATCAACAAAGTGAAGTAAGTCTTGGTGCAATTTTATTTTGTTAAAATAAATTTCAACTGTAAAGACTTCTTTTTTAGCGGGACTCGGAAGTCCATAACAGCAGTCACAAAGAGCGTCATTCATCCCTGGACATCGCCTTTCGACATCGACGCTCGCCTACCTCTCTCTTCCAGGTCTTTTTTGACATTATCCGCCCATTTACTAGGTCTGTATGATAAGTACCCATGTTTAACGACTGATGGTGCCACTGATGCAAAATCTGTATACCATTGTTTAACTCCATCTTTCGAACGACGCCTGTCAAAATTTTAGAGAGATTTATCGAGTAGTTTTGTTTTGATAGCTATTGAAAGTGGGCAAGTTTATGTTTGTTTGCAAACCGTAGTTAGTGATTCGATTAATTTTTTGGATGGAAAGATGTGTGAGGAAATCAAAGTAAAGTTGCATGCCGTTTATAAGGACCATAAGTTCAATGACTACAATCAGATATTGGTTTAATGAAATCAAGCGCAGCCGAACATTTGTTTTTGATGAAGAGCGCCCAGGCCGTTCGATTGAGGTGGCTATGAAGGATATGGTCAACAAAATACATGGTATCGTGTTAGCAGACCGCCGGACGAAGATCAGAGAGATTGCTGACAATGTAAACATCTCAATTGAACGTGTACAAAATATCTTACATGAAAAATTGGGCATGAGAAAGCTGTCGGCGAGATGGGTGGTGCATTTGCTCACATTGGAACAAAAACAGAATCGCATGACAACTTCGGAGCACTGTTTGGAGATGTTTAAGCGCAATTCAAAAGATCTTCTGCAGCGTTTTGTGACTGTTGAAACATGGATTAATCGCTATATGCCAGAAATGAAAGAATAGTCAAAACAGTGGACTTCACCTGGCGAACCTGCTCTAAAGAAGGTGAAAATGGTTCCATCGGCCGGAAAGGTAATGGCCACAGATTTTTGGAATTTGCAAGGTATTTGCATCATTTTCACCGATTAGGAATAATCACTGGGCATTACTATGCTGATTTATTGTGCCGATTCGATGTTGAATTGATGAGAAAACGGCCCATTTTGCGAAGAAAAAAGAAACAGGCCTATTTTGCTGAGCTTGACAAATCATATTTTTGGATGGCTTAAAAAAGTTGGAATATCGCTGGTATCGAGTTGAAATGAGACTGTTGAGAAATAAATAAATTTTTCAATCAAACATCGCACTCTTAAAAAGTGATCAGTACTGTATACAATTTTATATTTAAATTCTGTTACAACAACCTCGACGACAGCAATTTCCGTAAAGCGTTTCCTGATTTTACGCCACTATTTATTTCTTGTAGGATATCATTATTCCTTGTCACATTTGTTCCCAGATATTTAATCATTTTAATAGCTTCTTCTCTTAAATGAATGGCAGATGGATTTTGATGGAATATTGCTAAAATAGAGTATTTCATTCTTATAATAAAAATAACTCACCTTTGGAAAACATCTCTATGGAAAAACCAGGTAGGCATCACAACAGTAGGGCCGTGTGAAGTGTAGATTTGTATATTGAGTTCATCTTGTGTTAAGTTATTCGCCCAGTTTGTGAATCTCTCGGTAGAATTCGGGGGTTCTCTTATAAATTTACTGCCAATAATCTGTACAAAGTATGAAAAGTGAACTTTAAATAATATCATCAATTTGTAAGCTATCTTACCCATAAGGTATTTGAAAGTACCATACTCACAGCATTTAATTTAGTTTTGGAAGTCAGATATTGTTGATAAATTCGTTGTGGTAACATTACATCGTCTATATCTTGAAAACAAAGAAATTGTCCAATACTAGCCTTTATCGCGGCATTTTTTGCATACCCAACTAGAAAATAAGCAATTGATTTAACATCAATAGGAAAATATGCAATAGTTTTAGATGTACATTATATTGACTAAAATCGTTTATCAGTCAGTAATGACAGGAAATTGATAGTTTATTAATTATTAATAAATTAACATCATTAAAAAACTAATGAAAATACAAAAGAAAAATAATTGTAATATTTAAATTGATATACACATGTCATTGTTTATTAATTTCTCTATATGTTACAAATTTATTTATTTAAAAATAACACAAGTATTAATACTTACTAATGTATTGTATTAATATACGATGTTACACATTCAAAATTATTATGACAGATTTGAAGTATTTATTGAAATATTATTGTTATATAATTTCATTGCTATGTGACACACAGGAACGTGGACGTACAAAGCATATTATATATACATTTTCTTTTTAATTTCCGAATATTATAAAAGAATGTGGGGCTGGCTTAGTAATTTTCAATATTTAATAAATTTGAAGATTGACAGTTACCTAAATAATATCAATCATCAAATTAAGACAGGCATAATTTACTTATATATTTATGTGATAAGTAGAAATAATATAAAATGTGGTCATAAAATCAAAATGGATAATAAAATTAAAATTTCCTAGCAGAATCTAGTAGCATTGAAGTTGCATCTTTATGATGCGTCACTAATATAATATTGTAAATTTGATAGTTGTGTGTAAAGTGTTTATCTAGATTACAAAAAATATTCTGTATCCGAGGATTGACACTGGAACATTCACATGATATAATATTTTTTCGATTTTAGAATATTTTGATGCCAAACTTGGTTAGGTAACTAAGTATCGTAAAAATAAATGTTTTTATAAGTCATTAATATTATATATATATTTTTGTCTATCAATACATGTAATTACCGCCTTTGGGTTGTCCGGATGAGTTTGTATTCAGGGTAAACAAGATGCCACTCTTTTCTAGTTTTGTCTTCCAGGATTTTAATAAAACATCTGTTTGATCAGTACTGCCATCATTGTAAAGAGATGTTTCCAATTTGACATTGTTCTCCAAGGCTGTTTGTTTCAAAATTGAATTCAAACAATTGTCTATCCATTTTTCTCCATTAAAAATAGGCAAAATTATGGACTAGAAAAAATGCTCGGTAATAATAATGATGCCCATATTCTAGTCTACAAGAATCGAGAACATCTGAATATAATAAACAATCTAATGTTATTCTTAATGTATTAATTACCTTTGTTACTTTGGCTCGAATAATAATATTTTGTATATTGCCACCTTTATAGATTGGATACTTCACAAAAAACAAATAAATGAAGGGGTAAGACCAATAACAACACATAATAATTTTATAGATCCTGTTTGCTTTTTAGCATGCATTGTGATTTTTAATGCCGCTGAGATAATAAATTTTGTCATGTTTTATCATAAGGGAAATTTACTTGCCAATATTTGAATTCTGACAAAAATCAGACAGCTGCGCAATCTAACCGGTAACCAATAGATTGTTTGGAAAACTGGACTGTCCGGATGAAAACTAGCCAGGTGGCGACACTATTTTGTATATTATCAATTTCATTATTAATTTTGTTTTGAATAACTACTATATAAAACTCCAGATCACCTTAAATATTTAATAAACCTTCAATCTGCACCAATTAATTTTATTAATTTTACCGGGTTTTATCTACTAATACGTTAATGGAAAGTGCCCTAAAGAAATCTGTTACCTCATATCTAATGCACGGAACGAATTAACTGTTTTGTTTCTTATTATATATAATGACTACCATCCTTTGTTGTTCTTAAGTCGAAACATTAATCATTAACAAAATAATAACTTACTACATCGATTATTGATGAATATGTATTGGAGCAAGTTGATTTATTACTCATAATGGATTTTTTGGATCATTTGGATTTATTCATGCTAAAATACATTTATCAACAGGTGTTAGCTAGTATCAACCCCTCAAACCAACTCGGACCGCGCTTCGACTGACAGCTGTCAAATTGAAATTCATAGACAAAAACTCTTTTGTGAATTTCCAAAATCCATAGTCTAAAACTGTTCGAATCCTGTAAACTATATAAATGAAATAAATTCCGATAAATTAATGTTTGAATTACCTACCTAAATTATTTCAGAAATGAAACTTCGTGTTCAGATGTGAAATAGCTGAAATATGTTGGTGATAATAGCTTCAGATAGTATATTTTTTCAGCACCTTGGCAATTATTAAAATATTTTGTTGTTGTTGATGAAGTATAATTAACAAGAAAGCATTTAGATCCTGAAATATCTAATATGATCGTAATTTTCATGTATTTCTTCTAAGAGAACATCTATTACGTCAATCCGATTGAATTATTCTTTTTTGTTTTGCATTCTTTAGTTACTATTTTATAGCCGCTCAGCGGTCACAATATTGCCCGCAGTGCCAAATAACATAAAGATTGGTTTGCTTTGCTAAGTAAGATGATAATTACATTTTTGGAATACAAATGTTTCGGTCCCTTGGATAAAAAAAATTGTATATATGTATGCATTTCGTTTAGTTTTACTAACTTAACTTTTTCTTTTTTTATAAATGAATGGCGGGTCACCCAGTAATAGGGTGTTATTGGAAACGACTAGTCAAGATCGATAGAGCAGAAAGAGAAATCTAGCGATGGGGATTTCTCCATATGGACTAACTCAATAGTCGAGTGATTCATTGCCAGTTAAATGCATACTTACAGCTGGGTATAGTTAATTTTTAAGAAATTTATTATTAATTTTAGAATTGAATAGCGGCCGTTTTGTTGGAAAATAAATTTTAAGCTCATTTAGGTCTTGAAGGAAAGACGGAGTACCAATATTTATTAGGCAGTTAAATAATATATTGTTCATATTCTCCTCCTCCTCTTGGCATTCGCAAATTGGGGAATCAAGGACGTGTATTTTGGGAAGGTGGAAATGGATAGAGTAATGACCCAGCCGCATTCGACAAATCATTGACGTCTCTCTCTTGTTCAATTTAATTCTGTAGAACCAGGGACGAGTTGGGATACATGACTGAATGGAGGTGTAGTGTCGGCCTTTTGAAACTTTGCTTTTATCCCAATGTGTTTGCCACTGGAATTCAATGTCATTTTTGGTAATTCTGAGGTCACTAACTAGTATGGAGGAAAATGTGTCATCTCCTTGTGTGATTGTCTCTTTAGCCAGAGAGTCCACCATCTCATTACCAGAAATGACTACATAACTTGGGATCCAAGCCAAGACAATCTCGATCTTATCTAACCATTTAACTTAACTTACCATAGCGCTATTTCACCCCAAGGCTGAACATAAGACAACGCCACACCCCTCTGTCTTGACTTGTTTACTTCGTTCACTTTCATATATCTTCTCACTCTCGCCGTGAAAAAACATTCTGCATGAAGAGTAGAAAATATTTTTTATCGACAAAATATTTTTTTGTTATTATTAAATTTTCATTAATACCTTCCACATGTTTAATTTAATTTCGTCTTTGTTTTAAACTTTTGTTTTTGTTGTAATATTGGCAAAATTATACCAGGATGAAGATGTAGGCATACTTACCTATAGTTATTTTACAATACTATATTACAGTACATGTTGGAATGCAAAATTACCCAAGAAAATATTTTGTTCAAGGATACAAAAGCACCTAGTCGAAGTAAGGGACGGAGGAGGGTAATAGTATTGTTGGACGCAGGTATACCGACACAGCTTGGGTACAGCAATAAAGAATGCGGCGTACGTGACTAAAGTCACGTAGGAAAATGCACCATAAGGGATGCATCACCTTAGGCGGGCCAGTCTGGACAGAATCTCGACCGGGAGAACTGGCTCCACAAAGACGGGATTTTATTTTCAATTAGAAAATAGAATCAATGTCGTCTCTGAAATATCAAGCAAGCGCTTTGTAGATTGTGATTCCGGGAAAAATTTAAACTGTGCGCCTCGAGTTTAAGCTTAGACTGTGATGTACTCTGCGTTTAATCGTAAATGTGAAAGTATCGAAAAGGGTCCCGCTGGATCTATAAAAAGTTGATCAATATAATTGGTGTAGCGAGAACAGACTGTCGCTATTGCATAAGAACGTCGCGTCCAGAGTCCCGGTTTGCCTGGATAATTGGGCATCGTCTTGTGGTCAATCAACTACAAACCTGAACTCCGTCACCCTACGCTGGCACCACAAGGAGCTGACTACATTTCACGTCCAGGATCCAGGACCATCCTAAGAGGTAATTCCTTACGCGAGGGACCTGCATAATCTACATCAGACAAGCGTCAACATAGACAATTTGGTAGAGAACTCAATGCTGGCATGATGAACACAAATATTTAATGTTAATTTAATTGTAATTATTTTTGAATAGCTTTATCAATAAGTATTAAAGTAAAATGCTCATTTTCCACTTTTAACACATCATAAAATATAGATAATAAATTTTCTTATATAAAAATATTCTTTCATTTCATAACCATTTGACTTGTCAATATTTAAAAAAGAACCAGTTAGGCTAGATGCCGCCCCCCTGAACATGAAGCCGAGGCAGAAAGAAGAAATAACCTAACATACATACATATTTATGTTTACTTTAATCTGATCCTGTATGTTTTCTCCTAATCCTCGACATTTATCATTCTCCTTTCTACCACTAAAGCAATCTAGAAATTGAACACTTACGTAAATATAATACATATTATTATAAATTATTTTTTCTATACTTATAGAAACTTGTAAGTTGGTAAAATATATAATTCAATTAGTTTTCGTAATAAATATATAAATATTATATCTTGACGCTTAAGGGGTGTCTATAAAATATGCAGTTTGATTTTTTCTTTCTGCATTTCCAATTGTTTCCTTTCATTAATTCTGAATTCTATATTATATTTATTTTTAATTGTTACTATGGAGGCTCTTACTTCCATATTAATATAATTACTGACTTTACTTTGGAGGCTCTCTGCCCGGGTAGGCTTATATAAACTTTAAAAATTTTCTTAAACATAGACTTTCTTTGCTTCTTCATGGAACCTTCTAGTTTTTCTTCTTCTTGGTGATCGAGTGCTTTCTATAATTAGTATCAAATTTCATTGAGCATATTGCGTATTGCAACGATGTAAAAACGGTTCAAGAAAACCTTTAAAGATATAACGTAGCGTAACAATTCACGGGCATGTTTAAAATATCTCGAAACATTATTGAATGGTGTTTGTTGGTGTGGTATTATATGAGTTTTTATTGATAATGCCTCTCTAATTATATTTCCAAATGCTGTGACCCTTTTGAAAGTATAAACTCAACGTTCAAACATGTTTAACCCTTAGCTGAGGTATTCTCTAGTAGTCGTTATATAAATCGTTACGATGGCTATAATTGTGTTTGATTGTAACGATAATCGGTAACTGAGATTCAACAGTTGGAGGTATAATTTCTAGTGCACTAGTGGTTATAAGAATAATCAGTTATCAATTGTTGTTACAATCGAACGCGGTCACAGTAACGGTGTAACTATTACTATTTTCTACAATATTACGCTATTTTGTTTATATGGCTATAAATTAATATTTGATTTGTTTGTTATATTCTTATTTTACTAATGAATAAGTCAATAAAATAAAAACGGTAACATGACGAAGGTATAAAATTTACATCGTTTGAAGGAAATTCTACTATCATTTTCAAACTCCTACTAACATTTGCTAACGTTTACATTCGTTTAAAAATATGTTTCCATTCTTTAAATAATTTTATTTCGAATTATAAAAAAACATACATGGCAATATCGCCGTTGTACCTGGGAAAGAACAGAATATCACATTTTGTTCAGCGAAATAGGTATTATGGCACGTGTATCTATATGCCTTCTCTTTACACGTGAAAGTCGTGTCATCAATAATTATCGCTGTGATGATGTCACGACAACTTGTTTAATGAAATTACATAAAATGTCGTGAGATAATAATTGTAAATGAAATTTTCGAGCCTTACCGTATTAAAAGTCTTGTGAATTTGTGAAAGAAGCAAATGATTATTATTAATAAAATAATTATAAATAAATCGTTCATGTAAATTGAAATAATATAAGATTTGTTTTTCTTAAATATTTTTATTAATTTATTAACAACAATTTACACATTCATCCAAAAAGATTTTATACAATTACATTATTAGGAGAACACATTCTTATTGTGAAGTTGTAATTATTCAGAACATAGGTCTGTGATATTTTAAGTATGAATTAAAGATAGATGGCTTTTTCAAATAATGGAACGATTAAATGTATTAATATCAAAAAGGTAACATATAGGTTCGAAAATTTGTCGCTGAAAATATTGTCGCTTTAGCATAGTTGGATAATGCACCTTCCTCGGTTAGGAAAGAGATCCAGGTTCGAATCCCGGTGGTAAAACAACAATATTTTTCGATAAAATTGATTTTATATGTATATCTTTCTAATTAATATGTTTAATTCATATTTACAATTACTTTACTTTAATAACTTAGAAAATAAAAATAAACCTTGTTAATAAATAGGTAGGTACGTATATAATCCGAAAGAATTTTAACATAATCTTTACAATAAACGAGACTAGAAAACTATACATCAAATGTATAATTTTGTAACGAAATGTAAAAAATTATAATAATTAATATAAATTAAGTCAATAATATTATTTATCACAGACAAATTAAATAAATTACTATTAAATATAAGAGAAAATTTCATGAATTAACTTACACACCTAAATTAAATGCTATAAAATAAATATAAAATTGTATACATGTAACTGAAATTGATGATATCAAATGCTAGATTTTTCGGGCTCGTAAAAAATCTCAACATTATCCGCCATTTATTTTATAATAGAGATTTTGCCCACTGTAGGATAAAACGTCTTGTATAATTTTAAAACTTATTATTATAAGAATGATCTGATAAAAATTGAATAAAATAAAAATATTTTTTATTCTCATCGCTAACAAATACATAACCAAGTCACATGTTACACAATCATACTTGAGTTTTTCAGAGACAACGAGATGATGAGCCGGGCGAAAATTGGCGTGTGTTTTGCTTACCATCTATACAATTCATTAGTACCAATGCATTTCCAGCCCGATGCTCAGTCAGCCAATCGCTAGAATTGAAGATGAATAGGAAATACTAACGTACTCTGTGGCGTTCTCTCGACAACTAAGGCATATTATTTATTAACTAATGTTTTAAAATGTTAGAAAACTGAAATCCATTGACATAATAACATTATTTGACCCATGTTCTACTGTAGAGTGTATCCACATGTTTTATTTAAAAAAAACTAGTAATTCTTGGCAATTTAAATAATATCACTGCCGGAAGACCATTTATGTTTAAAAATATAAATGAATTTTTCAAAATACCTAATGTATTTATAATGGTTTCAGAATTAAAAATAAGAGTTGCACAAAAAATACCTCATACGTGATTAAATTGTAGAAAAATAATATTCTGTATGGCGTGCATAAATCTGAGATTACCTAATGCACGGTGCAAATTATTAAATAATTATACCGGCGTAGGTACTGAACTACAAAAAATGAATGATTAAAATACATAAACACGTTGGTTTTGTCGCTTCGAATTTCGCCATACAACAAATTATATTCTTATATTTGATATTACTTTAGAAAACTATTTTTTTAGTAAGTAGATAAGAAAGTAAGTACCTACTACAAAGATAATATAATATTTTAATTTATTTACTTTTATAACTCAACGAGAAAAGTTACACGTGAAAATTATTATCTGAAACCTCCAGCAGTATGTGCGAGTATGTTTCTTTTGGACCGTGTATAAATGATCAAAAAACACAAATAATAAATTATTAAAACTTTGACAGTTAGACTATGATTGTACTTGTACTTGTATTATCCTGAAAATTTCACCCAAATCGTATAGAATTTTTTTATGAATCACAAAATAATCTCATCACATAAATAAATGATGTTTATTCACAAAGTGCAAGGTGTTAAAGGTTTTAAAAAAAATTAAAAACACGTCTATCATTTTTTAAGGTGCATACCTACTTATGTTGGTCACTACAAATCGTTATACCTATCTCTAAAATTAACCGAAAACGGTGGTCCGTGTCGATAACGTGTCCATAGATAATTCTTTTCCTTCGAAACACTAATGGTAAATAGTAATGGATATAATCTGTTCTAGTGTTGTGCCTTTCATTTAAACGTTGTTCATTGTACTTCATATGGACACCAGACTAGCCATGTATTGTACATGATATATTATTCAAAAATTTACCCTAAGGGTGCACGTGCACGGATTAAACTTTTGTCTTGAACCTCGCATATAGGACAGTATATTATATATTTTACATGGAACAGAATGACCAATTTATGTATACCGACCTTTACTGCCAAGTATCCGAGATGCGAGAGCAAAGTTTCATCGGTGTACGCGCATTTTAATGGGGCCTCTCTACTTATGAGATTATTATGAAATTTTTCTCTGAACAGGGATTGCGCTCCCGCGAGATTCTTTGGAAACAATCCTCTATATGACGTTTGTGCGTACGTGTTGAGTCTCGCTGTCAATCAGAACGAAGTGTACACGGTTTGAGTTATCAATTTCTATGAATATCAAGCTGATCTCTGAATTTTTCTTCAGAATAAAACCTCAACATGTGTAGATGGTATCTATCATACGAGATTTATCTCATCGCGTCTCATTCAGTGCACATGGACCATTATGGCCCGTATCGATAATTATCGTAATATAAAAACGTATTGCACGAGCTACGGTCCAAAAGTGTTAATCCGAATTTCGGAGCCCTAGCATTATTTTCGTAAATTCATTCAAATTTGCAGATTTTAATTCACAAAGGAAAAGGCGTGCTATTATATTATACACCTACGGGGAGAGATTTTTTAAGTCAGATCCCTGAAAATATTTATGACTTTGAAAGGGAAGAGCCGGGAGCATAAAACTTCGCCGCCGTAAATCACAGGCAAATTTCAATGTGCGTTGTCGGCAGCCAGATATCCAATATTCGAAAATTTATGCATGCATTTTGCATCCTGTCTGTACCAAACTTCTTTGTTTCGTTCGTGTTACTGATTGTGCTCACGTCTTGCTAATAACAGAGCATGTTCCGTGTTACTAGATGTATCTTTATCATCGTGCCCTCAGTTCTACACCTAGACTCCCATATTAAAGTAATTTGAACGGCGGAAAACAACTAATAATTCATATTGTGTGGAAATGTATCTACCAGTTCCGAAGGATCCTCTAAAACTATTGTTTCCTTTTAATTATCAGTTTCGTTAAATAAGATTATAAATTTATACAAATATATTTTTTATACCAACTATGTACTAACTTGATTCTAAACATGAACAGTCGGTAATCATTTCTCTTTGTCCTTTAAATTTTGTATAAAACGTTAGCTTGCGAAAATTATGTAACAGTCAAAGCTCTACTACAATATAAGCTACAATACCATCTATATCGTATATTTTACATGATATTTACATAGATACATGAATACATCGTTTAATTTACTATTTTATGGTAATAATACACTAATTATTAACATCTTATTTACTAAAATATATAAATATAATACAATATGTACAAACTTATTCAAATATTTTCAACACGTTGAAAACCACATTCCATCACCGACCAATGCATGTCTGTTATCATCGCGGCAAATGGTATCTTTTACAATTTATTTCTGTTGCCCAGTGATAAAGATTGAACATTCAGCATACCATTATTTTCTATTGCAATACGTGATATGTTAGAAATAGGTGCGTATACCTGTTAAATTTTAAGTTATCCATTGTTTCAGCTACGGTATTCCGCGATTTTGTGCGCGTTTTCGTAAGACTAATTATACTTGAGTGCGTTGTAGGCCATTAGTGAACGATGTTCCTTTGGCGGGGTCGAGGGTAGCGAGAGGGTGCGAGCGGGAGGACACCGTGAGGGCTGTGGAGGCGTCAGAGCGGGACACCAGCGCCGCCCCTTCCCCTCCCGCGGTACTCTTCTGCCCCCCGCCCAGCCCTCCAGCGCAGCCTCCGCGCTTGCGAGGGAACACGCTGTTCTCCATGTGCAGGGTAGCGTTCACGTCCTTGCCCGCCGCGCACGTGCAGGCCTTCAGGAAGCTCTTCTTGAAGTTCTCCGACAGGAAGGCGTACAAAATCGGGTTCATGGCCGAGTTGGAGTAGCTGAAGCAGCCGGCGATGAGGAATACGGTGATGGTAATGCGAGAAGCGCACTCGTTAGGCGGAGAATAAATGAGCGCCACTTGGAACACCCAGTACGGCAGCCAGCACATTACGTACACCGTAATGACGGTCAATACCAATTTTGTGACTTTCCGATGCGATCTCTTCTTCTCTTTAGACTTGTTTTTGGGACCGACTGTCTTTAATTTCTTTATCACTAGGCAGTAAAAAACGAAAATTAACAGAAGCGGAATAGCAAATCCCAAGATGAAAGAATATAAAGTGAAGGTTGTCTGTCCTTGCATCGTTCCATTCTCAGGCCACAGAATGTTGCAGCTCAGACGGCCGTCTTGTTCGATGAGGCTGGTGTACATGAAGATAGGCAGCATGAATAAGACGCTAGCGGTCCACGCCATACCCGATACCACGCGAGATATGAACGGGGTACGCATCTTGGGAGAGGAGATCGGGTGGCAGACTGCTATGTATCTATCCGCGCTCATAATGAACAGGAAGATTCCGCTCGTAAACTGGTTTATACCTGTAGATATCATGTAAGCCTTGCACATGAGGTGACCGAAAGGCCAGAATTGTAATGACATCGTCGTTATTAAGAATGGGATTCCAATAAGGAAGCATTCATCGGCTATAGCCAGATTCACAATATACATATTAGTCACGGTTTGCATTTTGGAGTAACGTAGCACCACATAAATGACGAGTGTGTTTCCCAGGAGTCCCACTATGCAGACGATCGCGTACAGAACCTGGGTCACCAGGTATACAACCGGGAGGTTCACATTCGGGCAGTTCGCCAGTCCATGGGTGTCGTTGGAAGATCCATTTCCGAACTCGTCCCAGTCAGACATGTTATTGTAAAGGTTCTCCATAATGATGTTTGAATATTTCTCTTGTCGTTAACGTTGCATTGTCGAATCTGAAACAGAAAAACTGTGGTTATATATACGATAGAATGCACATTCTTCATCTTCGGTTATTACAAATCAAAAACATTATTTTTCAGGTTTAAAAACACTGGCAGAAAATATGCCATAATTGTGTGTGTGTGTCGAGCATGAGATTCGTATAAAAATTCCCATTAACGAAACAGGATTAGATTCCAGGTTCGAATCCCGGTAGCAACCAAATATTTTTTCAATAAATAGATACAAATGAAATAAATCAACTAGAATGATATGCAGATTTTTTTCAAAATGGAATAGTAGATGTATCAATTGAAAATATTACAGAATGTAAGTTCAAAATTTGTCAGATATGTATTCGATTGCTATTGCAAAAATGGAGAACACGTTTCCCCGGATAGAAAGAAGTCCAGGTTCGAATTCCGGCAGCAACAAAATATTTTTTCGATAGATTTTTTCTGCATATTTTACAAGTTTATTAATTTAATTTGTATTAAAATACCACATAACCATGTTCTGAAAATGCAATTTCACAACAAAAACTTGATCTTAATAAAAAAAAAAGATAATTTTTCGCTTCACTATCGTTAAGGGCGCGCTTTTAAAAATAATTCAATTTTCACATTTTTTACAAAAAATGTGTTTTTTTTATTATACATTTATATCAGAAGTTATACACTAGAAGTTATCGATCCGATTGGGTTTTTTTATTTCAAATCACCGTTTAAAAAACAATAAAGAACACACATTAATAGAATAGATATAAATATTATTTAGTATGACATTATTGTGTTTTTGATATAAAACTTGATTTTAAATAAAAGCTAAAGTCTCAGAGCATGTAAGTAAATATAATATATTATTTAAAACAATTTGTTTTCATTAAAAAAAAGTATTATAAAAACGTCGAAAATTAATCATGTGTACGAATCGAATGGTTTATAACTCTATTAATTTTTAACATTTTGCTAATTTGGTTCAATGAATATTTGTTTTCGTAATCTTAGCTTCAAGATTATAAGACCATATATTTCATATATGCAATAATTTTCTATATTAAGGTAATTTTGTGGCACGTTGAAAATAAATTTAATAGTTCTTTTTTCTTAATTATGTCAAATAATATTCAGTTCATTAGTTTTAATTTAGTGTAAAGGTTATATTTAAGTAATACTTAAAAAAAGTATAATCTGGTGTATAACTTCTGATATGCACCATTATAAAAACCAACATTTTCGTAAAAAACGCGGAAATGTGAATTATTTTTGAAAGGGAATCCTTAAGTTAAAAGCTTTCGAATTAGCATTTTACTTTACCTCTAAAAGTGAGCATATGATTAGCAAAAACTCCCCTCGATAAAGCGGTTTATGTTTTACAAAGAAAGCTTATTCGAATATTTTATGAGTATTATTTGTTAAAACGCGGAGAATGAATGTATATCTCAAAAAGTCCTGTGTTTTTATCGTTAATTCCATAAGATTAGTTTATAGAGAACGCAATTAGCATAAATAAACCAACGACCTAATCCAGGGTTTATGACAAGCGATTTCCCTACTAATTTATTTGTATTACTTAAACGTTAATTCTTATTTGCGTAGTTATCCGGTGGTAGCTAATCCACGATAGCGCGACTATAGCAGTGAACAGGCATTGTGGCCACTCTAGGTGTTTCAACGTTTTCAGTTTCACTTGCTGCATACTTTTAAATAGACCACAAGTGACGCGCGACAATTTCTTTGTAATACATTATGCCGTGCGGGAGATTACGTATTCATGAGAGTAATTAAGTATCTGGACATTTAGCATTTTAATTCAGACGCTTACAGAGTAGACACAGTGGCGTAACTAAAAAAATTGGGCCCTAATGCGAAATGAGATGTAAGAATCTTAAACGTCGTTTATTCATGAAATAGTAAATCAATGTCTTTTCTCTTTTTATAAATTCACGGATTCATAAAAACACTTTGTTATTAAGGAGGACACATTCTTATTGTGAAGTTGTAATTATTCAGAACATAGATCTGTGATATTTTAAATACTATTTAAATGTGTTAATTAGAAAGATATACATATAAAATCAATTTTATCGAAAAATATTGTTGTTGCTATCGGGATCAGAACTTGGATCTCTTTCAATTCGGGGAACGTGCATTAATATTAATATCCAAGTTCGAATCCCGATAGCAACAACGATATTTTTGGATAAAATTGATTTTATATGTATATATTTCTAAATAATACATTTAATTTGTATTTGAAAAAACTTTCTTTCGTTTCACTGCGATATTAACTTTGCGGCCATGGTCTGGTCCCTAACCCAACATATTAAAGGGATACTAGTACTGCCGTATAAATTGATAATGTTTTCACGTGTTGTCGTAAAAGACGTGAGAAATGATTTTTAAAATTTTAAACTTCTATGCTGTGATAGATGTTTAAAATTATTAGTACAAAAATATTAAAACTAAATTATATATTGTAGGGTGCGAACGTTTTGGGTCCCAACGCACCGCACTGGCTGCCTGTAGTACGCTTCAGAGAAGACTTTTTGATGGGTGGATTATATTTCATATTATTATCACCTAGTGATCCAGTGGTCGAGGGTTCGAATCTTATTCCAGAAGACCAGCAAGTTAGTCACATTTTCATAGCACAAGCGTTTTGCATAGTTTGAAAATAGTAAGTATATTTAATGTTTTTAAAGTTATTTTTTATTGATTTTCATGCTATAATTTAAATTTGATTTTCGGAGAAATACTAATGTATTGAATTACTTTTCATGATCGCGAGTACCTTGAATAATTTGTGGTTAATCAGATACCAATTATATAATATATTTTGTTATGTTTGTGGCGGACGCCTGCCGTCATCAAGTAAAGTCACTGGTCGCATGCGCCGTTCAGCAACCGATGTACTCAGGCTCTTTGCCGTTTCTCCGGCTTCGGATTTTTATTACTTTATTACACATATAATCAGTAAAATTCAACGTTTGTAATTTACCTTTAAATATATTCGGCATGAAATACTAAGCATGCATTTTCATTCAATTTAACTTTACTGCTCGCCATCATCTCACACAGTAGGTAATCATCAAGACATACTCAACGACATATGAGCATGAAGTAGGCAACCGTATGTTTACCATCTACTCCATCTGATACCATTCTATACAATTACATTACATACAGCTCAATACCTTTACAGTTTGTTTCAAAACATGCAGGGAATTATTAATTTAAATATAAAATTAAGAAATATAGCGACCATTTAATTCTACCCTTTCAGCGCGTGGGCTCGAATTATCCCTCAGCAAACCGTCATAAAGCCTGGCAATGACAGATTATTCTGAAAAGCGTGACTACGGCCGCAGGGGGCGGGAAAACCCGGAAAAATGGATTATATGATCGGGCGGCCTGCCAATGTTTAGTAGCCGGTTATGTGTGCCTTTTGAGGTTCATTTCATAAAGTAAATAGCGGTTTTATGCGGATGCTGTGATAACCATTTCTACACGAAAGTGGCTGATATAATAACATACATGAAATATAAGCAATTTACTCTAAATTAATGTAATTGGTAGAAGTTCGGTTATAATCATTTTATATATTTACATCATAGCGTTTTATTCCATATTGGGACATGATGGGTAAGTACCAACAGTAACCCCCCGGGAGTACGTTAATATGCGGTACCCTCGAAGGGTTGGTTGTCAATTTTCTATCAATACTTCGCTGCTGAAATAAACAAAAAACGATAACGTATTTTTTAATAATAAATATTTTTTCTAAAGTAAGGATATTGCGGTTCATTTTTAATAATTAATAGTTATATCGTGAGTTAGTTCTAGTCAACCGGTTTCGGAAAAATACCGTTTCCTTCATCAGGATGAAACCGGTTGAATATAAATAGCTCACACTGCTTTATAAAACAAAGTTAATAAACTATTAATTAATTTAATGATCATTGATGATTGATTTTGAAGTTGACAATCTTATAATTGAAAAAAGTATATAATTTTGATTGTTTAATTTATATGGAAGTTAATACTAGTTAAATATTTATTATTCTTTCTATTTACGAAACATATATTAGTGCAGTAATTAATAGATTTAACTGATATTTTGTTTTTTTGAGTAATTTTTGTAAATATGAATTAAATATCACAGACCTATGTTCTGAATAATTACAACTTCACAATAAGAATGTGTTCTCCTAATAATAATTTTTGTAGTTTTTAGAAAAATGTAAGATTTTTTTCTTTATTAATTTAAACTAGAGATTTTGTATTAACTACGTTGAATAACTATTCATCTATAATTTAAGTTAAAATTTATACCTTACTATAAGTAAGGAATTTAAATAATATAATTTATTTAATGTATATTGTATTTGTATTTATAGATTATAACATATTAAAAAAAAATTGGAGTTTACTTTATTAGTTTATAATTTTAAGAAGGGTTTCGGACCATGAAAAAATAAATAGGGCTCTTACTAAAGCTCTTTAATCATCCTGAGAATAGGCTGAAGACCTTTAGATATTACATACATAAATATCGATTCAGTGAATTCAGCGAATTATTTATTTGAAGTAAACATTTTTCAATCATTATTTAAGACGAAAATTATTAACAGTGTAACAATGCATGGTTATTTTTTGTGATATATTGTATGGTTACACATTTCAAATATTACTTATGGTTTACCCATTTCTTCCACAAATATAAAGCTTCTAAAGTATATAATCTATGTTTTATTAAAAGGGAGAATGAAAAGGACCAAAGCATTCAAACAAACAAATAATATCTTCTGCCGTTTCAAAAATGGATAAAATACTTAAAATCCTTCCTTTGATCGTCGCTGCTAGGTGAAGACATATAGACAAAAGTCTTTATTTCAATAAGACCAAATGGAAGGCCTCATATGTTGGGAATATTCAGTCAAAAGTAACTAGAAGCTGAGGGCTATATATACATTTTATTGTTTGTACATTGAAATTATTTTAAAATTCGTTTGTTTTATTTAGGGCCGGTTATGTGATCAGTAGTAACTTTTTACTATCGCTCGTAGTAAAAATACTTTGAGGGTTGTTCATAGATCAAATTTACTACCGTCAAAACATAAATGGAGATGTCTATAGGCGCGACAAATAATCATGAAATATGCATTCCCTATAGATTTTTTCGCCTAGGTGTTCGAAATCTGTCACTTTAGTAGTGAAATTTTTTCGTATTATGTGCTAATGTATATTAAATAATCAGATCATCATCGGACGAACTCTAATCACTAAAATAGCGGGCTATTGAATGATTAATTGTCGTATACTGCATCTTTCAAAGTATCAATATGTCAGATGACTTTTGGAACAGCTGTCAAAAGTCCGCCATATTTAAATATCGATTCTCGTTTTTACTGTCGGATATCGGAGAGTAAAATGAGTTAACTACGGGATGTACTTTCAAGAAGTAAATATTTTTTTACTGACTATTAAATAACCCGTTTTCGCAATTTTTTTTACATTAGTAACTTTTTTTACTGTAGTAAAAAGTTACTACTGATCACACAACCGGCCCTTACACTCCATTTTTAAAGATTCTTTGAATTTTTATTACCGCACAGAAGGGGAAAAATATTATGATACTGAAATATATATTATGTTAGTGTATACATTCCTCATACGAAGTCCTCAGAAATAAATCATAATTGTATATTTATCCAATAATATCTGTAACGTAATTATAATAATACAATAATATTCTATCAAATAAATATTTATTAATGATTTATTATTTATTTTCCCCCGAAATGACGTTTGTCCATAGCTTATTTAAATATATGCAATGTACGCCCCTGGGGTCGGGTTAGCACTAGTCTATATCGGAAAAGGTTTAGATTATGCATGCACATATATATTATGTAGAAGCATAGAATGGAGGACCACGATGCGCAGTCATGAGTACATCGCCGAGAGAGATACGAGTATACCTATATCACACCAAGACAGTCTTGTAAAAAAATCTATTATGAAAAAAAATGTTAATCGGATCTCTATTTAGCTTTATTATTGTAATTGGGCTTGTGGTCTAGTAGTTGCGATACTCGCCGAGTGATCTAGTGGTCGGGGGTTAGAATCTCGTTCAAGGAGGCTATCCTATTTTCATAGCACAAGCGTTTATTTTAATTTGAAAATAGTTAGAACATTTGATGTGACACGTATTCTATGTACGTATCTCTATTTTTTTAAAAACCAATGTTGTGGGAGAAGAGAAATGTATGTCATGGCCCACGTCCACAATAATCTCTCAATGAGACTAATCTATGAGTATTGCTAAAGGTACGTGTGTATTGGATGCGTTATTCTAATTTGCACGTAAAACATATTGGGTGATGATTTATAAATTGCGGATTAGAATGACGCATCCGGTGCATTTCTACCTTTACAGACTCTCAGAAGTCATAGTCTTATTGAGAGATCATTGTGGACACGGGCTTTTAGGAAATACACATATACGATATAATATTTTTAAGTACACAATGTCCAGGGTCGTGCAGTGCATACAAGAAAAATAGCTGTGCATTACTGAAAATACTAGGAAACAAATATATATTAAATAATCCATAATATGGATTTACATGAACGGATACATTATTTATGGATTTATTACAATTAGCGCCATTTGTTTACCAGTAGAAACTTTAATTGCTTAGTTCCAAAAACTACCACGATAACCCACCACTGTAGCCGTAGAGCTGTTGTTAACGTAGCTACAATGCGGCGATTGTACCTATTCACATTACCGTCATCTATTTTTAAGCTAGTGTATTACTCAAGTCATACAATTGGATATTTACTGAATTGAAAATTACTTTCGGTTGATCTGTTTTGTGTGGAGTCGTTACTTATGGTATTGTTTAACGGAATAACATTTGAAAGGCTTACAACTGTGTGGAAATCATTGAAGTGTCTACTTCCTCTTTTACTAATTCGCGAATTTTACTATCTTCATGATAATGATCATTCTTTGAGGTGTATTTGATGCGTGGATTTGTTTTTGATTTGGGAAAAACAAAAAGCAATTGGCAGAACTATTTTCTACGTAAACCTTTAATAAAAATAATTATTTACTTTAGTTATTGCGTGAAGGATTTTCAAACAATAAAAGAATCATGTTTAGTCATAAAAAGTGTTTTTAAAAACGTTCATACTTTTTTATATTGATTTTTATATGGGTAAGAATGTATTATTTTACGTTAAAACTTAAACTTTAAAAACACTATTAATAGTACTCTAAAATTACAAATAAATACATGGTAGAGTCGTATAAACGACGGATTCATTTTGTCTAAGGACGTTGGTTAAACGAAAGTTCATAATCCAATCTAAAACATATATTGTATAATATCATTGGTAACAGCATAACCTAAATCAATATCTACTGTACGCCACTGACAATATCATAGAACGGTTAACTGCAAAATCTGTGTTAAAGTTAATTATTATTTATCCCGTGTAACATTACGCTTAAGAAATTTTTCGAATAAGGATTTTGTTTTCACAAAAGAAGTATAAAATAAACTTTCGAAATACGTGATTGAATATTGGAGATTATATTCGAGAGTATAAACTTTTTCCTTCATTTGACTACAAAACTTTGAAAGCGATTTCTTTTCTATTGTACCGTGGGACGTAGAGCTATTTTCGTTTTCTACATCATTGAATATTAAATCTAGTTTCTAAATAAACTCAAAGTTGGTGTATTTTCAGGAATCGAATATTTAATGTCTCAGTCGTAGATTATGAAACAGGAAACTCATCAATAACCGACAATTTGATAACAATCCGGTAGCAACAACAATATTTTTTCGATAAATTGATTTTATATTTATTAAAAATAACACAGACCTATGTTCTGGTAAAATTGCAACTTCACAATAAGAGTGTGTTCTCTTTAAAAATATATAAGTTGTATTAATGTTTACAAAATTGAATAAAAACAAACTATCGGATTACTCAAAGGTGTTTGAGATTCCGTAAATATAGAGATGGTGGCTTTCAAATAATGAAACGATGTGATACATATAAGTTCGAAAATTTATAGTCAACTCACTGTGTTGGTGTAGTATAATCGGTTAATGCATTTCCCCGGATAGGAAGAGATACAGGTTCGTATTCCGGTAGAAACAAAAATATTTTTTTGATAAATTGATTTTATATGTATATCTTTCTAATTAATACATTTTATTAGTATTTAAAATATCACAGACCTATGTTCTGAAAAATTACAACTTCACAGTAAGAATGTGTTCTTAAAAAAATAATTTAATAAAAATTTAGCCGGCAAAAAAGTAGTATTAGATAATCACCGCATTTATATTGCATATAAAAAATAGAGTGAATAGAAGTGGGGTGATCCTACACGCGCCCCACAGACATGGCCATGTAGGGACTCACCTGACAGCCATATAGGGCCGAAGTGAAGTGACCAATAAGCAGATGCCAATATAGCATGATGGACGAGTCCTAGGAGCTAGCCAAGTATTTCTCCGCAGACCGTTCTTTCGTCGACTCCACTCCAGTCTTCAACATTATTCGCGCATTTAACTGTACACTCACCGTACCTGCCATTGTAAATCGTTCCGCAATAAACGCCAACTTTTGTAAGTTCTCTTTTATTTGAATACCTTGGTCTAGACACAATATAAATAATCACACACGCATATTCATATACATTGCGACACGCGTGAGACTAGAAGATAGTTAAGGGCTTCAGTCTCATCATCCACAAGACCTTCTGATACGATCACACACATTAAGATCCTCACATACATTCAACAATCACAACCCCTACAAAGAATGTTTAAAATAAACTTGATGTATAGAATTACGAATGAAAATGTTATGGTTCGGACGAATAAAGAAAAACAAGTATTTAAAACAATTAAAATTCGAAAACTTAAATAGCCTCGATATGTGATGAGATATCTAGATGAGTATAAGATCTTGCACCTCATAGTGCAGGGAAAGATTGCTGGAAGTCGGGGCTCTGGAAGGAATCATCGGTTTACTGTAAAGCTTTTCCGGACCGCAGTAAACAAAGTGATTCTAATATTCTGGATTTTATCGCCCTGAAAAAATCAGCCAAAGCATGAAAATAAGAAGATAATGCTTGTATTAAAAATAGAATTATTGAATCACAGATTCAGCAAAAACCCTGAAAAATTCAGTCAGAATATTAAAATTGAAGAGAATACATTATTTTTAGGATAACACATTCTTATTGTGAAGTTGTAATTATTCAGAACATAGGTTTGTGTAATAAGAGATCCAGGTTCGAATCCCGGTGGCGCAACAACAATATTTTTCGATAGAATTGATTTTATATGTATATCTTTCTAATTAATATATTTAATTCATATTTAGAATACATTATTATTGTGAAGTTGCAGTTTTTCGGAACATAGTTCTATGGTATTTTAATACAAATTAAAAATATCAATAAGATATACAGAAAAATTCAATGCATAGTAAAAATATTTTTACTATGCATTGAATTCTTTCCTATCCGGGGAGATGCGTTTACCGATTACACCACACCAAAATAGTAAGTTGACGACAAATTTTCGAACATTTATGCTAATAATAAATATAAATATTTTTTTACTTCAGTAAGTTTTTTATTTTGCAATAGTAAAAAGTTACTACTGATCACATAACCGGCTATTAACACTAGTAAACATCCAACAGTTAAATGTTAGTTACCATTGTTAAATCTCTCAATCACAGTTACATAACGGTTTACCATCAATAGTATTTAATTATTACTTTATGGTAGTTTACAAAGTCTTTATGAAACAGCCGTCTCATTTCTTAACGAACGTTTGAAAGCACCCCCGAAACTTCATTCTTTTCAACGAAGATCACAGCAAGCATACTCAAATTATTTGCCAGCCACGAGATACTCTCTTTTTTCTTGAGGTTATGCGCAGGCACTGTGAATCTTGTTTCACGATTGTGTAACTACCCCGAATAATAATATATTGGCAAGGCAAAAGCTTTTACTACCATGTTTAGAGAATTTGTTTGAAATCCATACACAGAGCCATGCGAGCAGCAATCTTCTGCGTGGGTGACGATTACGGGACAGATAGAGAATTATTTTCCGCACAAAACTTTGATAATAAATTTTCGGGAAATGGCTTTTTGGTTCAAGATAGATTTAAACAGTTGGAAATAAATTAAAAGTTTTGGTGTTTTTTAATGCTGACTGCGAGTTAGTAGTACGTCAATGGTTTTTGTATCTGTATCGATTTGTAAAGTATGGATATTCATTGTAAGTTATTGGAATACCTTTGCAAGGTATAGTAGATATGGATAAATATGTAAGATATGATATCCCTGTTTTAAACATGAGAAAACTCTTGTTCAGAATTGGATAACGTTATTTATATATATATATATAGGGTGTTCAGCGGAAAAATTTCAAGATTGAATTGTAATTGCTCGTAAACCATCAAGATGAGATAAGTGGGAGGGGTATTGTTTGACGCGCGTGATTTGCGGATTTGCCAGTCGCAATGAGCCACTGGTCAGGAGCGCACCGCGCGTTCGCGGTTGAGCAATATTTAAAGTGCGGTGATTCATTGGTTCGTGCGCGTCGCGCTATTTGTACTCACTTTAATATTTGACGAGTAAGTGATGAGCCGAGCACGCAACTTATCTGGTGTTGTGTTCAAAAGTTCAGACAAGAAGGAATAATGGTTAACCAAACTCCTCTGGGACCATCAACATTAGCAGCGACGCCAGAATATGTGGCTCAAGTTCAAGGTGAAATTATGAAAAAATCAACAGTGCACGTTATTTTGAAAAATAAACTATAGTTTCACCCATACAAACTGCAAATCGTGCAGTTTCTCAACGAAAATGACTATTCTTTACGTGAAACCTTAGCAAGAACGATGCTGGAACGTTTTGGAATAGCACGAACGCTTGGAAACATATTGTTTACTGACGAAGCACATTTTCATGTTGATGGTTATGTTAATAAACAAAACATGAGATACTGGTGCTTCGACAACCCAAGGGAATGTTATCATAGACGTTTGCATTGTCCAAAAACGACAGTGTAGTGTGCAATTTCTGCCCGAGGGATAATTTGCTTACAAGAACATATCCGCCGTGAAGTTGCTGCCATTGAACTAACACTTTGCTCTCGCGTGTTCGCAAATTTAAGAGTCCAATTGTAAGAGTGTCTTGAGAGGAATGGATGGAATTTAGACGATATTGTTTATAAAACGTAAAATCCGCACCGTTAAACTCCATTTCGTATAAATAAAACATGAGAATAACATTGTAGTTTTTTTTATTATTTAATATTAAACTTGAAAATTTTCCGCTGGATACTTTATATATTGTAACTTTTGAGCCTAAGCAGTGATTGTCTGGGAGACGGACGAATGACGGAAGTCGGTTCGAGGTGGGCGAGTGAGGGGAATTTCCGCACGGGGTGCCGGGGCGACGGGAGCGGGGCCGTGCGGCGCTCGCTGTGAATAATGGCGAAAGGCAGAGAATCTGAACAAAGAGAGTTTTCACGTGGATTTCGGGAGATTATGGGCCCCATTTCACCCGCGTAATGGAGCGATCGCCTAGGTTGCATGCAAAATGGCGTCCACTTGATGGAACTTTGATCTGGACGCAGGTCGGCTGGAGAACGGCCGTCGCCATAACCCAACTTCAATACTAATAATTGGTGCAACTGAAATTCTATCATATGCCTCCGTGGTGAGGGTGTTTGGAAAAAAAATGGTGTAACCGAAGATTTGGACAGTTTCTTTCATTTCTTGTATTTACTGTATATAAAGTGTAATTAATATGTTGAAACTAGTGGTTTTACTGCATGATACCATTTCCATCCATCCGAGCCAGCCATTCCGACATCATACACATACACACTCGCAGACTGAGCCTAGTTGCGTTCCCTGAGTAGCGGAGGTGTCGCCTTGCTGTCGTAGCCAGATTGTAAAAACAAAGTGGAATGGAATTTTTTCATATTTTTATCCTATTACCATTAAGTAGTTCAATTTAATTAAAACAATTACATATAATAAAGATAATAATATTATATAAAGTAAATATTATTCACCAGTAAAATTATAGTTCGTTTTAATATCTATATGAGTCGATATCGTTCTCAACTTTAGAAAGGTTGTAATGATATTATTAATTCTCTGAAAATGAGTTTCCGTGTTGAATCGGAAATACATGTATGATAATAAATTCAATTAATATCTTTCGATACTGATCGAAGATTTTAAATCCTTTATCTTTATACTCACAGCTATGAGTCGTTTTCTTTACACCAAGCTAACGAGTTTTGAGGATAGATTTTTTTTAAAAATTTGCACGAGGGATACAGAACACGACATCTTTGCAGGTGATCTTTGCTGATTTATCAATTGTAATTGATACTGGTTGTGGCTGCGCAATGGTGATAATATAGCTGTCTGCAGAGCCTAACAGTTGGTAGTGTTAAATAAAATAACATATGTACTTATATTAACTCAAATATAAGATTACGCTTGCAAAAGCGGTAGCTTAAATATTTTTCCAGAATTTTAATATGTTAAAAACTGATCCACTCTTAGACTGTCAGGATAGTTTACTTTTTGAATTTTACAGTTATACCAAATCCTTATTTTCTACATATATGTACAGGAATGAATGTATTTTTTATTTATATGATAATTTCTGTGGCTGGAACAAAGATGTTATATTATCTATAAGGTAATGCACTAAAAATATTTCTGGATATTGATTTATATGATTATTATAAGAATTTTTTTTTTCCATAAAACCCAAATTATAAATAATGTAACTGGGATTTTATTTGACACGACGGGAGCCGAACTCGCGATCCTCTTGTAATAGTGGAATCATTTTTCATCTATTACGTCGAGGTCAACAACATGCAGATTGACAAAGTGTGTAGGCGAACGGACTATCGGGTACATGACACGCCTGAATAGAGCCAGTATTCTATTAAAATTCAAGCGACGCATCGCTTCACTTCGCTCACGGCGTGATTTACCAAACGGGTGGTAACTACCCAAACAGGCAGGGATGCCAATTCTTGACCTTCTAACAATAAGAAAATTAAAATCTGCGTTAATTAGAAGATATAATATTATTAAGGAAAACACATTCTTATTGTGAAGTTGTAATTATTCAGAACACAGGTCTGTGATATTTTAAATACTAATTAAATGTATTAATTACAGAGATTTACATATAAAATCAATTTTATCGAAAAATATTGTTGTTGCTACAATAAAAATATTCTTATTTTAGCAATATTTTAATATGTCCAAGAACACACAATTACTGGATTTTATAGTGTAGTGGTACTCGAAGTGTTTCCATATATTAACATATATATACAACTTTCAAACAAATTGATTGATAAGGAGATTGATTAATGAGTGAGAATGGTTAACGTTACATTAGCAGAAGACAGGTCGCAAGCCCTATAATTACCCATACTTCGTCTCTATGAGATATTTATTATTTGTTTAACTCACTTTACTTTATTTAACACATTTAACAATTTAACACAAAATTTGTTTTGAGATTCTAAAATTTTCTTTAGATCCTAAAATAACTGAAGAATCTGACCCCATTCGCGGATGTTTCGTATCCCATTGCAGGGTCCATCAGTTTCACCGACGCGTGAAGCTCCAGATAACACAGCCCTCCCGTTGAAATATTACGCAGGGCGGCTACCACCCCAGTCACCTTTACGACGATGTGTTTCAAGACGATTAATACTGATTTATTTATTTATTGTATGTACACTTTCTTAAACAGTACAACAACTGTACAACAATATTTTGATAATTTTAAAGCGTGTTTTTGGTTCCGATAATCAAGTAGACAAAGGGATCGAATAAAATATTCACATTGCCAGGGCGTGGAACGGGGGCAAGTTTGAAGGAAAAAAATGAGATATGCAAATTTTGAATAATGATGTTCATTTTATTAGAATTTTTTTTTTTTGCATAAGGCGGGGAAGGGGTGGGGTTATTACATATTTTAAATCCCCTGCTGCCATGAACGATTTAACCATTTGATGTCTAAAAAAACTGTGCGTTTGACAGAATGAAGGATGATTGACGAATATGTTTACGTCATTTCCGAACATTTTGTTACATAATATTAAATCGAAACAAAATGGGCATGAATATTCCTCAAAAAATTTGGTTAACTTCAAAATTTTTCCATTAAATTACGGCTCGGGATAAACTTTTTTTTTTTTTTGCAAATTGACCTTTTTCTTCTTTCGTGAACTTTCAAAAACGTTAGCCGCAAGAGACGCGGATTGGTTTGAGAAAATTGCGTAATACGCGGCTGCTTATATACGTCAAAAGGTCACGATAGAATGAAAGCAAACTTCAATTAAATAGGTACATTTTAAATATATAAAAACATTAAAAATAACTTTTAAATTATAATTAATAACACATGTCTGATTTATCGTAAATTTAAATGATTAACGTGGCATAATGGTAACGGCAAGAAAAAGTAACTCCCGAGTTTGTATCTAAAATATATTTTTGACAAATAAAATTTTTCTATATATTTTTCTAATTAATCCATCTAATATGTTTTAGTGAATATTTAAACTAGATTTTCAAAAACAACATTCCCCTGACATAGACTAACCCAAGTGTGGAGAAGCTTCAAAAGTTGGTGTTGACTGACCAATAGACTACTTTCGTATGATAATAATAATAATTATAATTATTGTTATAATACATTTATTCAAAAATTAAAATTATTAAAAAAGATATAGAACTCTACGGCTGCCTTTGAGATGAAAGTGTTTAAAAAAGTATCTATATAATATATTGGAATATTGAAACATCCGCACCCAAATGTGCTTCGGCAAATTAGGCCGTATCTACATTTTAAAAATATTATGTCATAACGTTTTATGATTATTTATTTTTAAGACTATAAATTGAATTCTATATATTTTTTAATGAAAACACATTTTTATTGTGAAGTTGCAATTTTAGAATATAGTTCTGTGGTATTTTAATCCCGGTAGCAACCAAATATTTTTTCGATTATTTTTTTTTTCTGTACTCGAATATTTTTCAAATTGAATAATATCATTTGTCTTAAAATATTTAATATTATTACGTGAAATAATTGGGTCACGGTGTTGATGTTGTGTATATAAAAAAAGATGGTGAAAAATCGGTGTTTTTACAACAACAGTAGATACCTACTGTGTTACAGCTGACCTTTGAGAGTGTACTTTCTCCACAAGTTTGTAAGTCTGGCCCATCAGGATGACCTGGTAACCCAAGATAAATATATTGTGCCATTTATTAGTTTCTCCATGGGTATTCAGGGACGCTCATTATTCTAACATTTGACTCAACAACACGTGTCAATCGATGAACCGATGATTTTACAAATTTGAAAAAAAAAATTACATAAAATTTATGGTAAACAGAGAAATTGAATGTATTCACTTGTCTCTCAAAATTCAATTAAAAATAAAGCAAAATTAAGCATTATTTATACATGAATAATTTTTTTTCTATGTCATCTTTTATTCACGTAATTAACACTTTCCAAAACAGCATCGTTTAAACCATGAATTTTAATTCACAAAAAAAGAATTCAGAGCATTTATTTCGTTCTTTTAACATTCAATCTCCACAAGAACGATAGTAATGCCATGTTAAAATTTGGGATCATGTTATGCAAGTTCGTGAGTAGATTGTAATATATAACATCAGAACTTTGTTACAGGTATTTACTATCTTTGTAGATACTGAAGGGGAAAAAGAGGGTAGAAAAACATATTATACGTAGGAATGGTATGATACGCGTGTCTGAAACAATGTTGTAAAGCCTTTTAATAATAGCTATATGACTTTTTAAAATAATAAATTTGACAGATCTCAATTGAATTCATTTTTGTTTTGCTGGAATTGGTGAACACGGGTCGGTCCTACCAATCTCAGTACTGAGATTTATCTCAACTAAAAATATTTGAGACTTATCTCATCGTGTCTCATTCGGTGGATGCGGGCCGTTTGAAATAGTCACCTAGAAAATGAATATGAGGATATCAAATGGATGCGGTTGCTGAAAATAAGGTGAATCCAGATAAATTTAGATATTACAGAGAAAAGATGAAATGTGATCGCTAAAAATGGGAGTACTAGGTAAAAACCGAGCTTACGAATGGTGAAAGGATGGTAAACAGATACATCTAGATGTAAGGCGAGCATGGATGTGCAAAATGTCACGACAAAGACATGTCATGAAAGAACACAAGAACATGTGAAAGGAGATGTATGAATGTGAAAAAAGTGAGTGTTGTTTCTCAAACGTGAAGATATTTCGGTCGTCTTGTTTTACTGTAATTTATAATCACACGAGACTGAAATTTCTTTGTTATTATTTTTCTTCTTTGTTCTTTGTTATTTCAGCGAAAGGAATGATCCAACCTCACGAAGACGGTAATTAGTCTTGAAGTTATTAATTTATTAATCAATCTAATTAGAAGATTTTCAGAGAAACAAAATACCGCATATATTATAAAACTTCACAATTAAGAAAATGTTGTTATGAGAAAATCAAGAATATTATAATTATCATTATTAAATCTGGATTATTAAACAGCGCTCTCTTTATTTATTGTAAATATATATAATGAAAATAAGGTATAATTACACATTTTTTAATCAAAATTAGTATTAGTAGTCTTTGAAATTTTAATTATTAACGTTATTATCAAGCAATCTTTTAAAAAAAATATTTGGACAATCGTGTATTACAATATTATTATTATAATATTATAATCTATTACGATGGTAACGATGGTGAGCATTCTGTAAATTTACCAAAGATTTAAATCGCTTTGTATATTTTTCTAAATATCCGTCAAATGCTGCCGATAAAAGCCTTGGAGCGAGACTATATAACTATATTATTAGAAAACATGAATCAAAATATAATTGTACGTTCAAAGGCACATGGTGTCCGTAGGCTGCTAATATGGAATAGTTATGAACTTAGTTATTACTACTTACTGAAAATAATTGTTATAATACGCATTGCTCATTTTGACTATAAACAAGCAATAATTCAGTATTACGTACTATGTATATTACTGTACAAATATATTTTACGTAATATGCAAACGGTAAGCCACTAGGTAACAAGGTTAGGTATACTATTTCATTATTGAAACGTGTTTAATAATTTGAAAAACCTTTAGTGAGCATTTTATTGGTAAGAATTATTACGATTTGCTAGTAGTAGGTATTGAGAAGTCAGTAAAAGGCCAAAAAAAATATTTTTTGAAATATATATAGTCCTCTATCAACACCTTTCAATACGCCATTGAGTGTATTTTTCACGTAAGACGTCCAGAATATGGAATTTTCTTTTGTTAGTATTTCTTTGGGGACAGTTGTATTTCATAGCAACTCAGGTAGGCGTATTTCGAAGGATGAATGAACACACATCACTTAACTATTTATTTACAGATATCGGTTGGAAAAAGAGATGTTCTAAAATATAATAGGGAGAAGAATCAATAAAACATTCACGTAAAAAAGTTAAACTTTGACAAAAGAACAAAACTCGTTCAACTCCAGCGGAGGGGAAAATAACGAGTTTTTTCTTCCTGAAAATCAGATTGCTGAGTAGCGAATTTTGGTGGCCTAGGCCTAGGGGTGAAATGAACCATGGCGCCCTCCATCCCCCGGTATGAGAAAAGCTGGGAAATAATACGTCCCCAATAAGTAAGAGGAAAACAAGCCGACGCGGAGGTCGTGGAATATTCATACTCAAATCGTAAAACACAACAATCCATGAAATAAACATTGATAAGGGATGAATCAATATAATTAATACTTTCCCAAAAAATTAATAATATTGACACACACATATTTCATGGTTACTTTAATACGATAATTCTTTAATGATACAAATATATTCGTAACAGTTTCACCATGCTTCTCGTTTTTATATGGATGGGTCAGTACTTGGCGAAATTCTTCAACTTTAGTATTAATCAAGAAAAGGTAAGAAAAAGCAAGGACAATGCGGTAATGTACTTCTAAGTTAGATATTTGTGAGTCGGGACGACTTCAAATAATCAACACTAGCTTTACAACACCAATGAACAATGAATAAAGTGAATTTATAAGTATTAGAAGTGAATTATTTAAAATAATTTAACCTGTTGATTACCTATCGTTTAATGGTTTAATAAAAATTTGCATTTCATTTGTATTTAACTTTTTTTCTTCTTTTGTAACTATTTAATTTTATTGCATTATTTGTACAAAATGCTCATTGTTTATCTCGTGTTAAAATTTTAGTTTTTCATTAATAAAATAAATAGTTATATATTAAAATTTTTAGGAAATATCCATATTACAATAATGATTTTTCTTAGAGTTTATTAAATATAAAATAAATTTGTACATTTATTATTTTGTAAACATCCTTAATTGTCTTATTATTCAAACATAGTTTTTATACATAGACTCAGGAGTGTGGAGTGGGTTTTTGTTATCAAGATACTACTAATATTACTTATTAATATTAAACAAATTGCTAATTAAAATTAAACACAGCAGTGTAAAAACAGATACTCGGTAAAATGTAAAATCTTGGAAGCTAAATCATATTTTTCTAAAATATCGAAATAAAAATTTCTTAGTCTTTTTAATGTGGGTGTTATTCGTCCAGAAATACCGTCATTAAAGTTTTTTTATTGCAGAAGTTGCTCACCAGCTGTCGCCATATATTATATTAAAATTTTAATATGAGATATATGTGTTTTCTCGTTTTTATGATAACGATTAAAGAAAAACCTTTAATTACAGTTATATCTATCACGCGGGTAAACATGTCGCTCCAGGTCATGGAAACTACTTCATTTTTATTCCAACTTATCGTTAATTTTAATTTCTTTTATCGCGGTAAGAATATAAGTTGGAATTGGATATCGAATCAAATAATTTGTAATGATTTTCTATTAAATGATTGAACGCACTGTGCAAAAATCACTCATTATATGTTGTTACTTATCAATAGCTTTAATGTTTCACGGGGAAAAAAAAATATTAATAATAACAACGCTACCATTTCAAGGAGCATGGAGCAATTTGGAGATCGACCTCTTTCTCGTCATCCATGTACATTGCTGTGCAGTGATCGTAAGATTCTTCGTAGAGGGTTTTTGTTGGACATTTTTTACACTTTCAATTAATTAAAAAAATTAAATAGGAAGGTACTCAAGATGCTTGTAGTCTGTAAATAACTTGTAAAAGTGTAACAAGTGTAAAGGATTCTCTTAAATGTCTCTTTTAGTAATATGTTTAATGTATGCAAGAAATGTTTTTCTACAAGTTGTGGAGAGTCTTTTTTCATTCGTAACATGCGACGCCAAATAACACCACACTTCAAAATCGTCAAGCATACTTTTTTTTTTCATTCATCCAGGCTGCACACAATGCTATGGAGAGCATCAGAGTTTTAACGAGTTAGAATTTTGGTCAGTTTCGACATAGCAGACTTGGCCATACCCATTCTTCTTCTGACCTATAAGTTATTTACTTTGAATATTTTTGTCTTGCTTCTTTTTATTTGAAGACCTAGTACCGAGCTCTCGTCCAAGTATTATTTTAAATTTCAGCATTATAAAAACATATATAGCCTCCTTCTGATGAAGTATATATATATATATATATATTTCTTCTGAACACAAGCTCATTTGTATATTTTTTTAATTAATGAAAAATCTCGTAAATAAAAATAAAATATTCATCAGCAAAAATATGAACTAAAGTTTCAAAAAACAAAACAAAAGATTGGAAAAAATACACGTACAGCCTTTTGTTTCTGATACGACGTTTTTAATATGATTCGCAAATACACCGAGAGTTAGTTGTCAAAGATACAAGTTGCATGTTCCACTAGTGTTGTTAGGTTAGGTTAGGTTAGATTAGGTTACGAAGAAACGAGCTGTGTCCATACTGTAGCAAAAAAAAATATCACCAACAATGCTATAAACGAAGAATGCCATCATAATAACCAATATTTTGCCAACATAATTGTTTTCGGCCAAGAAATTTTGAACTCTCCGCGTATGCAGTATACATTCCTATGATGAACTATCGTGATTTCGTGTTGTGTCTATGGTTGTATCAACACTGTGTTCCTTTAAGAGAAGAAAACCAAGAGCTAAAAGCCAAGGAACACACGGCAAAAGTTTAATTATATTGAGCCAAACAAAAACTTTCATCTTCGTACGAGAACAATTATAACTTATTTCGCAGACTGAGGGGAAACAAAGCCGATACATATTTGAGTAGTGAACCTAGGTATATATTGTTCTTTCTTAATTGTATAGCTTTAAACTAAATACCACCACACACGTACGCCATAATAGCGCAATCCTCAGGCCACGTAGGTAATTTTTTTCAGTGTTCTATTTAACACTAATGTCCTCGAAATTTGTTAAGGCGTATTGGATAAGTATATAGACTACCAAATATATAAACATGAACTAACGTAAATTCTTTTTTCAATATTTTCATTTTAATGTCATAAACGTAATCACTTTGGTGCCACTTACGCAATCAAAGTAGCTCCGCGACTTTTTTAAAATATATGATTCGATTGGAACGAAAATTTAAACGCTGACAATATAATATGCATTATTGTAAAAAATACGTCTTGTTTACACAAAGATTTAATTTTCGAAAAGTAAATACTTTTACTGTTGCATAAATGTGTCCTAAAGTATTGGATTTATGTTATCCACAAAGAACGTGTCTAGAACCCATCTCCTGTATGTACATTTTATTTCATGTCTATTCATTTAGTGGTCTGTGGATAAGTACCAATTTTCTATTTTGAATAACGAATTTATCAATGAGAAAGGAATTACAAGACTCACAGTGAGATATATATAGTGAATATATATGTAGTGAACTTGCATTATGTTGCATATATATAGTAAGTAGAGTGTAAAATTTCTATTATGATTTGAATTACCCATTGCGGAACACCGTAAAATCAATCGACAGATTAAACAGGCGCGTAGATGACGTTTGTGGACAAAAACTACCCTGCAAAGTTGGGTTATATTTATCAAAATAATAATAATTATTAAATAAAATATAAATATTTAATTATTCTAATAAGACTCTAAAAAGTAATACTAAAATATGTCGAAGTGGATGATAATTAGAAAAAAAACAGAATCATAGAATAAAATATTTAATACAAAATAAATAAATCAACTAGAAAGATATACAACAAAAAAAATCAATTTATCGAAAAAATATTTTAGTCGTTTAGGGAATTTGTTATAAAAGATTATGTAGACTCAGTTTGAACAAAAAAAAACATATTCTTATCAATAGTGATAACAGAAAAATATCTTAAAAATAACCCAGAAAAAAGGAAATTAACAAATATTTATGAAAGTATTAAGTATCTCAGAAATAAATGATGCAACTTACAAATAACCTATTTTCTTCTAACTTCCATTTCTTTTAATATATTTTTAAGTTAGTTTACGGGAAGTTTTTATATCTTGACAGATATTTCTGTAAAGATATATTAAAGTACAACGTGAAGATAGAGAAGAAATACAGCCAATATAAAAGTTAACGTAATTACTATCAATAATTAAGAGAGTCAAATAAAATATAATGTTACAGTTAACAATATTTTATGGTGGAAATGTTAGAAACAACTTATAAAATTAAATGGTACAATTGAAAATTGATAAAAATGTGTAAAATAACCTAAATATAATTATTCATAGGTGCAGTTAATGGCGCATCGCTTCCAAGGTCAACGATATCAATATAAAGGTGTCCAGTGGAAAATTTTTAAGTTTAAATATTAAATAAAAATAAAAACTACAATGTTATTCTCATATTATATTTATATAAAATAGAGTTTAACGATGCGGATTTTATGTTTTATAAACAATATCGTCTAAATGCTGTCCATTTCTCTCAAGACACTCATCCAATCGGACTCATAAATTTGTGAACACGCGAAAGCAAAGCATTGGTATAATGGCAGTAACTTCACAGCGGATATTTTCTTGTAGGTCCTGAATTGTACAAGGATTGTTACTGTAAACTCTCGACTTAAGGTATCGCCATAAAAAAAGTCGCGCGGTGAAAGATCCGGTGACCGAGGTACCCAGGGTATGTCTCCGTACTTGTTGATTAATTTATTGGGAAAAATTCCCCTCAGCTTCTCCATTGAAACTGTAGCTATGTGTAGAGTGGCCTCATCTTGCTGAAATTGTGTTCTGTTGTTAAACCTGGAAAACGCTGCAGTTGCGGTACCAAAAACTCGTTGATCATTCGGCAATACACGTTAAAAAAATAAGGGTCAGTTATCACTCGGGCAGAAATTGCACACCGCACTGTCGTTTTTGGACAATGCAAACGTTTTTGATGGCCTTTCCTTGGATTGTCGGTGCACCAGTATCTCATGTTCTGTTTATTAATATATCTATCGATATGAAAAAATGCTTCGTTAGTAAACAATATGTTTCCAAGCGTTCATGCTGTTTCAAAACGTTTCAGTATCGTTTTCAGTAAAGAATAGTCATATTCGTTGAGAAACTGCACGATTTGCAGTTTATATGGGTGAATCTGTAGTTTCTTTTTCAAAATAACGTGCACTGTTGGTTTTTTCATAATTTCACGTTGAACTTGAGTCACATATACTGGCGTCGCTGCTGATGTTGATGGTTCCGGAAAAGTTTGATAACCATGATTCCTTCTTGTCTGAACTTTTGAACCCAACACCAGATAAGTTGCGTGCTCGGCCCATCACTTACTCGTCGAATATTAAAGTGAGTACAAATAGCGTGACGCGCACGTACCAATGAATCACCGCACTTTAAATATTGCTCAATCGCAAACGCGCGGTGTGCTCCCGACCAGTGATGCATTGCGACTGGCAAATCAGCAAATCACGCGCGTCGAACAATACCCCTCCCACTTACCTCACCCTGATGGTTAATGAGCATTTACAATTTAATCTGGATGTTCAATGTATATGAAATGTTAAGAATTATGGTGATTTGGTATTTGCGTGTACAGCTAGTGCGGGTAGATTATTGCAATGAAACAGTACTTATGATAGTTGGTGTTTATTTACAGATTGAATTTACGTTTGTTTATTATTATATTATAAAAAGTATAAGATAAAAGTAGTACACTGGAGACGGTGCCGAGGTGTGAGTAAACGTATCCGAGGAACTGGCCAGGAGAAGAACGGTCGGTTTTAGATTTCCTCGGACTGGTTGCGGCGCGACGTCTTGTTGTCTGGGTTGGTGGGTACCATTCGGACTGTATGGCTGTTGAGTGATTTCTTACGCGGCCATGTCGATAATTTAATTGTTGCATTCTCACAATAATAATGTGTTCTTAAAAATAAAATATTTTTTGATATACCTACGTGTGACATTATTTATCAAGACTGTCCACGAACTTTGTAGCATTTTTGTTTCCAGAAGTTTACTATGATTTAAATATTAAAAAATATTTTTTTTAATGAAAATACATTTTATTGGGAAGATGTTATTTTAGAACAAAGTATTTTTCTGATAGATTATTTACAAGTATCATTTGAAATTCAGCATATTATACATATTTATATCGTGGTAAAAGGTGTGGTGGCCAGGGGAAGGGGGGAGGATCAGTGTAACAATACAAAATTTAGAACGGATGGCAATCAATGTAATGTAATACACATTTATATCAGGGGGAGATGGTGAGGTAGCCAGGGGTAGAAAGGGGTATTTATGTTTTGCACAAAGTCCTAAAGAGTAACTATTCACAATTAGGTTTAGATTGGTAAAAAGATGTAGGACTGTATAGAGGATAGACAGACATACATTCAGTTTTAATACATTTTAAATATATTGATATTTATGGTACTTTGTTGTGGAAGGTATGTGCTAGTATATATAGAATTTCATAAAATGTAACATAATGTAAATAATATATTCACCCAGTTCTGTCAGCTATCAAGTATTCAAGGTAGTTATTTAATTCCGTTATCGAATTTAAATGCGTAAATAATGAAAAATTTCACGGATAATTGCAAGTTGGCAATGGCAACATTCTGCATTCGCATACCGAGAAGTTAGTCACAGCCGAGAAACTGCTGTTATTTTTGGATATTTGTTTTCGACAGTTTCTATTGTCTAAATAAAAATTGTCGATATAGGAAAAAAATTTCTTATGATACAAAATAATTTTCTTGCTTGTACAGACAGTTATATACTGAGACATTATATATTATTATGAATCCTAGTAGTTCCAAAATTGTACAACACACTCAGCACCAACTGGAAATCGTTCACTTCCAATAAGATTACACAAATATGGACTCAACATATGATACAGTTGGGTAGAGATCAATCAGAAGCATCGCTATCTAATATTCTAATATAATCATTATACAGTGTCTACACTAATAATTCACTAATTCTACAACAATCTCACTACATTTTTTTCCCTCTATTTTTATTTTATTCCTGTCGAATCTTTATCTTTCTTGAATTAAATAACACCACAACTGCACGAAAAAAACTGGCTACTTTAACACAGACGACAGTCTAGCAAAGTAGCCAGAACAATGCTGCATATATCAGAGGTGGAGTCTACTTCATCTCACACAATAAACTACGAGTATATACTTAATTGCAATATAACTGTATCTTATGTTTATCATGTTATATTATCAAATATTTTTACTATAGAAACCACAATTCGTCATTGCAGAAAATATTAAATAAATGACATTTTATTGAATAATTATACTCGATCAATAAATAGTAAGGGATCAAAAATATAATTAATTCAAATGCAATGAACCGTTATTAAAAGACCGCAAGACCGTTATTAAAAGTTTGACCGACGTACAAACGACGAGAATTATTTTAATGTTGATAGGTAGAATTTTTTTTATGACCATCTACTTACATTCGTAAGTCGCTATAAAATATACGCTGACCGAAAAATTTGCTGAACGTGGGGGATACCACATAGTCATTTGGTACCAGTCGTTTAGAAGGTTCAACATATTATCCATGATTTGGGATAACGTATCAGAACCGTTACTCATCGTATCGAATCAGAACGACTACTTTCCCAACTGTAGAACTATCTCCAGCATTCTAGAACTTCAGGTAATAAATTAGCTTTCTGTATTTAGAAAAATATACAAACGAAATTTTAATTCTATATTTGAATACAGTAAAAGACAATTTGATAATTTCGCGCGAGAAAAAGCTTCAAGCGGTTACCATTTTTAAGCCATATTTAACATAAAGATTAGAACGAATTATAATTTAAAATTCAAATAGATAAGGCTCTCTAGGTTGGAGAGCATCGAACTTGAAATGAAGAGCCTAACCGCCATGCCTTGGGGTTGATTTTCAAAAATTATCACGTATCTAATAAAGAGGGTCTACTCCCAAGCTTTGCAAAAGATAATTAGGTTTTACGAGTTTTCCACAATAGATAAAATATCTGATGAAAGGTTTGAAAAGGATTTTTTTTCGCTTCATTAAATTTTTGGTATTCACGGCCGTTTGATACGCTGCTTATCTGCAAAGTTTTAACGGATTATTGGCATGCTCTTTGGGTTATCTTTACTCTAACCCCCGCTTCGGCTGTGATTCTGTGAGGAAATATTACTATACAAGGAAAATTCTATAGAATCAACATTATATTAAAGTATTTTTGCCTCAATGTTAAATATCACAATTTATGAAGTAAGATAAAATGTGCTATAATATGATATCTCTTTCATTTCTTTTGAATTAAAAAAAAAATGTGGCCCGTATGAGGTTAGATATCCCAAATAAACAAGGATGGCTAAAAATTATATATTCTACCCGCGAATATGTAAATATGTAAATGTCATCTTATAAACTTACCTGCAATTATTTTATTAGAAAACATCGCAAGGCACACACGAGGTTACTTGTAATTTACATAATATGTAAGAGAAAGAAGTAAAAAAAGAAAAATTATATAATGTTATAAAAATATATATTTTATACCAAAAACTAATTGACAAAGAAATGTTTTAAGATAAGTTGTAATAGTTTTGAAATGGTGCAGTAAAATGCCCGCCTGTGGAAATGCGATACAGCATCTCCGCGGAGCCCGGTTGACAGATTGAAGGCTTCCCAGATTGCGCGGCCTCCCTCCGCCCGACATCAGCTGCTACCCGCACACGTGACGTGTGTATTGTCACGCGTGATATTTTATCCGGACACAGAAAGATTTACTACCATCAGGCGCAGTGCGCACCCTTCAACCGGCCCCGAAAACCTTTCTCGAAACGGGATAAAAATGTCATTTAACTCTCCTATGGGCGCAGCCATCTCGCGTCGATGGTCCGCATATTTCTGCTTTGTGGCCTATTCGAGTGTACGGGGCTGCGGTGATACGTGCTGTACCCGTTTCTCCCGAGCTGATATTAAAAACGAAATTCACGACAATCTTCTGGCGCGACAAAGCATGCAAACAATATTTTCTTATTGATTTTTCATTAGGGACGGCACTTTTCTCGCTTTTATGTGCCCAACTGCAATAAACAATAAATACAATTTCTACCTTTTTCCCTCAACCGACAAGAACTGCCGGCGTTGAGTACCTGCCGTAACCGGAGGAATAAGCTATCCACTGTGTCATTTCATGTACATAGGTACACATTGCGTAGTTCAAAGGAAACGCAGACATAAAGTCTAAAGAAGGTTGGAAAGACCCTTTCTATACGACTATGGCCGTACTAAACATTGCTACCCATTTAGTTTAATATAAGCGGATACGCTATTCCCAACACTGGAGAGACAAATTTCATATGGAAATGAAGGAATCTTTTTCGTGTAAATCTAGTTAAGTGACTACAGTTTGCGAGCAGATTACCTACCGCGCATTTCGTTATTGTTGTTGGTACCGACTTCAAAATGTAATTTTATTTTATGCAAAGGATAATATTTGTATAAATTTATTCTTATAATAACCGAAACCAACTTTGTATAGCCTGTATATGAGAAAAGATAAAACATTTTTGTATCGCGATCGGGCACGGTGTGATCGGTGAACACATGTATATTCTACTTTTAAAATCGGCAATATTATCTTTGTGGTTAAGATTCATATTTTTATTTATTATCTTTGTTTTATTAACCACTAAAGACCGGCATTTTATACAAATAATAGTATAGGAAATTTACTCATAAATTCTAAACACAAAGATGATAAATTTAACAAATCTGGTGTCTATAAACTTAGTTGCAAGGATTGTGCTGCATTTTATATTGGTAAAACGGGTAGAAAATTTAATATAAGAGTAAGGGAGCATTTGAGATGTTTAAACAATAGTGGGTTTTCAGAATTTACTAATCATATGATAGAAAATGGTCATGATTTTGATAAAAAATTGGGATTGTCAATTTTGCATATAAACGGTGTTGGTCACAAATTAAATAATTTGGAATACTTGGAGATAAATAAAGCGTGTAAAACTAATCAAAAAAAATAAATTATAAACAACCAACTAAATTTAACTACTAGTCCCATTCTAAAATTTTTTCCTAAAAATTATTCGAGTAAATTTGTATTAAGTAATGATTTGAGTTAGGTACTAAAAAAAATATATATATATTTTTTTAAAAATAGATTCTGTCAAAGAAACAATATATGATTTAGTTAGTTATGACATCCTGAAGAAGAAAATGGTATTTTTCGAAACCGGTAGATGTATTTAAGCTCATTTTAGTGGTTAATAAAACAAAGATAATAAATAAAAATACATATATATTCCACGTTTTAAAAACGAATTATTATTTAAAAAAATGTAATATTATTATCACCGGTTTTAGTTTTGTTCTCTAGGTATTTTTCGTGTAACTTCATTATATTAAAGAGTTTGTGTCATCAAATTCGACTGGTATTGACCGCGATATACAGAACAATGCAAATAATCAATATTAAAGTCTGTAACTATTTTATATCTTGCGCTAAACACGCAAGTAACGGCCCACTATCGTACAATGTTTTACAGTTGAGCCAAAACACAAATCGCAATATGTCTATTTCTAGGTGGCATTACAGTTATGTGTCGTATCATATTGCTGGAACGGTAAATTATGTACTTGAAGCCACATCTTTATTTTTAGATTTTGTGGAAATATTGGCCGTAGCAAGCAGCAGCTGGTAACGTAGCGTAGATTTCTGCTAATATGTAGTATTTAATTATGCTTTGTGGAATATTAGTGATTTTTCGTTAAAAACTTTTAAAATTGCACAGCTAACACAGATAAAGAGTATATAATAATCAATATGAATACTATTGTAAAATTGTGTCACTGGTAGAAGAGTAGGTCCCCAGTAAATTGTTGTTACGCCACTGGGTAACAAATTATCAGCTAATTTGAACCATCTAGAATTGAACAGATTGAAGTACTTATTTTAAAAGCAAACGATTTTTGGGGAGCTGATGATATGGTCCAATTATTTGTTTGTTTGGTGTAATTATTGTTTAACCAGATACCGGTCCAATTAATTATTAGTGTTTTGGTTTTCCCATTTCTCAGCTCAATGTGTGTAAAGTAATATATTTGTATTTGAGTTCCCTTGATACCTTTGATGTTGGCCCCGAGCCTTAATTTTCCTTACCTTACCATAGTACAAAAGCAACAAAGTAATTAGGCGTTTTCTAGAATGGAAGTTTCCAGCGTTGCTGACATTATCCTCGCCTATTGATAAAACTTTTAAATTTGGTAAAGTTTCAGTGAATACTCTCTGTTCTAAGCGTCACGCTATCACCACGAGTGACTAACTATCGCTGCTCTTAGGGTTGCCATTAAATTGATTAAAAATAGCAGAAATTTATAATTGGCTATTTTTAAGCGGTCGTGAAAAGACGCAAGAATTCAAGACTGGAATTCTAAATCTAAATAAATATCGATAGAGAGATTGATTATGCTAAAACACGAAGGTTTAAATCACAAGTTTACTGAAAGAGAAATGGCGCTGCAGAAAAATATTCTGGACGAACTAATAATTAATTTTCAATACTAATTAAATAGAAATATATACATATAAAATCAATTTTATCGAAAAATATTGTTGTTGCGCTACCGGGATTTGAACCTGGATCTCTTTTCTAACCAGGGAAGGTGCATTATTCAACTATGTTACAGCGACAGTACTTTTGACGACAAATTTTCGAACCTACATGTTACACTTTTCAAATTAATATATCTATCATTTCATTAGCGGATAATACATCTTCTCCGGTTTGAAAAGATTCGAATCCCGGTAGCGCAACAACAATATTTTTCGATAAAATTGATTTTATATGTATATCTTTCTAATGAATACATTTTGTTTAGTATTTAAAATATCACAGACTTATGTTCTGAATAATTTCAACTTCACAATAAGAATGTGTTCTCCTTAATAATAATAAATTCATGATGGAATTTAATATGAAAGAACAACAATAAGAAATTAAATCTCGATAGAGAAATTCGTGGTTCGATGGAAGTTCAAGTGTGGATCGCCAATACTCTGGGTGAACCTGATTAGGAACACTACAAATAACTGTAGGATCGCCATTAATATGGAATACTGTTCGGATTGGTGCGTTATTACAGCGCATCTACAATGTTTATCGAAGGTCGTATACATGGATTCGTTCCGCTTCTGAGACATCGAGTTGCTGGCGTAAAGCTGCGGCTGGTGCAACTCTCTGGTGTAAGCGGCGCTCTCATGGAAAGCTGGTTCCCTGACCAGAGAATGGCAACGCCTACAGAATAGCTACACATACAATGTCCGTGACTGATGTAGTTATATATGTAATATTTATATTTTGTGTGTATATATGTGTGAACTTTTTACTTTTTATTAACTTTTTTTATTTTTTTTTATATATTATCTTTATCTTATTTTATCTTTTTCATTTATTTCATAACCTTAATGTATAATATAATATGTATTATCTCTATGGCGAATCGGGTTAGAAAAAAAACCTGATCACGCTGGAATACACACATTATTATTATTATTATTATTATTAACCATGCAAGATGGAGTCAAATAATTATGTTAATTAATGTTTCTGTAGTATCTGAGTGACCGCGACCAATTTCGACTGAAAAAAATATTTTGACTTATAAAGAATGAGAGTCGCTTCTAATAAAATATGTAAGGTACAATTTGATTACAACTATAATGAATGGTAGTTAACGATATTAATTAATTTTAATAAGTGTATGATTCAATTATTAAAAGCTAACATTTATTTACATATTTGCATGCTACTGTCACATAATTCGCATCACCAGACGTGGTATAACGGTCAAAGCGTCATACATTGCTCTATATCTTTGCCGAGTTTAATGAATTAATTCAATGATATTCTAGAAATAAAACAAAAATGGTCAAGTTTTAATAATTATAAGGTATCTATGGATTCCAGTTATGATATAAATTATTTCTATATATCAATTAGGCACTTTTAGTAAGACTTTTTGTCTTTATTTTTAAAATAAATGTTAATCAAAAATAACGGGGAAATTATTTCAGATACATTAGTCTCACCTCCCGCCAGCGATTTCACACAAATTTAATAACCTTAATTTATAAGCGCGAGTGTTTTCTAGGTCAGCCAACTTCTACGAAATGACTCAATGTGCTTTTAGTCAGAGTCGTTATTTTTACGCCGCGCGACCCAGGGGTGTGTCTGGTGGAGAAAGCTTTTCATTTCACCCTATTAAGACACACCTCTCCGGCCTCTCAACACAGACGCTACCGAGTTTACATCATCCAACCCTGCATTTACTTCCGGAACGGATACAACCCATACTAGAATTATTTGTAAAGCCTCGTTTCAGCACGCACATAAATCATCCCGGATCCAAATATAAATTATTTTTCCCGTTACCATACGTTTCGAGGGATTGTAATGATTCGTTTTCAATAAAATATTTCGACACGTACTGATTCTCAGGTATCGTGAATATCTAATTTTTTAACACAAATATAATATAAAAAGATCTCGAAAATAAATTACATCAAAAATTTATGTTTTAAATACTAATTAAATGTATTAATTATATAGATATTCATAAAAAAATCAATTTAATCAAAAAATATAATATAAAATTGAATTTATATTTATATCTTTATAATTAATACATTTAATTAGAATTTAAAACAATCACAAACCTATGTTCTAAATAATTACAACTTCACAATGAGAATCCTTAATAAAAATTTATGGTTTGTTCTAATTTGAAATTAGAATCATTTATATAATATTACTTATTATGTTTAAAGCAGATTGAAACGAAATTATACATATATTAACTCGAATAATGAATATGTTTGGAGAAGGTTAAATAAATACATGACCTAGGTACGAAGGAGGGTTTTTGGATGCATGAGCTTTGAAATTTGTTCTATCAGAAATTAACATATACAGAAGAATGCTGAAAATCTAAAAATTTCAATATCTCGGACATGTAGTGAGACATACAGAGGGGTAATGAGATTTTGCAACCTCATAATGCAAGGAAAGGTTGCTGAAAGTCGAGGCCCCTGGAAGAAGAACATCATGGGTGAAGAACCTAAGGTAATAGTTTAGTCGGTCTACTGTAGAGCTTTTCCAGACCGCAGTGAACAAAGTGATGATAACCAACGTCTTTTGAAGAAGTATAAAGTGATGAAATATTTATTTGAAACAGGGAATGTGGATGACGCTATATTTTGATGATCTGCGGATGAGCAGAAGAATTACGACAGTATGTGGTGCTCTAATCTTCCTGCTTGTTGCACCAGAAGTGCGACGAGATGACGCCGAGTCGACGACAATTTAAAACTGGATACAATATCTCTACATTTTCGTTTTTTTTCCTTTAACGTTATAATTTCTTTCTTAATAAGAATATTTATTTTGATCAATTAAAATTTTTATCACTTAATCAACCCAGAATTTTGAGCGACAAATAATAAAACCATTTTGACTTCCGCTTCATGCACATAATTATTTTTACCTTAAGGCGGTATAATAGTATTTTAATTCGACATTTTTCAGATAATTTTGCTATTTATACGGCCATCAAAACTTGATCAATGCGGGAAGATCGAAAACACGAAAACAATTTCTTTTCCATTCCAGACAAAAGTTTTCAATATATATTTTACGCATAATACATACTGAATTAGAATTAATAAAATACTTTAATAAATTCAGAATAAAACACTGTTGTAAATTGATAGTTTTAATTATGTTTAGTGGTTGATTTTATTATTTAATAATAATAGACTGAATAATGGATATAATTAAGCCATACAATTAATTATTCGCAGTGCAAAACACAAACGATTATTATTAGGATACAAAATTTTAAATGTTTGACAGCAATGAAGAATGTTAAAACTTTTTTTATCTTTTTTATTTTTAAATCTTGATTTGCATTATACAATTCCCACTGGCGAGCGCCTATCGGAATCGCTGCACGACTATATACGCACAATAATAATTTGCATTCAAATTGTGTTTACGGTTATTGCGCTTGTACGTATGCAAATAATATGAATTCGCTTCAAATAATTTCAAAAATGCATTAAGGTAGGTATTATTCTGATTGCATTTGTATATATTTTGTTGTACTGTATGACGAAACTTTATAACACGTATATTTCTGTTCTTGAAAAATTGGTTTTAGAAATTTTAAAGTCAAAATTTGTGTGGCGGAAGGTTATATGCTAGCATTTATACATAGTATTATTTATAGGAATAAGCATTTGTTCGACAATGCATTTTGTACAGCAATATAGAACGTAAAATCTTTCATTACAATATCATATTGTTTTTATAAAAACTATGGGAATTTAATCTACGGTAAACACCCGCTTACAATGTTTTGATTGATATAGATTAGTATTATCGTATAAATTGTACCGATTTCGTTGGTGTAGTGAAACGCATGACGACGCTTGAATTTTTAATTTCCACCCTTACGGCCCCCATAGCCTACCGTATTTAATTTAGTTCAATTTACACCTGTAGATGGGAAGAGGACTGCTCTTCCCGAAACTAGTAGCGATATTAACTCAAAAATTGTGTTTGTGTAGTACAAGTCGACATAAAATTTCAATATTTTAAAAATTATGTTGTATTAAGTATCATATTGAACGTTATAGTGATAAATTACTTTTTGAACAGTAAAAAATAATAATTCTAAAATCAATTTAAACACCCTTCTCCAACCTATTTTTTTAAACATGAGAAATGATTAATCTTCTGATATTTCTCAAAACAATACAATAGTTAAAACGTTCTTTTATGAAACAAAAATAGTTACCAATTGGTAAAGTTTTACCAAAATTATTTAGAGACAGAAAACAAGAATTAGTGCGCCCATGTCACAACCATTAGCAGCTTAGTTTGTAAAATATAAAGTTTTCGGGACATTATCGCACTCTCGGTTGAAGATTCGTATCATCCGTTAGCGAACAATTTCAACTGTTGGCATTACGCACAAATGTATGACGCAGATTTGAATATATGATGGAAAATGATAATTTTATCGCTGCAAGCATTTCAGTAAATCATAAAGTACGCAGGCACAATGTAATACAGATATAAATTCACGCAGTGTTTGCGATCCGGAAGGGTAGTAATGCGAGATTTGTGAACGTAAACTTTGGCGCGGCGTGGCGTGGCGTGGCGTGGCGTGGCGTGGCGGGGTAAGTGTGAGATTTCAGGAATACACGGACTAAATTTCATCATGCAGGGTCACACAACAAAACATCATGAAATTTTCCACATTAATCAAAAAATTACAAACTTAATATGGTTTCGGTATTCTACAAGTACGAATATAATTACATTTGTATTGGTTTATGTGAGTTTTGACGTCATTAATATTGATTTAAAAGAGATATATTCATTTATGGTTTTATGGGCCGCCGACGGCCCCTGAACGCATTCTGCATATACCTGGGTGTAAAACGGGGCTCTCATCAATCTCAAAAACACGCCTGGTACCGAGTCCAAAAGACAACAATAATATACGCCTGCAGCCGTCCTTCTCTCACGACCGTCTTCCCGAGTAAATCACTCTCTTATTCTATCTATAATTATGCTGAAGGCTTAATAAACTTGTGACAACTGAGAGTAGTCTTTATTGTTCATCCTGCTCTGGCCATATACATGCACAAACCCACACACATACGTTATTAAGTCAAATGAACAGGTGAGCGCCCGGTGTATTTAATTTGTGGTCCGGACGCTCACACACATATCGTTCTGATAACTCGACCATATCTTGATACTATACACATATATTATTTACATATATTTATGGATATATATTATGCTTCATGACCCTCGTAAACTTAAGAAAGTGTACAAAATAAAGATGTTGAGTATACATAGTGGTATTTAAAAAATATAAATAATGAAAATATTTTAAAATAGTAAAAAACCATCAGATATTTCTATTTACTAGTTAAAATATGAAAATAATTCAATTAGAGACAACATTCTAAAATTAATGTTAATATAATAGGTTTTTATAAATACATTGAAGAGATCTATTAATTTGACATTGACAATTTTCAAGTTTAACATTAATGTTAGGTACGTTATATTACATACATACGGAATTCATTTTATTGGGAAATTTATCTAATGTGCGAACGAATAAAACCTTATATAATATAATATTATATATCGTATATTTTTATTATTTTTAGAGATTACGCAGATCTGGTCATCATAAAAATACACACATGAAATTTCACGAATTATGATATATAAGCACGACAAAAGTATATTATATATTATTGTTTATATTATATATAAGGAATTATGATACACTTACATAAGAGTTCTGGAATAATAATATTTATTTAAAAAAATACAAATCATGTACACACAAATAAAATGACCGATTCATTAGATGTTGTTAGTTATGTGTAATGGATATTTTTATTTCTTATTTAAAAATAATGTATTGAAAATATGTAGTACAACCAATTTTAGAGATCCGACCCGTTTCACAAGAAACCCCTTTCTACAGTATTTCACATAAGCATTACTAATACTGAAATTTGATTAAATGTTCTTCCTAACATTTAAAAAGATCTGTAAATGTTTAAATTCAAATTAATTTTTGACATACTTGGATTTACCAAATTTCATTTTGACATTTCCTAATTATAAATCTAATGAAAATAGCGCTAGTGCACTAAGAATTCTTGTTACAGTAATTTAAGTAAATTTATATATAAGAATTATATGGAAATTTCTCAACCCTATTATAATCTATGGTATTACATTGTTTTCACTGAGGGATTTGGGCAGTATCAGATCCCCTGATACTTACTTACCTATGATTAAACCTACCTTAAGCGAGGATACAGGTAAGTTATAAGTAGATAATTACGATAATAATTTTTTGTTACAATCATAATATTAAACCTTAAGTTTCCGATTTACTTTTGCCATAAAAACCCTATTTCGGAGTAAAAAAATTCATTAATTTGACCGCAGAATAAATAATTTGGCTCTTTTTTTTCGAATAAGCAATCCCAATTCTTTTGTACGCAGATTATTACATATTTGATACGTAAAAAAGCTATCAATTTATAACGTTCCAAATTAAACCTCCCTAAATACTAAAAAATATTTCGTTTCTGAAACCCTGTTTACGTTTGATATATTTTGGCATTGTTCCGTTTATTTCTTGCTTTGCATACGTGATATGTGTTTTCAATATACGCAAAATTCTCAAAGAAGGCGGAAAAAACTTCTTTATTTTTATGTCATTTATTATACTTTATGACTTTTGTCAGAATGATTTATGTTCCATAACAATGAACATAACTGCTCTGGACATAAGTAACGAATGTTCTCGAAAAGCGACTTCTTGATACGAATTAGGAATAGAATTAAATAGATCAAACCCAACACTATTTAAAATATGTGATTTATTAATTTTAAATCTAAGTAACTTACTTCTACAACATAGTTGAAAGATTAAATGTTCTTATATAATTGGTATTATATATTTTATTTATTAGAAAATAAACTATTATTTATCGATTGTATACGATTTACGGTAATATTTTAACATTTTGCTATGTTTATATTATATAACTAGTAACAACGTAGTTTGTTTTCCTTGAAATTATTAATCTTCTAAGTAAATATCCGTTGAAAACGTTTTTGTTGATCCTTTTTTAGATAAATATTTGCTGAACAAATTATCGCACACCGTGAATTTTGAGTGTAAAACTAAACATGTGTTAACAAAAAATATTAATTGTATTCAGAATTTATGTTTTAAGCAATCTTTTCTCTCTGAAGAATTTTTCTAGTCTCTCTCACTTAGTCTTATCCAACACAATATCTTTAGTATCTTGATATTGAATTTCCTTAATATTCTCACCCGAAGCCATTTATGCAATATGGCTCAATTCATAGTTGGCTCAGATTAGCCCCCGACCGCGCACCGACCCCATTCCTCCCAGAAAGGGCGAGCAGCTCCCCTGGCCTTGCTCCTCCATCATCCAGGTTTTTGCGATCACTTTCAATGCTACCAGTAATAAATCCGTTTACCGCCGAGCTTCTCGATTCGCAACCGAGACTAAAGCAGAAAAATTGAAAAACAGCGTAAGCAAAAATATTTTTTTTATTAAAAAATAATTTGTTATTAAGAACAACAATCGTATTGTAAAGTTGTAATTATTCAGAACGTATGTCTGTGATATTTAAAATATGAATTAAATGTATTAATTAGAAAGAAATACATATAAAATCAATTTTATCGAAAAATATTGCTGTTGCGCTACTGGGATTCGAACCTGGACCTCTTTCCAAATCGGGCAAGGTGCATTATCTACTAATGGAACGATAGATGTATTAATTTGAAAAGAGTAACATATAGGTTCGAATATTTGTCGTCAAAAGTACTGTCGCTGTAGCATAGTTGGATAATGCATCTTCTCCGGTTTGGAAAGAGATTCAGGTTTAAATCCCAGTAGCGCGAAAACAATATTTTTTGAAAAAATTGATTTTATATGTATATCTTTCTAATTAATACATTTAATTAGTATTTAAAAAATATGTAATTTTTATTTTGACTTTATACTACACACACGCACACACAATTCTTTAGTTAATATCACGACTAGTTTCGGGGAAAGCAGTCCTCTTCCCATCTACAGGTGTGAACTAAATTAAATACAGTTGGCTATGGCGAGATGGGGTACGTAAGAGTGCGAGCGGCTTTAATGTTTCTTGGAAACATCGATAATAGCGGTGAAGTATTTGAAAATGTGAAATTATTCATTAATAAATATTAATTAAATATATTAATTAGAAAGATATACATATAAAATCAATTTTATTGAAAAATATTGTTGTTGCGCCTGGATCTCTTTCCTAACCGGGGAAGGTGCATTATCCAACTATGCTACAGCGACAATATTTTTAGCGACAAATTTTCGAACCTACATGTTACCTTTCTGATATTAATACATTTAAACGTTCCATTATATGTATATCTTTCTAATTAATATATTTAATTCATATTTAAAATATCATAGACATATGTTCTGAATAATTTCAACTTCACAATAATAATGTGTTCTCCTAATTATTCAATAATGTTTTCTTTGAATACAATTTTTTTCAAGATTTCTATAATTTCAAGATTATTTATTATTATTTCTGTATATGGTACCGAGTGGCGTTATTTTAGATGGTAGCTGTCGAAAGATTTTGACTATTTTTTTGATCTTACGTTATTTTCTTACCGTACAAGCGATAGAAAGATACGTTCATTTACTATCTTATATTTATTTAATTCTTAACATAGCGCATACATAAGCACTCCTATACATGCTCTAATATAAACAATATTAAAGTCTTTTATTTTATTAAAACATATACCATAATAATAGCTTTTTTAAACTCATAAGAATTTCACATACATTGGTTGATTATTTGTATTTACATTATTATCATATTTCATTATTTACAAAGGTATAAAGTACGGTTGATTCTATCAGACTCCGTCAATTTTTTTTTGGTTATTATTTATCTCAGTCGAGCTGGTTATTATCAATTCAGTTTGAAAATGAGCTCAAATATCATTTTAAAACTATTTATTATTCTTTTTGTTAAAACATAATACTTGTGTTTTGAACAAATATTATTTTGTAATAAAAATATAATCTGTGTGACCAATACTCGTATTGTATTACAGTACTTACCTTTAAGATGTCCCACTTCACTAATAAAAATTCGAAATAATTTTAATAGATGACGCTAGTTGTACGTATGTACTATTTGTACTTCATTTGCAGATAAGTAAATTTATGTTTAAATAGATGTTAATTTTTTTGTATTCAAATATCTGAAATATAAGGGTAATATATTTCAGAGAAAGATCATTGTATTATTTTTATAAAAAGTCAAAATTTTGCTATCCAAACCCTATTATTTGATTATTTCAAATGTAAATTTTGGTAGGTACCTACTAAGATGATATTATTTGAGTTCTACTCATATATTGAGTTGAGTATCATATATTAAACAAGGCCTAAGAAGATATATTTAAAGAATCAGAGATGTTCTCTTTAAAATATCTGTACTTTATTTGATATTTCTTTTTTGGGTTTTAAAACAATTTTTTTTCCTATACTAGAGACTTTTTCTCTTAGACTTGAGTTTACGAGAGCCTGATTTAATTGTGGTTTGGGTAAGCTTTCATGTTTGCCTTCACAATAAGGTTTACTGTCACGTATGATAGAATGCCGCTAAATTAGAATAACTATTCGTTTGCCCCATCACAGAGGGTGGCTCTAGCAGCAAATTTATTCAAAGAAAATTCACGTCCAATAATGTTTTGGACGTTTACGACTGGGCATGAAGGAAATAATTAGAGCAAGTGCCGATTTATATGATTTCATACTAAAATTCTGATGTCATATTTATAAATGAATAGGAGGAAATCTTTTTAATTTATAAATATCGTAGTAAGGCATATAAAATAAAAATTGAGTCTTATAATTGTACGTTTTAAAGAACGAAAAATTTCACTCGAAAATGATAAAAGTTAAATGTAAATAATGCAGGACTGTTATACTTTTATAGATTTTTTGTATATGAGTATGATTAAGATTTTTTACTTTATTATTTATTACACTTCACGATTAAAAATGTGATTTAAAAATGGATAAATTATATAGAAAGACCTCGGTAGTTGAGCCAAAAGAAGATGACAATCACCAAAATCATTTCTGAACACAAGACTAACAGGACGTTTGCTTGGGAAGGCCAAATAGATGATGGAGCAACAATGTCTTTAAAGACTCATATAATATACAGGGTGAATATTATATTCCAGGCCGATTTTGTTTGATCGCCATTTTGGTTTGGTAGATATTTGTCAGTTTTAATTTAATAATCGTAAAGAAAAATTGATTACAATTTATTAAAAAGTATCTAATGCTTCAACATCGTGTTAAAATTATTAAAACATTTTATCTAAATAATAATACCAATGCTATAACCATTAATGGTGATCACTATCGTCACATGTTGGAAATCTTCTTGGTAGCCGAAATAGGTCGATTGATCCTGCAACACAACAGGATGGTGCCACCTTACACATAGCTCGAGCTACACTTGAAATTTTGCGAGAAATTTTTTCCTGCCGTATAATGTCAAAAAGTGGTAATATCGACTGCCCTTGATCACCTGATTTGACGGTTTCCGACAATTTTCTGTAGAGATAATTGAAAGAAAAGGTTTACGCTAATAAGCCAATAATAATTCCGGTGCTACAGGATAATATTCGAAATGAAATTGGTGAAATAACACGCAAAGTGTGCGATAATGTTATGAAATATATGGTTAAAAGAGCACGCATTTGTGCCGTTGCCAGAGGTCGTCACTTGACCAATATCCATACATAATTGAAATAATCAAAGTAATCGATAAATGAAAACCAAATTGAAATTTTTTGTTTCATTTTATAGTTATTTAAAAACAACATCGGCCTGGTACATAATATTCACCCTGTACGTCTGTCTTATTCTGCACTGGAGAGAAATGACTCGTAATAGGGATTTTTATTTTAAACCGTCATTTAGTCATTAATTATTTTATGCAATCATACCCTTAAAAATTGTCACCTTTCGATTCCAAATATATTCGCATCTTTTCCTTGACTACTTGAAAAGAGAATACATGGACACACACAGAAATTAAGAGCGTTACTTAAGAGAGAGACTTGTATAATTCATTATTAATTACAATCATTATTCATATACAACATATCTTCAGTGCAAAAACAAATAGGACCCGCCTCGGAAAACTCGCCCAGTGGTGGGTCTAGCTTTGGTTAACCAATTAATATCTTTTGGTTCTGCATCTGATTTTAGCATCGGATTTATTAATAATAATTGTTTGTAAGTACATACCATACTCGTCTAATGTGGAACACCTCGGTTTTCCACGGAGTCATCGAAATAAATTTATTTGTTACGATTAAAATAAAAAAGTTTAAAAGTGTCGTCCACAAACTTTAAAGTAAATTTATCTTCAAAAGCGAATTGATTACATCGATATATTTTTTGTCATCGGTGCAAACTTTAAACAGACAGCAGATTTTTTTTATAAAAATTCTCTTGATGAAAACTTTTAATTACTTAAAAACAAATTGAAAAAAAAAGATTCAGTTATAAAAACCAAAATATTTTTTAAATTCAATTTATAACTAGAAGCATACATGCCGAATGAAATCAATACCATGAATAATTATATATTTTTAATGCTGATAACGAAAAAATTAAACCATACATTATTAAATATATATTATGTATTATTTTCGAACCAAGTTTCTGAAATGTAAAATATTACTATATTTTTTTAAAGAAAAATCACCAACGTCCTAATCCTCATCACTCCGAGTTGGCTGGCGGCTGCCATCGCTCGGTGGCCGCGTGCCATCTAATGACGTTCCGCCACATCTTCACCAAAAACGCCCCGCTAATATGCCACTGACAACATCCATCATCTTATGACATATCTTCCACGGTCCATAGCAGAGAAACGCAATTGAAAAGCTATCCTATATGGTTGATAATCATCTATCAATCTCTCAATTTTTACAATGTCGATATGTTTTTATATAAATAAAAATGATTCGAAGAAAAAACTTTGAAATCTTACACGAATCTGATAAAATCAGATAAACTTATTTTATAACTTTGGATATATAGACAGAATAAAACGCCACACTCTTGTTCTGGTATACCACTATATATCTTCTTATGCAGGTCCTTCGGTTGTTAGAACTTTTAACCGTTTCCAATATCTGATTTATCTGATCATGTCAGGTCTTTCGCGGAGTTCCTCTATTCCAATTGCCTTCAACACTCGGGTCACATGATCAAACCATTTCAACGATCCTTTCTTAACTTTATCGACTATGCTAGACACAAACCTGCATTATCTCCTAATTTATTCGTATATAAGTCTACTTTCGCTCTTTATTTGCCAGTTCCAGGCTTTATTCCATACGTTAGTGTCACCACCAGCATTCAATTATGCACCGCTAGTTTTGCGTCATGTGTGAAATTCCTATTGGCGATAATTGCACACAAGAGAACCATTCAATTTATTTATAAAAATACAGAAACATGTATTTTTTTCATTTGCGATAAAATGTTTTTTTTTTTTAAATAAGCAGCATTCATTAATATTTATTATCTAGTGTCATTTAAAATTTTGGTAATTGCGAAAAATAGTATCCAATTTTAATATTATCGTGAAAATTGTGAAAAATGTCTTGTAATTTTAAAAGAATTTATTTATTTTATAATTAACAATTCTTACGTCTCGCTACAAAACTCTGTCTGAAATCTGGGGTGTGTAGATTAATTACGTTCAACAATTCAGGATTGCCCAATAAAGAATTTACAATTTCATGAAGATCCACGAGATCAGCTGTAATCATAAAATCGTCTATCAACCAACTTAATTAAGTTTAATTGAGGCATAGTAAAGTCGTAATATAACTCCTCTAGAGATATTCAAAGACTGTAAATTTATGTAGCTCAGAAATTGATGTTAAATATTTTCAACAATTCAACTTGTTGTTTCAACTTTAAAATGTACATAATGTAAATTTAAACTTCCTATAGTTTTATGAATTCAAACAAAGTCGTGTATATGTATATATATATATATATATATCTCCCAGCCAATCACTGCTTAGGCTCATGTTGGTTGAATAGGTAGCTGCGGCTTGCTGCGTGAATTCAAACGTCACAATATATATATATATTTTTTTATATACATAGCAATCAAAAAATGCCTTCCTGCCTGTTCTTTACCTAAATATACCTTTCAACCTATCTGAACCAAATTTTGCATACATCGTTACTCTTTAGGGCCTGCTCTAGCATGGATTTGATTATTATGTATCCAACCGAAATAAAAAATACTGTTGTAAAAGCGGGGCCAACTAACTTCTTTCACTGTTTTTCACTTTCAAGTTTTCACCGCCGTTTTCTCAAATTTTTAATACACTGAATTATGGAGTATTTCAAATATTTTTGAGTAATTAATGAGTATCAAATGGATAATTTTAATATTGAGCTTGGTCTTCTTCCATTTATTTAATTGATAAGATATCGTAGAATATATTAAAAAAATAACTTGGGAGAGTTTAGATATGTTTCCATTTAAAATAATGGAATATAATTTTGAAACTGTATCACCGAGCGGATTTAGTACAGAGAAAAGTAAATACATTGTAGTTTATGTTTGAGTAATAATATGCTACGCTGAGAGCACCTTCTTCCGTATCGCGAAGTCGGTTCTATTTATTCAGCAACAGTGTACATAGTTTACTCAAGTCTATCCTATGTCTTTTACTATTCATTTTGTTTTTCCTTTGTCTAACTACATAGCCAATTACCACGCTGTTCTCAGTAAATTTTATTAATGACCGGTAAGACAAGACGACGGATTTTAAAAATGAACTAAACCAGCAAAAATTGAAAAAAAAATCATTCAGTAAAAACGTGCGTGTGCCAGGCGCGCGCGAACAATGTTTTATGTGACCATTGTGCTGATTATTTTCAATTAAATATGTTTATTGGCTTTCAATTTCAAAAATACGAGATCTGATCAATGATTTTTTGTGAAAGTGTTGCGAATTTGTTTTTATTGAAAAAAATAATATACTATTATATTTCTTTATAATAATATACTTCTATACTATAATAGAATTCGAGTTATCAGAAAAAAAGATGACAATTAATCACTTTACATGTAACCGTACCAGCAGAGACTACTATTTGAATGTTAGACAAGTGCTCGTAAATATATATTTAAAAAATATTTATTTAACGTTAAGTAGAAAAAAATAGATTGTGCCTTAGGGTAGGTTATTTCTCGAGCATATGAATTAAATATAATAAGTTTTTCTTAATTTTGTATAACGGCATAATATATTATTCAATTATTTGTTTGTACGTTTATATTAAGGTTTATTAATACAAAAAATAGATATGTGTACAAGGTATACGCGTCTGATCTAAGTAAGATACCAATCTGATAAGATACTGGCATTATTGGCATCATCGAATAACTTTATATATTTGTTACTAGAGACTCCAATTACTCAACATCCTCAACTACTCGAATATAGAGAAGTAAAATCATAAAATACTCGAGTACTTTCCAATGTACCAAAATAGCTATTAATAATTCAAATCCATGCACATATAATTAATAAATATTAAATAAATGAGAGAGTAAACTTAAATCATATTAGTTTTAATAATTCCCGCTGTTGAGAAAACTCTAGTTAAATAATAAATGTAATTTTTCAGCCCGCCTTTTAAACGTATCCAATTTTTTGAAAGCGTAAAATATACAGATGTTTTGGTTTATAATTTTCACTGACTGATTAGTACAAATACAAACAAGTAATATAATTTCCTGGTTTTACAATAGTTTACGCCACAGCTGCACTCATTAGTCGGAAAATATAATTTATATTTTTTTGATATTTTATATTGCTTGTTGCTATTGATAAGACAAGTCAAGAGGACACGAAGACACAAAATAAATTGTTCCGTTGTATCCCATTAGCATAGGCGACGACCGAAACTATGCAAAATTCATACCTGACAGTAACCGCTCTAACCCGGCCAGTAAATGGCAAACGCAGGACGAAGCTAAATACGTATTAAAAAAAAATAATGTTTCATTATTTATAATTTACGAGTATTACTCGAAAATTTAAAAAAATACTCGATTATCGAGTAAGTACTTAAAAAAAGACGAGTATATTCGAGAACCGAGTACTCAAGTACTCGAGATTATTTATTACCAACCTGAAATAAATGATTTACGAAATTTAAACGATTTAAGCAAAGAACAGAATAAGCAAATGTTTAGAAAATTAAATTCACATTCCATGTCCTAATTTAAAAGATCAATAGTTCATTAATTACATGTTTACGTTAGGATATTTTTATTTTTTTGTGTACTGTGGGCAAAATTTTAAAATTGTTGTATGGAAATAAAATGTAAAATGGTGGGAAAATAAAATCTGTCAATTTATCTAACGATTTTCTTTTTATAATAATTTAAGAACCCAACTCAGTAAAGGATTGGGTTGGGCTAAGTGTATCGAATATAAAAAAAATAAAATATATTTATATATTTTGTAAAAGTTTAGTTTTTTATTTGATTTTTATAGTAACCATGGTATTCTCGTTCGGATCGGTGTCCCACCCAGAGGGAAACAGCGATCACTGTGTAAATAATCACGTGGACTGCCAGCAACTCAACTTCATTTACAATCCAGGCAAGTCTTATGTAATAGTTTACATTTCTCGGCGCATAACGCCATCTTCCCGGAGCTGTCAAAACAATTTAAACAATTTGATATACTATTACCATTGTATAATGTAGAGATGTCGTTAACATCCGCGAGACGTGTCTTGTGTGGCATTTTATTATATAAGTATCAACAGGATGACATCGCATGCTATTGTTAGGGTGGTGTGGGTAGGGGAAGGTGTCGGATAAATTATAAAAATAATTGTCTCGTTTGTACCGTAACATATCGATTTAATATAATAATACTGGGAAAAATTTGGAATTATGTAGTTATAAGACTTTTTTTAAAACTTTTACAATGTTAAATAATATGTAAACTTAAATCATACAAATAAACTGTGTTTATAATTTATTGTAAAATTTCAAAATTGGATTTTAATATTTTATCTTTATGATAATTAATTTATCTTAACAATTTTTATACTACAATTACTATACAAATATAATATTATTATCTCTACTCGTGAATTTTATAATACGTTTATTTCATGTTATCTGTGTTATTTTTTTTTACAATTTCATGATATGATATAATTTTGAGTTATTTCATTAATGTAACCCAATAAATAAATATTTATTATTTAGGTCTTCATACTAATTATCGCAGTTTAAGATTTTAAAGTCATGAACGAGTTAATATACTAAACTTCTTATAAAACATAAAATATCAATATCATATTTTTGCAATTGTTTTGCCGTCTAACCACACCATTAAAGTTTACCCCTTTGAGTCTCCATATCAAATGTGGTTGGCAGTTAGAAAGGTAAAATAATTAATTATAAGATTTAGAGACCAAATTAATATTCCAAAACTAAAATATACCGTAACCCAAAATCACTATTTTTATCAAGGCATCAATTTTTTTAACAATCTATCACAATTAGAACAATTACAGACTACTATCAATTTGTATCTGAAGTAAAAAAATTTATACATTGACTAACTCAAACATAAATTATCTCGTACATACTCCTTTATACACGAGTCCTACTCTCATAAAGAATAAATACATGTTAAATTAAATATATATATATATATATATATATATATATCCTACTGATAATTCTAAAATATATGTATGTATTAAAAGTAAAAAAATGTATTTTGTAAAATGAGTTGAGTATTCCTGATGTATAATATATTTTATATCGTGTTAGACTTCCCTTTAATTACAAATATAAACATTCATACATATAATTTTTTTACCGTATCGCAGTTTAAAAGATTGGTATGTAAAGAAACTCTAGTTAGTAAAACTATGAGTATATTTTTGAGAATTTTGTCACAAGAAAGATAAGATGAATAAAAAATTAAAAGGGAAATAGCAAAAAAACGAATAATTTAATTAACTAACTAACTTACGATCATACCGTTTCTCCGCGGGGGTAGGCAGATAGGATAGAGCGCCACACTCTTTTGTCCTGACACACAATTCTCGCTTCATCCACATTCATATATATTCTCATACAAGCTCGCCGATTTAATAATTGTAGAGGAAACCCCAAAGGGTCCCACCCTATCTCGGATTCATTTTGAGAGTTGTTTCGACTCCACTCAACTCTCGTATCGACTCCACTCAACAAAGTAACGTGTGCAATGTTTTACAAAATCTTTTTTTTTTATTAGACTACATTTTAAAGTTGGAGCAGTTAGTTAAGTTCCGGTAGATAGTTACAAAAACATTATGGCTTTCCTTCCTATTATTTTTTTCTTCTCTATTATATGACACAATTATTACAGTTAGTCATTATTACATTTTTTTATTACATTCAGTCATTAATATCATAATACCATCATAGGTTGGCTTCGGTATCATCGTACTAGAGCCATACCTGAACAATTTGACGTGAGACTCGTTATCATATTAAATTTAAAAGGCGTCCAGAGATATGCTATAGAAGTCATGCAACCTCAAAATGGGAGGATAAACATCACATTTATGTGTTGAAGTCGCAGAAATTGGTCACAGTCCGGCAGAAATTCATCCTATCCAGGTCACAAGAGGGGCGAGGGAGAGCCAGTGGAATGCCTCGTTAGGTCTCCCTAGCCACCGCTATTCCCGGCATCGCTCGCTGATTATTGAGGCTTCTAACAGGACCATACTCCAGTACCTGGTTTACCTGGTCGGGCCAAGTCTTCCGCAGATGTCCTCTAATTCTGGTGCCATCAACATTTGCGTCATATATCTTTCTTACCATTTTTTCCACATTCATCCATTCCATACGAATAAATAATTTAATAATGGAAATAAATTAATGTATTTATAGGAGTTTTTGTTAGTGCTCTGTTAAAACATCTTAAAAATACAATTAAATGAATGTTTAAAATGATTTCCTTTAACATTTGATTTTAATTGTATAATCGATGAAGATTAATACAAACATAATTAGTTAACATATTTGATAACTTCTCATTAAGCTTTTAGAAAAATAATCCTGATCGCGGGTATAAAAGCGAATGAATATTAGGTATAGTGAGTGAACTGGAACAGTTAAACTAACCAGCAGACTTTTTTCGTCGATTTGATTGAATTCACATAAATCTACTATTACGCAATATAGTTTATTCCAGTTGAAAACATTCAGTTAATTAATTCCCAAAAGAAAGACTCTTTGATAATAATAATTCTCTGTATTTTATCTGTCGGTTTACAAAAAATAAAATTTCGTCAAATAGAAACGGAATTCGGAAAAATATGGCTTGAAATACTGATATTATAATCGATTAAGAGTGAATTTTAGTAAATGTTTTCTAAACATCATTTCGAAAGTTCTTTGCTCGAAAATATTTGTTCATTTGATTTATTTGACAGTTAACATATTTATTTATTAAGTCAGTCATTTAATTTGAGGTATTTTAATCCTTCAGAATTGTGATTAAAAAAGAGAAACTGTGTATATTTTTTGCATACTAAGGTATTATGCATATCAAACATCACGTAATATTAACCAAGTGCGGGGTGAATGAACCATTTCTGAACGAACAGTGCGGCGTTGGTCCAAAAAATTATGGAACGGAGAGTAGAAAGAGGTTCATAAAGGTGAAGAGGGTAGAAAACATTACACTATTGTTGAAGACGACGAATTGAAAGCTGTATTGGAAGAAAACAAGTGAGTAACCATCATGCCACACAACTTTTTCATATCTCCAAGCACCTTGATAACTAGTTATGGCAAACAATTTAGTAACTAAAAAGCAACAGAAAATGTCTTTAAAGAATTCTTGGATTCTATTCTGACCTAGTTTTATTAGGAGAACACATTCTTATTGTGAAGTTGTAATTATTAATAAGGTAGATGGCTCTTTCAAATAATGGAACGATTAAAAATGTATTAATATCAAAAAGGTAACATATAGGTTCGAAAATTGTCGCTGTAGCATAGTTGGATAATGCACCTTCCCCGGTTAGTAAAGAGATCCAGCTTTGAATACCGGTAGCGAAACAACAATATTTTTCGATAAAATTGATTTTATATGTATATCTTTCTAATAAATATATTTAATTCATATTTGACCTAGTTTTATTTTGCTGACATATATAGGCTTATTCGTTATCAAAAATGCGCACAATCAAATGGCTTTTATTTGATTAATAAAGATTATTTATTATTTAGAAGAACACATTCTTATTGTGAAGTTGTAATTATTCAAAACATGGTGTAGTGATGTTTTTAAATACTAATTAATACATTTAACTAGTATTTAAAAATATGATTTATTCTAATGTTATGTTTAATTGAAGATGGTTAAAATCGGCCATTGTTTTAAGAATAACCTAATATTATTTGTTCATATGATGTACATACAAATATAGACAGACCAGTAATACATCACGTGGTTAGACAACGTTGACAGCGCCGATTTAGAGTGATCCCGTCACACTCTTGACGTGTCCTATAACGCTATTCGCCTTCACTTTTGTTTTCTTCTATTTTATCATCACGTCGTAGGCTTCTCCCATTTTCTAAGATATTTGTTTATGTATTATATTAAAGTAACTTTAGTAAATGTAAGGTACTAAAGAGCGAGCAAAATGAGAAACGCGGGAAATTAAACCATTAGCTTCGCGCGGCGGTACTTTACCGAAATAAATAAATGGTTCAACCCGTGGGTTTACCACTCGGGTTTAGAGAATGAAATGATTTACAGGGCCATTTCTACCATTAGGCAAGACTAGGCGGCGAAAATTTTAGGGGCCGCAAAAGGAGGAAAAAAAAAATCAAATCAAACAGCGATAAAATTGAACAAATTAAGAGAAAAAAAAATAGAGGAAAAATTAAAACATCGAATTGTATTCAAAAGCATGCCGAACAATTAAAGTGACCTCAAGATGAGAACTTCCAAAGAACTCATGGATTTATGTATGAAATTGGAAACAGCTCTAACCCGGCGAAAGCCTGTAGAAACCCCATTTTTTCTAAAGAATATTGACACGGCAGCTCTCTGCTATGAACTTTCAGGAATAAGTTATCGAGTACAAGCAAATGTGAAACCCGAATATGTGCTGAACTATCTGTGCCAAAACAAGTTAGAATAGAAAATGATTTTCCTCATTTATTCGTAGCTCTTCGTATCCTTTTGACTTTACCGATATCTGTGGAAAGTGCGGAGAGGAGTTTCTCAAAACCCTAATTAATAAAAACCCATCTGCGCAGTTCAATAAGCCAAGAGAGACTGTTGGGACTAGCCACAATTACAGTAGAAAAATACATGGATTACTAGCTTGACATTAGAGATCTTATTAAAGACATTGCTAAAATAAAGGAAAGATTTAAACCACTGGATTAAGAGGAAGGAGCCAAAACACCATTTAAGTTAGAAGAGATAAATTTTAAAACGAAATGAAATATCACGAAAAATGCTTATTTAATGATTAATTTTGAATATAAGTAATGAAGTCTAGATGACAAGCGGAGAGAGTGATGGTAGTAAAAAGGAGGGGGCGGCATTTTTCAACTCTTGTCTAAAGCGGCAAAACACCTACAAACGGCCCTGATGATATACGTACCTAGATTATATCCGCGCCGATCCAACACATTTTAAAATTTAATTTAAACTTTCAACGGGTACGGGAAACGTCATCTATCAAGCCCTACCTTCAGAGTTTGTCATTGATTAAAAACAGTGTCAAAGAATAATTATAACAGTGAGTTATTACTCTTATTCATACCGTGGTAGTATTTCCAAGGTCTACAAGCTTACACCAAAGGTCCCGACCTGGATCAGCGGGCTTCAGATCGAATTGTGATCCCCCGATCGTACGTAAGAAGAAGATTACAGTTATAAATGAGGGGTTTTTCGGAAAAAACAACTATTATCAGTCAAAAACTGAAAATGAGTTATGTATGTGGATTTATAGAGAAGTGCGATAGATATTCATTTTAATAATTATATATTGAAAGAATAGTAAGCGTCACTAGTTATTAAAGCAGGAAAAATGACATATTTTGGAAAAACAAATATCGCCAATGTAATTTTTTGGAAGATTAATCGATTTAATCTGTCGATGAACATTTTTTGAAATAAATCTTAGCAAAGAACCTTATTACTGAAGTTATCAAAACTTACACTACGAAATGGTCGCATTTTTCAAATCTCAGAACTCTTATTGCCTATTTTTTTGGTTGGCGGAATAAATTTCTGGATCGTATTCGACATATGATGGTTGAACCTTTAAATTTTGAAATGGTTACATACAAGTCATACGCCTACCCTGCAAAATAAACATGTATTTTAATTATATATCTTCTTCGGCCGTTGGCTATCATGACTTTATTTACTGAGGCGTTGAAAAGCTCCGGTAGACTAGTCAAACCATTGTCTCAGGTTTTTCAGCCATGATGTTCTCCTTCTTCCAGGGCTCCGACTTCCATCAATCTTTACCTGCATTATGAGGTGTAAGATCTCATACGTTTCCGGATGTCTCATTACATGTTCAAGATATTAAAGTTTTCGGATTTTTATTGTTTTAATTTCTTATTTTTCTTTATTCATCCGAACCATAACATCTTCTTTGGATTATTCTGTAAATTCACATCTCAAATACTTCAAAGAGATATCTATGTATTTAAAAACCGAGATATCTAATTAAAAGCAATAAAGATTGATTTTGGAAATCAACCCTCAATAATTGTAAAATAAGTATTTTTATATCTATTAATATTACAAGATTAATTCGTACGAATTAATAAAGAGGGCCAAGACTATTAAATCTATTAGGTGCACGGATGTACGGATGTATGATCGACGGATCAATTATTGGAAGGTCGATCGTTATTTTGATACCAAACCGGTCCGGGAATGCGAAGCCAGATTATATTCGCCGTTTAAAATGTTGCAAAAATTGTCAATAGAAATCTATTGAGAGGGTTTGACAAAGGCAACGACCGAACACAATGTGACCACAAAACTTGAAAGTAAAAAATAAATCGTTTGATAAAGTAAACGCTTTGTAGCTATCGGGATATTCATTGTTGTCGGTGGCTCCATTTTTGACTGAAGCACTACGAAGAAGTAATATGTCGTTGAAAAGAATGCAATATGAAATAATTATAAAAATGTAATATTACTTCTCATAAAGGATATACAAACACATTTTTTGGGACAGATAATAAAATGTGTGGCTAATAAAACCTTTTTTTGAATGTGGTTCCAATATTTTTTGTCTACATTCGCAATAATTATTACAAAGCCAATCCCGGTTTCTTTTCTTCGATACCAAGATTGAAGTTGTTATAATTAATCAGAGCTGTGAAGTCAGAGTTGGAGTTGAAGTCGTGGTGTTTTAGGTGGATCGGAATCCGAGTCGGAGAGGAGTCGTCAAAAATTGGCTTACTCCGTCTCGTATTTTAAAAATGTCATGTTCGGAAAGAGAGTGATTGATATAGTTATGCAGACAGGTTTCTCGCTCAAGCACATGTAGATGTGCATGTTATTATGATTAAGTTTTATGTAGGTATGTACAATATATACTCTCATATTATTTAAAATATTTGTAAATAGTGTAGAATTTAATTAAGTTATTTGTAATGAACTGATAATTGTTACAACGAAGATCGAGTTTATCTTTCAATAAACCGAATACGAGATAACGAGGTAAGCAGCAGAGGATAGAACACAAAAGAGTTATCACAGTGGCTCAGCCGGTTATCCAAGTTTCACAATTTCTTTATGTATGAATATACTTACATTTTTATTTATACAAACCTACCAAATACACAATAACACCACCCAACAAGTCAATAAATATGAATGTATATATTAGGTAAATGTGTCAGTTTTTAATGTTTAGTTATTTAATATCTTTTAAAAATAATTTAACAATCATAGTCATAATTTTTTGTTACGACTGTGTTCGGTATTATAATAAGTACACAAAGTGCCGATCGCCATGCGCGATGACTATATCTATCTGTCACCCCTCCCTCTCTTACACCAGAGCACAACTTTCTGTGTGCTATGAATTTGTGAAATATCAAGAAGTGTGAATGTTCTGTTACGAGCTCGTCGTACTGACGTGAATTACTATTGTGCACTCGGTTTCTCGCGGTGCGTGTCGAAAATTGTGGGTGGTGCACAGTGCTTCATGCGAATCAGCGAAGTCGGTGTCGGAGTGTAAGGTAAAGATGAAGTCGGGGTCGGTAATTTTTTCAACGATTCCACACAGCTCTGGTTATAATCATAGACGCAATTATACGTATTCTCAAAATTATAATAACTATTTTTAAAAAAACCAACTAATATGCTGTAATATTTTTTGCTTGTAATTCGGCTCTAAATTAAAAATAAAAAACAGTACCGTAGATTATAATTTTTTTACCACGTTTGTAATCAATTTGAAAGTAATTAATCTTTGGTTGCCAGTAATATACAGCAGCTGTAGTACAGTTCTAGGTCGACATGAATTCAAATAATATCGCGGCACTTGTCAGGATTATCTTTTAAGATATCGAAAGTTTTGGGCGATCAATGAAAATTGTCGAGTGTATAAAATAATTTATTATTCATTTAACAACTCTTCGTTACCGAATGTAAATTGACATTTTACAGTTCCAGAAGTAGTAATGACTTATGAATTATTTATTTGAGTTGTGCTCCTGCGGCCGAGCCATGTTTGGCACGGCATTTATAATATATTTAGATGAACAGGATATCTGAATTTAAACAAGAATGTTTAGAAAAATGACACAAATGATAATGTAAAATTATAAAATATTTTTTTACCCGTCGTCTAAATTGATAAAAAATATTTTGCAACGATGGAGGTAAAAAACTTAAAACATTATATTTCTATAGCGACGGGAACAATATTTAACACGGGTAAAAACGGGGAAACAAATACCTTTCAGTTTTTTGCCGCCCTTCTGAAAGCGTTCACCAGTGGCAGGGCGTAAAATCCGCCACGGGTCACCACGCTTCTTAAAGTGAACGACAACCAAATTAATAAGATCGCTGCGAACAGGGGTTCGCTAAGAGAATGATAGTGATATATTGGATTATTACAAAACTTTTGAACATATATTTTTTTAAAACACTATGGTCGTTCCACATATGTAGTTTTTGATTTATAATCTAAGCAATTTATTAATCTCTCGAAGGTGTAGTGAAAATATATTGTTTAGGAGAACACATTCTTATTGTGAAGTTGTAATTATTCAGAACATAGGTCTGTGATATTTTAAATATGAATTAAATACATTAATTAGAAAGATATACATATAAAATCAATTTTATCGAAAAATATTGTTGTTGCGCCACCGGGATTCGAACCTGGATTTTTTTCCTAACCGGGAAGGTGCATTATCCAACTATGCTACAGCGACAATATTTTTATTTTTAGAGACAACTTTCGAACCTATATGTTACCTCTTTGATATTAATACATTTAATCGTTCCATTATTTGACAGAGCCATCTACCTTATTTTTACAGAATCTCAAATACCTTTGAGTAAACTGATAGCAGACGCCAGAATTATCAATTCATTTTTATTAAATTTTGGACACATTGATACAACTTTATTATTTAGGAGAACACATTCTTATTGTGAAGTTGTAATTATTCAGAACATAGGTCTGTGATATTTTAAATATGAATTAAATACATTAATTAGAAAGATATACATATAAAATCAATTTTATCGAAAAATATTGTTGTTGCGCCACCGGGATTCGAACCTGGATCTCCTGCTACAGCGACAATATTTTTATTTTTAGCGACAATTTTCGAACCTATATGTTACCTCTTTGATATTAAAACATTTAATCGTTCCATTATTTGACAGAGCCATCTACCTTATTTTTACAGAATCTCAAATACCTTTGAGTAAACTGATAGCAGACGCCAGAATTATCAATTCATTTTTATTAAATTTTGGACTCATTGATACAACTTTATTATTTAGGAGAACACATTCTTATTGTGAAGTTGTAGTTATTCAGAACATAGGTCTGTGATTTAAATATATTAATTAGAAAGATATACATATAAAATCAATTTTATCGAAAAATATTGTTTTATAAAAATATTGAAAAATTTCTAATTAATATATTTAATTCATATTTAAAATATTTTGTACTATCTGCAAGTTTAATATTGACATGTTTGTAGATATTTGTTGGGAACACTTATTTGATTATTCTATTTTGTTTCAATGCCTTACTTTCATTGTGTTTGAACTGTAATTCTTAAGTAAGTTTGTTGTGGGATTGAGTGGTCTCAATTAGGTTCAATTACACGTCAATAGTACTCAGTTTAAATATTGAGTCAATATGCACTCGTCTCTCACTGTCGTTACGATAGAGAAATATCGATGGGAAAAAGGAGAATTGTGCTTTGTATGACCAATTTAACAAAATGGTTTTTCATTGTCTTTTTTATTAATGGAGTTATACATTATTTTTGGTTTTATTAACACAAATTTTTATGATGAAAATAACACACTATTTAATCGTTGATAAAACTATTATTTAGAAATAAATTTTTAACAATCTATAGGTAATGCATGTTGTAATTAATTATCGCGGCAGTGGCGTTTCTATGCCAATGCAGTGCATTGGGGTCCACGTTAGAAATCCTACAATCCATTTTAAATCGTTTAATAGTAATCCACAGTAAAAAGTTGATTATAAAATTTAAAAAATCGTTTCACACGCGTAACGCAAAAACACGTGAAGACATTATAGATTTATACAGTAGCATTACCCCGCTACTGTATCGGGTCGCCTTAAATGGAAGGAAGTATTTTTAAAATTTCATGTGAATTTCGATAAATGCCTTGCAAAGTGTAAATATTATATGAGTAAAGCGACTAATTTTGTTATTACTATTTAATGGATAAACCGCGCAGTACTAATATTCGAATAAACAATATTTTTCCATTATGTATTGGGGCCCAATTTTTAAAGTTACGCCGCTGTATCGCAGTAAGAATTAATTTCCGACGTACCAACATCCAGTGTGAATAAAGCAGAAGAATGGAAGGGAGCCAGGCACTGAAAAGAATGTCAAAATTTGAATGTGTCATCTTATATAATAAACCTTAAAATATCGAAGGGCTTTATACGAACAAGATGTGAAATATTACTTTATACGTTGGAATACATGACATAACGGCGTTAGCTAAAGTAATTTGCTATGACATGCATGGATAAAATACGTGACTCGTCAATATTATTATTATTATTATAATCGAAAAATGGTCTGAACTTTATACTAGGATACTAGGTAAGTCTTATCGTTATACCAAACAAGCAATTCAATCACTTACTCTTTTAGCGCTGTGAACCATCAAGGTCAAAGATAAACTTTATGACTGCTCTCCAGGTATCCCGGTCAGCTATTTCGATCCAACTGGCAATATTATCCCGTCCTTTTTCATATTGTCAGTCAACTAACGCATGGATGGCCAAGATGATTATTGCCCGCTAAAACTATCACATGTTCGTATACAAGAAATACAGAAAGAAAATCTTTTAGGTCTAAAAAATAAAGATATAATTTTATTGTAAAATTTTATATTTTTTAAATGTTAACTTATTTCTTCACATAATCATCTTCATATATTTTAGCACATGTTGTATCTGTTCAGTCTTGCTGTACCGTGTAGTCCACCTATATGGTGGACGTTAGAAAAATTCCTACGAACGGACCTTGCTCCAACCAATTTTCATCTTTTTCCTAAGCTCAAAGAGTTCCTGGGTGTAAAACGTTTTAGAAGTGATGAATTGTCAACAATGAGCTTGCAGTCAACAATTATTTGTTAAATGAACTGACGGTAAACGATTACAACGGCTCGTGAATAGATAACAGATATGACAAATGATTAAATGTAAGAAGGTGTTCGTATGATGAAATATTATATAAAAAGATGTTTTAAAAATATTAAATCATATAATATACGTATTTTTTAAAGATAAAAAATCTTTTATTTCTGAATTACTCTCTTATCTTTAAATGCTCTTTTGTTTTAATTGAACCTTGAATAATATTCGTCAAAACGTGCAAAAATTGATAGTTGGTTTACTAAATTATCTGAAATGGAAAATATAACTTTGGAAATGGAAATGGTTTTTGCATATATTAGTTTTTAATGAAGCTTGGCACAATAATAAAGCTACCAAAGTAATATGTACACAAAGCTTTTTATTATTTTTCTGTTATATCCTTTGTGGAGTTTTAATTTAAAAATATCTTAATATGGAAGTAGTGCTATTTTAGCAATCTTGCATTCCACTTTGAGTATAGGGTGTCAGCAGAAAATTTTCAAGTTTAATATTAAATTTAAAAAATAACTACAATTTTATTATCATATTTCATTTTAAAAAATGAGTTTAATGATGCTTATTTAACGTTTTATAAACAATATCGTCTAAATGTCGTCCATTTCTCTCGAGACACTTGCAATCGGACTCTTAAATTTGCGAACACGCGAGAGCAAAGCGTTGGTTCAATGCCAGCAACTTCACGGCGGATATTTTCTTGTAGGGCCTGAATTGTTCGAGGATTGTTGCTGTAAATACTCGACTTAAGGTATCTCCATAAAGAAAAGTCGCACGGTGTAAGGTCCGGTGATCGAGGTACTCAGGGTATGTCTCCGTACTTGCTGATTAATTTATTGGAAAAAATTCCTTTCAGCTTCTCCATTGAAACTCTAGCTGTGTGTGGAGTGGCCTCGTCTTGCTGAAATTGTATTCTGTTGTTGAATTCGGGAAACGCTGATTAAAAAAATAAGGGCCAATTATCCCTCGGGCAGAAATTGCACACCACACTGTCGTTTTTGCACAATGCAAACGTTTTTGATGGCATTCCCTTGGGTTGTCGAAGCACCAGTATTTAATGTTTTGTTTATTAACATAGCCATCGATATGAAAATATGCTTCGTCAGTAAACAATATGTTTCCAAGAATTCGTGCTGTTCCAAAACATTCCAGCATCGATCTCGCTAAGGTTTCACGTAAATAATAGTCATTTTCGTAGAGAAACTGCACGATTTGCAATTTTGTAGTGTGTCAAAATAACGTGCACTGTTCCTTTTTTATTCCAGTAAAGGTAATCTGTAATCTTCCTTATCGATTTACGCGGATTGCGCATAATTTCACGTCGAACTTGAGCCACATGTTCTGGCATCGCTGCTGACGTTGATTGTCTCAGAGGAGTTTGATTAACCATTGTCCCCTCTTGTCTGAACTTTTGAACATAACACCCGATAAGCTGCGTGCTCGGCCCATCACCTACTTGTCGAATTTTAAAGTGAGTACAAAAAGCGCGACGCGCATTAACGAATTAATGCACTTTAGATATTGCTCAACCGCGAACGCGCGGTACGCTCCCGACCAGTGACTCATTGCGACTGACAAATAAACTGGCTTACGAGCAATTACAATTTAATATTGATTTTTTTCCGCTGAATTTTGAATGTTTAGTTTTCGTTTAATGCATATACAAATGATGAAATTGAAGTGAAGATTAATAGTTTCATGAATAATTTCATAAATAGATCCCAGTCCGATTAACGAGATCTTCAATCCTTTTATATTTTACATTAAGTTTTACAAAACCAAAGTATAAGATATTTCTCCTCTATCAAGAATGATAAATTATTACAACTAGATCTTATCCATTATCGTTAGTCTGAATTATTCTTCATGACACATACCCAGTTTAAAAGACAAATTTTATTGTAGATGGTTAATAGTCATTCAAACATGTAATATACGTCGACGAACGCCAATGACTATCGTATAATGTCACGCGGTCTTGAAACCCATGCATTTCTGTACCTACACGGTAGTTTTCAATATCTTATTTACTCCCCTTAATTATCAATTTGTAAAAAAAAAAAATTATTATTATTATTTCACGGTGTTTCTAATTTCACATATTCTGTAACAAAACAATCTATATATATAATTGTCTTATAATATTGTATCTATTAGCGTCATTATTAACCTGGTGATTATCCGTATATTAAAAAATCTAATTACAAAATGCCTTATTTAAAATGTTCTCTATAATATATTTTTTTAAATAAACATAGTCAAGTACATATGTACATGTACATCAGATATATTAATATAAAAGTATGAGAACAAATGATAATGTAAGAGACGTCCTCTTAAACTAATAAGAGATGTCCTTTAGCTCTCGCTATCGATTTTTATTCAGCGTCAAGTCTTTAATTTAATTTCACAAGAAACTTAGGAAGCGAAATATCAGGGAAACAGTATATTATATTAGTTCTGACAAGAGCCTTAAATTAATAATAAAGACGAGAAAAGCTGTTCATTGTAAAAAATAGTTTTAATATTTTGGTAGACGTGTTGGCGATGGATTTAAAAAGTTATTTATAATACGTAAGGGTAAATTATAAAAATACGCAGACAAACAACTGACAGATTTACGAGAAATGTATTATTAGGAGAACACATTCTTATTGTCAAGTTGTAATTATTCAGAACATAGGTCTGTGATATTTTAAATATGAATTAGAAAGATATACATATAAAATCAATTCAATCGAAAAATATTGTTGTTGCGCCACCGGGATTCGAACCTGGATCTCTTTCCTAACCGAGTACGGTGCATTATGCATCTATGTAGAATTGATTTTATATGTATATCTTTCTAATTAATATATTTTATTCATATTTAAAATATCAATGACCGTCTGTTCTGAATAATTATAACTTCACAATAAGAATGTGTTCTCCTAAGCAATATTTATATTTGGAAAACTTCGTCATCCACAGGTATAAATTGAACTAAATTAAATACAGTTGGCTATGGCGAGATGGGGTACGTAAGAGTGCGAGCGGCTTTAATGTTTCTTGGAAACATCGATAATAGCGGTGAAGTATTTGTAAATGTGAAATTATTCATTAATAAATATTAATTAGAAAGATATACATATAAAATCAATTGTTTTGAAAAATATTGTTGTTGCGCCTGGATCTCTTTCCTAACCGGGGAAGGCGCATTATCCAACTATGCTACAGCGATAATATTTTTAGCGACAATTTTCGAACCTATATGTTACCTTTTTGATAATTCTGGATAATGCACCTTCCCCGGTTGGGAAAGAGATCCAGGTTCGAATTCCGGTGGCGCAACAACAATGTTTTTCGATTAAATTGATTTTATATGTATATCTTATAAATTAATATATTTAATTCATATTTAGAAATGTATTAATTATCCGAACTGAAAATCCAGAATATTCTTTATCGCACTGTTTACCGTAATGGTAGACAAAGCACGCACTCTGCAATCTAAATCAGCAGCCAACTGACAAACATCTTTTTATATAAAGACATCCATGTGGCGTTATCTCATCAAATGCATCATCTCGGTCTAAATATAACTCGGTTGTCTTCATCTCAAGTCTATGAAGACATGTAGATTAAAAAATGTGGTATCTCAAGTCCACTGTATGGAACAATTTATTATTGCACCATTTTGATGAAATGAAATCGTCCGTCCGCGAGCGTTCGTTAATCTTTTGAATACTTCTAGTTGATGGATCGACCGTCAAGTTTTTGCATTTCATCACTGTACCTTATACACAACAAAACCTATAGACTACATCACTTGTAAAATATATTGCTACAAAAATGTCATTTTTCTTATTTGCACAATACGTATCTCAGAACAAAATATCTTGTCGATTTCCTATAACTTTTATGATGATAAACTCTGCGAAAAAAATCTATGATCCAAAAATACAGGGTGGCCCAAGAAATGTGAGAACATTTCGTAAAATGTGATATAATTACATCAAAATTAGTTTACTAATTTACTTACTTACTTATTTACCTATATTATGTTTTATTTCGACAATTTCCGGTCGCCATCTTTGATTATTAATTTTCCCATTGTTTATATTTGGGATTTTCAAATTGTTGCCTAGAATGACAAAAATCACTGCAGAAGACTGTATTCTGATAAAAAATTTGCGAATTGATATAATAAATTGACGTTGGGGTGCAAGGAAAATGATCAAAGAGTTTCAAAACAATGCCTGGTGTATGGCTAGACCTTACTGCATAACTGGATATTACAGCGGTACGGAGCTCCATCTTGCGCAGCCAGAAATACAATCAACTTTCTTCGTCGTGAGAATGTTAATTTCATTGAGCCAGGCATGTAGCCACCGAACAGCTCAGATTTAAACTCAGTAGATTATGCAATATGGGGTGTTTTGATGATTTCTGATTAGCTGAATATTGTGCAAAAAAAATTATATTAAGAATTATAATTAATTATATTATGTTTTTAAATAACTCATGTGCTACGAGATGTTCTTTTTTTGGGCCACCCTGTATATTACATATAAATTGTTTTTTGACTGGGTAACAATATATATATATAAATATATATATCATCATCATAACTATTTTATCATGTATATTGACTACAATAAGTGGTAGGTTTTGGTCTCCTTTAAGAATTTTCCTTCATGAATATTTATTATGATTGTTATCAGTGATTCCTAACATTTATATCCAGTCAAGCATCTGGTATCTTCTCCACATGCTTTAACCACCGAAGCCTTCCTAATTTCCTAAAACTGGCCTTAAGATACGCCTCAAAATTTTCCTTTCAAAAACGTTCAATCCACACCATAGAACAGCAAATGAATAGGCATGAAATATTGTGTACATATAGGAGAGTAGTTGTGGGACGAAGGGCATTCTATACACATTCTTTGTAGAAACATAAATCTGATAATTTATGATAAATTTATGTAACAGTAAAAGTATTTACTCTTCAAAAATTATATCTTTGTGTAAACAAAACGTATTTTTTACATTTATGCATATTATATTGTCAGCGTTTAAATTTTCGTTCCAATCAAGTCATATATTAAAAAAAAACTCGCAAAGCTATTTGATTGTGTAACTGGTATCAAAGTGATTACGTGAATGACACCAATTTGAAAATATTTAAACAAACAATTTGCGTTAGTTTATGTCTATATATTTGGTATGCTGTAGTGCAGTCAGTACCCATGTCTCATCTGACAAACATTTTGTATTCTCTAACTTAGGTGTTTCTAGACAATTTTTGTGTTTGGAGGCAAAAATAACAACGATGCACGCTAAATATTCTATTTTGGATAACCGTAGATTATTTATATTTCTCTTAAAAAAATTAAATGAATCGATTATCAATAATAAATTGATAACCGCATAATTTTCGAACATATGTATTTATATGTATAATGTAATGGTGAAAAAAACATAACCTTGTATCTTGATTCAAACAATATAAAAGATTTCCAAGTAATAAAAATTATATATTTAAAACTAATAATGAAAATATCGCAGATTGTAAAATTCAAGTTCCCCGATAATAATAATTCTAGTTCAATACGTTCACAAAGTAATGATTAATTTTAAATTGCGTTCAAAATATGTGGCTAAAACACAACGCTACTTACACTAATTAAGTTTTTAACATGGAGAATTTATTATTATATCTCCTCAGGGAATTGTGTTCGAGGGTAAGTTACAGTTTCAAAATAATTTTCCCGACAACAGAATGTCACCAGCGCAGGTGAAATTTCAAAAAAATACCCACGAAAAATTCTCAGAAAATATGTTGAATAATGTCAGCGGCCGCACAGCCGACGAATAGCGTGATAAATTCTGAAAACGAACATTTAAAGGACATCGATCATGTGTCAAATTTTACGGAAACCGCAGTTGCGTAAAATAATACGCCTGTATCAGTGATCGGATCGATGGAAAATGGAAAAAAAAACCATAATGATTACATGATAATTGACGTAAAAACAGTAACATGATACTTTTGAATACAGAATCAATTCTAAAGTATTGTGAATCTTTTTTAAAAGTGACCGTTCAAATAGGTCTACATGTAAGAAATATATTTTTATTAATTTTATTTTATTTATTTGACATTTTTACAATATTTTATAACGTGAATTAAGTATTTATACATTATTAAAATTAAATGTTTTTTTTCGCTTACCTCTCCAAAAAAGAGACTAGCTCTTGTACTTGTTATACTATAATAATTTTATATAGAGAGTTATAACATTTGTAGTCCATAATTATTTATTGTCTATAATATTATTTATTTTATAATTATGTGCTTCTGAAGTGTTCATTTAATTTCTTTCTAAACTCTTTTATATCTTTTATTTGTGTAGGGAGGCTATTGAAATTTTTTATTCCTAAGTATATAAAATTTTGCTGATAGTATTTGGTGTTACATTTAGGGATTTTAAAGTTATTTTTAAACCTTAATGATGTGCTTTTTTTTAATTTTACAGTGTTATTTTTTTAAATTAATTGATTAAAGGAGATTTTTTTTGTAAACGTTTTCTATTTTGGGAACTGAGAATTTTGCATAAAGTGTTTGTGTTGAAAAAGTTGATCTTTTTTTAAATATTACTTTGACGATTGTTTTCTATATTATTTTTACCGAATTCTTTATATTATTGTATGCTCCTCCCCACCCAATTATTCCATACTAGAGTAGTGAGTGAACAATAGCAAATTGTATATTTTTAAAATTATTTATACTTAAAATGTTTCTTAATCTTATGAATATATAAATATATTTTCTTATTATTTTCACTAATTTGTTAATGTGACTGAGCCATTTTAAATGTTGATCAATCATTACACCGAGATATTTGATTACTTTACATAATCCAATATCACAAAACATAATATATAATACTAAAAAGCACACCTTTAGGGCTCGTGGAATGGACTAAAGCAAATCAGAATGCCGTACCGGTTCGCGGGATTCTCGCAAACATAGTTCCGGCTCGTGATATCCTTGGCTTCCTGCTCCGGTTCTAAATACTCCACATGCTCTGATTTTCTACGAATGTCTTTCAGTTTAGAATCTGTAGCAGCTCTATTTTAATTCAACTTTTACAACTCTTTTATTGTGTAATTTTGGATTCAAATAAAAATTATTAGCAATTCCAAAAGTTTCAATAAATTTACGTTTTGCATTAGAATGAAGTAATTAATTTTTATCGTAATTCTGAGATAATTTTAATTATATTATAGTATCGCAATGTAAGTGTATATTATTTGATCGAAAATAAGTATAAAATTTCGGATGTTATCGACTATTCGCTTCGTTAATTTTGAAGATACCATTTCGAGCCCTGTAAACACTACCGTGTACTAATGTCATTATAGGAACCGATTAGAAAAATGTAATGTATAATTTTGTACATGACATTTTAAATGACATTACAAATAAAGATGGTAACCCTTGATATATATTGAGAGAAATTTTTACAGACAATAAACATCGTTTGAAGACCTAATATAGGTGGAAATCGCATACTTTGTTATTTAAATTGGTTTATAACTTAGTTTAGTGTAACGTCAATATTGCAGTCGGATTATAGCATATTGTCAGTGGCGTGCAGTAGGTATAGATTTAGGTTATGCTGTTACCAATGATATTATACAATCATATATAATATATGTTATACGATATATGTACTTTCGTTTAACCAATGTCTTTAGACAAAATAGATTCGTCGTTTATACGACCATACCTTGTATTTATTTATAATTTTAGAGTACTATTAAAAGTGTTATTAAAGTTTATGTTTTAATGTAAAATAATACCTTCTTACCCATATAAAAACGTATTGACATTTTTAAGAAAACTTTCTATGACTGAACATGATTAATTTATTGTTTGAAAATCTTTCACGTAATAACTAAAGGAAATAATTGTTTTTATTAAAGGTTAACGTAGGAAATAGTTCTGCCAATTACTTTTGGTTTTTCCCAAATCAAAAATCAATCCATGCACCAAATTTAAAGAACAATCATGAAGTCAACATCTTAAAAACAGTGAGAAAGTAAAATTGGCGAATTAGTAAAAGATAAAGTAGACACTTTAATGATTTGCACACAGTTGTAACCTTTTCTAATGTTATTCTGTTAAATAAACAGCATAGGTAACAACTCCATACAAAATGGATTAACCGAAAGGAATTTTCAATTTAGTAAATAGCCACTTATATGACTTGAGTAATTAGGAATAGAGTAATGTAAATAGCTCGATGCGGCGAATACAAAAGAGCGCCATGGGTACAGTGTTGAGTTGTCGTGGTAGTTTTTGTAACTGAGCAAATAAAGTCTATACTGATACACAGATGGCGCTAATTGTAAAATAATGCTTTCGTTTATGTTAATCCAATTGGTTAATTTATATTTGTTTCTCAGAATTTTTAGTAATGCACAGCTTTTTTGCTTATATGTACTGCACGCCCTTGCGTATTGTTTAATAAAGTGTTATTGCGACTGTAATTGTGATTGGTATTTGAGTCAAATGATGCTTGGTAACTGAGATTACCTGTTAAAAGTTAAGTTTCCGGAGTGCCAGTGATTGCTCACCGAATTGAGAATAATCAGTTACGAATCATCATTGTAATTGAACATAAGTCTCAGGTTAAAATAACGATTTAGATCATCATTACATATAATCTAAAAAGCAAAGCAGGCTGCATTTAATCATACCAATATAATGTGAATTCAATAGTTTAAATCGACGTAATTTTAACGAACACTTCTGATCCCGTAATCACCCCTCTAGCTGTCATATTATTATGGACTACATTATTACAGTATTAATATGAATATAATTTAGACACCTTTTAAGTCATACTTTATTTAAGTTGCGTGTTCGCATTATTTTTTTGATCGGTGAATACACAACACATTATTGTTAAAATTTAGTATAATTGTTGTTTTATCATATCACTTACTTCACTAACAACACAGCACATATCCGTCTGGCAGGTCGGCTGGTTTTTCTATTAGTTTTGATGAAAACTCGTCGAAATTTGGAATCCATTATGATCAGTGTGCTTGATTGATCAGTGGGACGTACTCAACAGTATTTGTGTGTGTGTGTGTAAATCATAGTATACGGTGACTTCAACAGAGTCGACTGTCGTGCCGTTTAAGTTTGGGTGACCTTCAAGAGAAGCCAGGAACGGCATTATTACCGGGCGAGTAGAGCCGTCTTTATCTCGTAGGATTCCCTCATCATTCCCTATTTCCAACTCCCTATTCTATTCCCTACACCTTCCAACTATTCATCCTCCTTATTCCTCCTCCTGTCCATCTCGTTTCGATTCAATCCCCACCATTATTACCACCAATCCCACAATAATAAATGACTTATTATTATTATTATTATTATTATTATACAATTTATTATTTGTAAGAGAAAACCCGAGTACAGTGTTCTATTAATTATTTTACTTCGAAAGATTTTATAAGATCTCTAAAGTACGTATCAGACAGATTACTAAAGAGGTTGAATACAAATTTATCTTAATAGATTTTGGAAACAACAACACACATCGGCATTGGGTATTATTCCGCTAGTTGTGAACTTTGCCTATTATTTCGGTAAGTAGGCGTAGTCGTGAGTTAGTTGTACTAAACTACTATCGTTTGGTGTCAAGAGGGCGCACACCCTAATATAGCATACCTGTTATACCCACCCTTCATCGTTACATTGGCCGACTAACGAAAGGTCTGTCTGGTTTATCGTTCGTACGTTTTCATTGCCATTTATAAGAAGGTAAATGCGAAAATTTTCCTAAAATACAAAGGTTAGGTGCACGTCAAAATAACTGTTTTAAGATGGCGGCAAAACGCCGGTTATAAATACATAATGGCACTAGAATGTTACCGAATCGTAACTACGTTAATAAAGTATACCTACATTTCTATTCAAGTGTACCATCGTCGTATGGATTCATCTTCTCTTCGATGGCTTTGCTTCTCTCAGTTTCGGAGAAAGTTGTAGAGTATAATAAAAATAACCAAACAATGTTACGTTGTGAGGGTTTGATGTGAAGTGATCAAAACTAGTAAAATTGGATTATTTTTCATCTCCATGGTTGATGACGTGGGACAAACTTTGTCATAAATCTGAACATCCAAGGATCGTTGTATCCTCTACAGAAAAATAGGTTCTTATCTCTGCTCGGTTTCTTAGAGTATATAGGTGAACAATATCAATATACTATCAATAAAATAATGCCACCTGGAATTACTGTTCCAATTATCTCCGTTCCCGGCTCCCATGCTTGATTTATTTCACTTGCCATTTGAAGAGCCTGACGATTGCTCATGATTCAAGTGTGATTGAATGCCAAATAAACTAGAAACATATTCGTATGTTTAATAACTGTTTAATTAATCTAATCGCGACCTGCCCACACATCTTGCGAGACCAGGGCTGAAAACTTCTGATATTCTCGTTCACGTAGTGAGTTCAGAGATCCAGTGAAAACTGAAGAAGCTTGTCGAAGCATTCCATCCACCAAAATATTTTCAATTTGTTCTATCCTTCTAATATCTTTCAATACATAAATGGGAGACTGCATAAACAAGTTTAAATCATACCAATAACATCTAGAGCTACTCTTGGCACAAAATTGCTCTCACGGCTCACTCCTAAGTATTTACAGTTTTAAAGTTTTGATTACCGATAAAAAAGTCGTAACTTTTCCAACATTAACTATGCTCAACATTTGTAACAAATTGTAGATTGGTGTTAATTAAAATATTTAGTTAGAGATTTTAGTTACTGAGATTTATAATTATTACGAACGTTTAATGTATTTAATCGGGGAAACTACGTATTCGTAAATGCTAAATGGGGTTGTAATTCAAATATTAAGGGTTTAAGAGCTAGAATTAATGTGCAAATAATTTATTTCTACTGATTACGTCTGGCATGTTCATAGATAACGGTTTCACAAGTCAATCGTAATTTTGTAAATAATTATAACGTAAATTGTAAATTTAAGAGCTACAAGTATTTTGTGTAGTGAAATTGTAAATATTTTGTCATAAAGAAACCATTAATTAATCAAAATAGGAAATGTTAAATTTGCTTCGATTGATAATATATTACTGGTTTATAAACCTAACATCAGCTGTAAGAATGTAACGTTTTTGGGATATGTTGGATAATAGGTAGGGAATTTGAAAAGCTCCCCTTCTCGAAAGGATTAAATTTATTTCCTCCCTAAAGAGGAAAAAAGCAATTACTTGAAAATGAAAAAATAAAATGATATATTTTTTCAGAGAACACGTATATGCATACACAATAACATGTATTTGCTTGTAGTATTACATAGTAGAAGACGTCTAGGTACTTTCTATGAGACAATTTTATTAATTTCACAATTATTTATATAACGGAAGTTCGTATATAATGTTTGTGTATGTTCTCTCTACAACTTTGTTTTATCTCAATTAAACGATTATAAATGTAGTATTTTGATATAAAGCTATCGAGTTAATCTCATATTTGGTTATAAAATGTAAAGCACTAAATATATATATTTTTTCATTTATCAAAAATATTTCGTATTTTGGAACACAGTCTTTGTATTTTTTAAAAATAATTGAAAATATAAAATACATTGAATGTATTTGATTGATGTATTTGTATTTGATCATTGAGATTTATTCCTGCTAAGAAGACTATTGTATACCAACGTATGTGAAAAAATATAAAAGTCATTATATGTAACAGAACAACCTTTCATGCTGGCTCTCAGAAGGAAGAGATGATAGGAAACCATTCGCATATATCCTAATATGGTATAATTTACCCTTTTCGAAAGTTCCAGATGTATATCTTCTAATAATATATTCGCTCCTTATTCATTAGTAGATATATATATATGTTTGCAATTTTCTCTAAACCTACAATTTTCTGTTTATTTACGACCAAAAAAGTTACATTTTTGTAGAAATTACTCGGGAGCCAAGATGCCTCTTAATAATTAATCTTAAAACCTGAGCTCGGGTGGGTCTGTCCATAAGATATTGTACTTTCTTGTCATCTCTATAATACTCCAGCGACGGGTCCTTGATATTAAATTGGTGGTCCATATCTGGGACAAGTAAAAAAACACATAAGTATGAATTGATTTTCTTTATACTTTTCCTAACCATATTCCAGACAAATTAAATGAAAGATTGCTGAAAATTTGGTAATATTATTACTATTCAAACGTTAACACGGATTGGCTCAGTGGCTGAAGAAGTGAAAACTTGTTTGTGAATCTAAAGGATTCGGTCTTAAACGCTACAACCATACAACATTTTAAAACATATATTGCTTGCATTTCATATAGATCATCACTTTATATATTTGTTTTTAAAAACATTTCAAGTTTTTCCTAAACTGCCAGACTCAAATTTTTTGGTCAGTAAAATTCAGATTTTTGGTCAGTATAAATAACAAATTTTGTTAGATTAGGTGAGGTTGGGTTAAATTAAGTCAGGTAAGATTTGGGTATGTCAAGTGAGGTTAGTATATGTTGTTATTACGCACTGATATTTAATATAAAAACTGTTCATCTGTTATAATAAAATACGGATAATTAATTCAATTTTGTGTAATACTGCTCACTTTATTACGTACTGATATTTTATTTTAAATTTTGACCGTGGATAAAAAATGTTTTAAAATATTGACCCAATAAATACTAGCCATTCCTAAATCCTACAATTTTTCAACCCTGTACCTTGGTACAGTACTCAAATGAGGGGATTTTACCGTTTTATTAGATTTAGAAGAGCTCGTTAACTATCATTTATTATTTGAAAAATTAGCGTAACGAGGCTTAGTACAAGTTAGTTAAGAATTAATTAAACTGATGTCAGCAAAAAAATTACATGATATCGGTATATCTTGCTCCGGTCTCTTCTAGATTTTTGCTGACACTGACATTTAGATAAACGAAAGAAAATTTGTCTTATTTTTTTCCATTTTCCTAACAAGGGAGTTATAATTATTGGATTATTTTCGATAAATTGTATTATCTAAAGTATGATTTTAAATTATCTCTTGGTTTCAGTGATTACATGTTTTTAATTTTTATGATTTCGATAAAAAATACTATGTATTGCAAAATTCCGCAAGCTTCCGGAAGATTTCTATGCATTTTTGTATGACCAAGAGACCTCCAAACCACTTCTGTTAAAATGTTTGTGTAGACACATATATCTACACATTTGAATTCAATTAAACTATTCTTTAAAAAATTGTAATTCCTTTAACTGGTCCTATCGACAAAAGGTAAAATATTTTTCATTCTTCTTTTTATCTGATACATTTTTTTTTAAATTACGAGTTTGTAACCTACCTAGAGAGAAAATAAAATAACACTTTCACACATATACGAAATCTACCTGATTCTTCTAACTTGTTGCTAAATAGTTCAGTACCTATTAATTAATTGATCTAAAATAAATTAATTATACCTGCCACGTTAATTTTTTAAAAACATGTGATATATTATATCATTTATTTAATGTAGGTACGTGTTTGTATTTGTCATATCGACCCCTCAGAATAACAATGTTCCATCTGATACTGATACTGTTTTTAGATAATGATCTCAAAAGTATTGATAGAATTTCAACATATATTCATGTATATTTTGTTTTGAGTAAGCAAATATGATCAGTTTTAAGATATTAACTTATTTTTAGTATTATCAATGACCACTGTGAGATGAAGGAAATTAAAAATAATAAAGAAATTACGAATTGTAAATTAACAATAACAAATTGCAGCTCTTGCTATTTCCTTTAATATCCATTAAATAGAGTTTAACTCAAATTAGCTCAAAATGTTAAATTTTATTTATTATTATTTATTTTATTTATTAGGAAAACATATAGTTAATCATTTAATATTTGTAACATTTTATACACATTTTGAATGCGTTGCCCAACTAGGCAAGTCTGCTTTAGGGCAGATTGGCAAACAAATACATTTCACAAAACTAAAACTCATTGAGAGCGAGATAATAAGATTGAATACATAACATATAGCAAGTAGACGTGAAAATATTAAAAAATATATAAATAAGTATATTAAAAATATGAAACCTTGTTATTCTAAGGGGTGAATATATTGAAAGCAATATTATTGCTTAAATTACAGTAAATCCTAATTTGAAAAGTAAATTTTAAGAATAAATTATTTTGGCAAATCAAAAATCAAAATATTGAACGAAAAAACCTAAGAAATTATACGCCATAGATAAACATAATTTCTTGTGTATATGTTTCAAATACTATTTCGTAAGTTCAGTAACGTTTTTAAAAAAAGATTTGATTTATAAAAAAATAAGTAATACATATGTCGTAAACCTTAAAAAATATTCTAGAGTACCCTAAAAAATACTTTTAATTTATACGTTGTAAGGGGGTGAGATGGTGGTTTCATACCTTCACTGATAGCTTCAGCAGAGAGCATGAGATTGTGAACTACTTACATTAGAACTTACCTTTACAACATTTCCTTTTGTTAAAAAAAAATTACCTTCATCACTTGTGAAAAATAATTTTAGAAATTCGGTATAAATATAATTCATAAATAAAATATCAAAGTAATTGTCAATTAATGTAACTTTATTAATTAATAAACAGATCTTATAAAATATTATAGATGCCAAAGCAAATTTTAAACGCATCTTTAAAGTGCATTCTTAAAAATATTTTTAAAATTTAAGCTTATTCCATAGTCACATTAAATAAACGTTATGCATTCAAATACAATAAAATAATACACAGAATAATGGTTTTAACATTCACACGTTTCATAAACCTTAAAAAAATAAATACATTTAAAATGAAAAACTATGCCAGTAGCTTCTACAGCAATGGCACAAGTAATGTCAGTTCCCGGTGTTTATATTATGGAAACATCGATACTAGCTGCATATAACTCATCAATAAAGATCACGTGCAGCCGATAATACACGAGGAAAGATGAATTATTTCTAGGTTAAGGTAAAAAAATAACTCCATAAATTTTCCTGATACAAACGCCGTCTGTCCTTAATTTCTGTTTGCATTTCGCAGGACTTCAGAATAAGATAATTTTACTTTCCTGAATTTACGAAGATCCTTCGTTTTATGTAACCACGATACAATTTCGATATTCCATCACTGATAAGTCATTGCTGCGTGGGTGTGGGCGAGTTAAGAGACATTCAAATTATGCCATGTAATAATATGTTGTTACAAACAGTGCAAATTACAGGTGCACGATTATTGATGATTTAAAATTTTTAACACAAATGATTATTGAACAAACGTAAACATTACAAACATTCATATGCCATTTGCGTCGCGTCGCATTTGACAGTGCGACTATAGATAAGACATACGTTCAATATACTTGCCAGTCGTAAAAAATCGTACGATTTCGATGATGTATGTTTTTTTTACTTGGTTTATTTTTAAAAAATCCCACGTACGGAGGAATAAATTTACTATAGAATTATTTTTAACACTCGTAAGCTGTACAATGCCTTACCGCACATGCCCTGAAAATGTTATCATTTCCATCCGTAATAAAAAAATACTTTCGTATTTCTATTCCAACCTATTCCTCCATCAGCGGTCCCCACTACATCGGCACCCACCTGACTGGAATATATATTATTTTTTCAACCTTCATCACTCACTTAGCGTCATATCTTGTGGATTTCTTTAATACCTGTTAGCCCTACAGGATACAGCCGTAGCTGATCACTTTTATTTAGCGATTACATGATTCACCCTTCTTAGAAGATTAATAAAGATTTCTTAGTCTAATAAATAAGCTGATTATAATTCGTAATTAACAAATGAGATATAAAAAATAAAATAAATTGAAATATTTTTTATTACCTACATATGCGATTTAATATCTAAATATTAACAAACAATGGAATTAAATTATTTTTTAATGTAGTAGGAAATTGAATAAGAATTATTATGATTTATAATTGGGTAATCAAAGAAAACAATTATTAATTACAAGTATTCATTTTAAATTAAATATTTAGTTTGATTTGTTACCTAATTGATATCACCAGGCGTCATTAAATGTGTACCTTATTCTTCATATATATATTATAATTTTGTAGATGTTTAGTAAAGTTAATTGAAATAATATTATACTGTCTTAAAAATTCAATGTCTAATTAAGTTGAAAAATTATAAGATAATGAAAACTCTGTAATTAAGATTATAAACTAATTGGACATCTTAAAATAACGGTTGAAAATTAAGAAGGTGACAGTGAAAATTCAGTTTTCAAAATTTTTAAACTAATTTTGATGCTATGAATAACAAATAATGAAGTTGAAAGTAAGCCGATGTTAAGTTCCCCGTGGACTGCATGACACGCGAAAGCCTTAATATTGCAACTAATCCAACCACAGCAAGCTCTATTTACGGTAATAAACAGAAGATTTTTCCAAACTTTCGGCCACATTATTAACAGCATAGAATATAAATTGTTCTGGGAACAAATTTAGGAAGAGGTCGATCTGGCTGGAATCAGCTGTGAGGGCGACCAAAACTAGTGGAGGTGCAGTACGTATTTTATATGATTAAGACCACAATATGTCGACAATGGAAGAAAGACGAAAAATAAGAAGTTGAGCAATCAAAAGATTGAGGAAACAATTATAGTGAGCTGGAAACATAAATTAGTCATATTTTTAACAAAGAATCTAATCGAACAGGACGAAACATGAAACCTAAAACTAGATCATATTTTCAAATCTTACACCACAAGTTTACAGATATTTTATTCCATTCCATTGAAAATTTAATATAAAAATGGTATTATAATATACATATTAGTTTACTAAACAAATTGATATATAGACATTTAATTTGCCGTCTAATTTAATTAGCATAATAAGAATCATTACAAACTCTCTGGTTCGCGGTGAGTATTGTGAAAACATTAACTGAGATATATTTTTGAGGACATGTATTTGGAAATAGTACAATATCAGGAGACAGGTCATCTAAGAACGAAGAACATTTCTTAGTAAATATCTACATAGGTGCAATATATTGTAAATACTAATTTAATGTATTAATTATAATTATATATATATATATATATAGAATCAATTTTGTCGAAAAATATTGTTTTTGCGCTACCGGGATTCGAATCTGGATCTCTATTTCCAATCCGGGGAAGTAAACATCACATACCTATGTTCTGAATAATAACAACTTCACAATAAGAATGTGTTCTTCTTAGCAATATATTGTATCTGTAAGATGCTATGAACATAATAGTTATCTCTTAGCTACCTACAGTGGCATCTATTAAATTTTTTCGTTTACTAAAACGATGAACTAGAATAGTTAGATTGTGAGTGATTGTGAAGTTTTATTAAAAGTATACAAAATTTGACATTTGAATTTGATTATAAAAAATTGTATAAACACAGAATAATCAATTCACGTCGAGACAAAGTATCACGCTATCGTCTGAACTAACCCAATATGCAACCAAAACATCGCGTTGTCGTTGGAACCCGACTTACCCAATATGCGATCAATAATGGTGCCCATATCTGAATCGTTAATTTCAACAAATTTCAGCGTACCTATATAGCTGATGGAACGGTGAAAGAAGTCATTCTCTGTTGAATTAGCCTTCGAACTTTGATTACTTTTGAAGCAATATCTGCGATTTGCGGAACCGAATAAAATCTCACCGATTGGTTGGTACTGAGCGAAATTCTCAATTTCTAGTTATCGCAGCGGAATTTACTTGAGAACTCATTTTCTATAATATCTCGTTCTCAACAGCCTTTGAATGGAGACATTTCACTGCACTTAATTAAGAAACGCGAGAAGGAATCACACTGGTGTAAAAACGTAACAACGCTGGGGTGTGAAGTAATAATACGTATTAATAGTTTGAAGCGTAAACAAAAATTATTATTGGAAATAAACAATTGTATTATTTCATAACGAAAATATTAACGTTGAATACTAAACAATGAAGCGATGATATTATTCACGGAAGTCAGAAATAGGATTCACGGAAGTCAGGAAGTATCAATATATTTGATATCTCAATTGATTCAGACTCTGTTTATAGTCAATAGACACAATATTTTTATCGTTAAATTTTTTCAAAATTATCACATGTTTAGAAAAAGCATTCTTATATTTGTAAGGCAGAAAATTAATGGGAAAGATTCGCATATAATTATTATATCAATTGCGTATAATATTATTATGAAATAATCATATTTTCATTAAAAATAAGTGAATAATTAAAATATAGTTTACACATAATAAAGCAAATGGATATTGTATTTACATTTTGATAATCGATAATAATTTTTGACTCCGTTATAATATGATAGTGTCACATATCCCTTCTGCATTTTGCTAAGACCCGGATCGGTGATGAAACTCGGTACGACTATTAAGCAGGCAAATCGAGGTAATTCCATAAAGGTCATTTCCATTCTACTTCCGCGATGTCACATTATGCCAAAATTGTAAAGTCACGGCTCAATTTCCGGAGGAAAAGGGAACAGTATTTTTTTTTTAAACAAAATTGCCATTTCCCGTCTTGTTAAACGAAATGTTCTGGAAACGAAGTAACGACGCCGCTACTAAAACACTTTTTATGTTTTTTTTCTGAAAAGAACCGGGTATGACGTAATGAAATAGATCGATGACACGAAAGACATAGGATGATGTCAGCGACGGCAGATTTAGTGATAATAAAGGCAATCAGAGGCAGATTTAGTAATAATAATTTTATTTATTGTACTACTAAAATTTCATGAATAACTATACTATGAATTCAATAATCAATTATGAAATTAGATTTTTTCTAATTTACGGTATGAAGTTTCTATAATATAATATACACTGATTAATGTACAAAATATTTTCTGTCAATAATATTATTGTCTAAATATATATCGTTTTTTAAACTGCAGAGAACATTATTCCCTAGATCAGGTCTAGCTTAAATGAAAATTGCCACAATATTATTGCAAAAATTAAAATTTTATTATTTAAAAAAATATATACTTCAGGTATTATTTATATACACGAGAAAAACACTACACACATCTATATAGGCCTCGACTTAATGAGGTCGGCAGGCATACGGTGTAATAAAATGTATGTAATACATAAATAAATAAATGATTAAGGCCCCAACGACGCCGCATAGAAAATTCGAAGCCACGTAAGTGTGTATGTAAAATAAAAATAGTCAAAAAGAAGAAAAACATCAATATATCTGTTTATATGTAGGTCAGTGTCCACGGAAAGAGACAGTCTCAGAGATTTAGTTGACATACGTCTAAATACCGTGTACACATGATGAGGCTTTGTTCTAGAGATCAGCCTGAGATTGTTAGAAAGAGACAAAACCATTCAAACCATTGTACATGGCGTACGTTTTGACAGCGAGATTTGATACGTGCACATAAACTACCATAGATCCCTACAACTATCTATTTTAGATACGAGTCATTAAAAATTAACATTGACATAAGGCGTTAAATTACAAATCTTTATTGCGTTTCAACTGTTACCGGGGAGATTCAAAATCTTCCAAATGACGTACATGACGACAATGACATCCTATGTAAAGTATCGTAAGTAAAAAATGACAATTTTAATAATCATTTTAGTATTTTGCACGTATTTGATACATTTTTAAATGACTGTAATTTTTAAAAATATTATGTTTATTAGTACCTACATCATGAAATACAGTATTTATATTTTTTAAATCTCTTACCTAAATAAGTACATATAAATACATGCGAAATACTAGAATGATTAAAAATGACATGCTCTACTTACGATACTTAAGAGGGGTCGATTTGACGTTTAACATACGAGCGTGAAGTAAGGCGCGAGACGGTGAATCTCTGAGACACGGTGAATACACCACTGTGAATACGAAAGATTGTCTCGAGTGGAAAATCTTTCCGCGGACACGGGGCATAATAATGATAATATAACAATACGCGGTGTTACATTATTCTGTGGCAACAATGACCACCTAAACCTTCATAATACCGTGGATGGTGCCGTTGAATTTTAAATACTTTCTCGAATTCTTTAGGGATTTGGTAAAATTGTAGAGGAAACCGTAATGTTTCTTGTACTTCCGAAAGCAACGGTCACGCTTCACTTTACGGCCGTTTAGTTTTGGTTGTTCTTATAAACGAATATAAAATAAACACGAACGCGGAAAACATTAATCAGGGCTCGCAACGATATATCGACAATGGTGGATATTTTTTCCGTTGTGTTCCAATGATCGCAGGCAATAAAACGATTGATTTATAGTTGGATTATTTATTGCAAATTCACACTCCGCCCAGACCGACTAATTATTATTATATGATATTTACAAGAAGAGTTTCGCTTCTTACACAACGATAGGTGCTTTTTTTGGAAATAAATTGATATTGGTACAGTACAGTATGTATTACGAATGAATTGAGATATTTTTTCAACCGCACAGCACTATTTACAACATGTATGTATACCAAGTACATGCAGGTTGTAACATACCTAGTCCACAATATTTTATGGGTGGATACCTGAAAATGTTAAAAAAATATGTGTGTAATCTCAACCGTGTCGGACATATAAAGATTTCAAATAAAAGAGTAATTGAGATATTTCATTGATACCAATTCGATTAATTAAAATATCATATTGAATGCTAAAAATTGAAGGTCATCGAATTTTTATTATAAATAGACATGAAGTTAGTACATATCTATGTTGGGTACGCAAAGTTTAGTTGATTTATTTGAAAAAATAGAACGTCCAATCCAGCTGGAGATAGATTTTCATTTCCAACCAAGTGGCAAAATGTCAAACAGTTACAGAATTATTTTACATTATTAAATTAGTGATCAACGTACATATGGCGAGAATCGTTTTAATGTTAATTGGAAAAGTACAGTTTTCAATATTTTGAACTACACAATACAAATTATATCTTGTGTCATCTTTTTTCCCTTAACTCGCCACATTTAATCTATATAATAGCAAATTTTTTGAACGACAATGGTATTAACTTGTAATGTAATATTTTCTATTCTATAATATTGTTGTACTTCTTTCTGTGAAATAATGTTTTAACTTGATTAATGGCACAAATCACTCTTGAAAGATGGATTGCCTGTTTAAAAGAAGAAGAAGAATAATAAAAATGATATACGAATATTTTTAGTTTGGTTCTTTTTTTCTTTGGGCATACACACATCACTCGCTTCGAAACAAGCTTACTAAAACTGCTCGCTTTCTGAAGACAAAAGTTCTTTTAATTACCACAGATAAGTCTGAATACACATAAATTGCTTTAAAATAGAACTACTAAACACGCTGCGAAGCGAATTCGAGGCGAGACAAAACCAATTTATATATACGTCCCGGCACCTTGTCTAGTCAGTCAGACCCCTGACGAGGCAGGTGGGTAGTAACCCCATGAAAAAATATATATGTGTTCGTATAGAAATGTTATGTAATGGAAGAATGTACGCAATGTAAGTAAGAAAAGTTATCGTGACATTTTTCTGGAAGGTTATGAGTGAACTCCATGAATATTTAAACTTCAAATAAACAATAGGTACATAATTCATCATATTATGTTACAATTCTGTGCCTTTTGATATCGACAAATAATTATCATTAATACAAATTAAATATATCAATTAGAAAGATATGCAGATGAAATCAATTTATCGAAAATAATTTTTGTTGCCACCGGGACTCGAACTTGGAACCCTTCCTATCCGGGGAATATATGAAATTATCGGAGAATTATTTATTAAACTATCTGGAGAATAGATGAAACCCTTCCTATCTGATGAATAGATGAAATTGTCGGAGCAGTGGAATTGACTTGGCAAAAACTGGCGAAGAACTAAAGAGATTGGTAGAATCATGGTGAGACCATTCTGCAGTGGATCAACAATGGCAATGATGATTTAAATAACAATAAAATGTTTTTTCCATAAATCTAAATACTTAAATTAAATTGTAATCTATTTTACCTCACCTATCAAAGCCATTTGATTTTCGAAATCAATACAATAATTGTAGATTTATTTAGATTCATTCAATCTACATTAGTACCTATCCAATATCATATTTTAAATTACTACTATACAAAGAAAACGAGTCGATTATATTATTACTATTTAAATCATAATATATAGAAATAAAAGGGTAATTATTGAACACTATAGGCCAAATTGTTTCCGAATTTATTGTGTTTCCCTGGTTGCGTATGCAGTACAGAAATGAAATGGATCAGTCCTACAAGTGATGTAGATAAAATCGATACAACCACTTACCAATTCCCATGACTGGCGTCTGATTGGTCAATTTTGATGTTGCCTTAAACAGTGTATTTTATTTTTATTTATAACTCAATTAATTACGTGTCAATAAACCTTGAATCAACTAAAACATATTGAAGATAATACATTAATTCAATTTAGATTTTTACTGATGATATCTTTTCCGCCAGTGTACATTTATACTATATTTTGTTTAATTTAAAATGTAAGATGAGAATTAAAAATAAATCTCTCGTCAAAATTTACACTAATTAATATTTTCTTCCTCCGAGTGTACATATTCTAATATTTGAATAAACTAATTTCAGTCCGGCGACCTTTGATCTCATTTTCAGAATAAATTTTTTTTTATCGCGTTTAACTCCATTTGAAAAGAGATTTAGAGAGGAATATATCTACGAATAAAATGATAAGTAAAAGAACACCCAGATTGTTTGATTATAATGGAATCGGAATACAAAAAGAATAATAAATAATATGAAATTAGATAATATATTAATATAAATTAAACGCGTTAATAATAATCCCGGCATGATACAGCAGAGCAAATTAAGGAAAGACATCGTCTATTGTCGGGCGCTGGAAATCGATTAGCGCGTGCCAAATGAGGAATGATTGAAGGAGAAATGAAACATGTGCCAGAACAGGGGTCTGTCTGCAATATGGCGCGATGGAATTAATCAATGTATAATTATTATTAACGTAACGAAGGGTTATTGACATGGCAAATAATTATTACAGCGAATTTCATCCAGTTTTTAAACGCGTTCAATAAACCAGCTTTATAAGTATCTACTGCATGTGTAATATGTTAAATATACTAATATATTTTTATTACACTGTTCAAGATACCTGAAGATTTATCAAACTGGCATTGAAAATACAGTCTTTATTCGGTATATAATATAATTTTAACATTTTTTCCGAAATTTAATCAATGAAATCGTGAATACTTCTTTTATACACTGCTATTGAAAATATATATAATAAAGAGGGATGAAAATTACGCGGCAATGCATGTAATCAGTGTGTATTTTTATGGAAACGCGGGGGTGTGCGTCGCATTGTCCTGTCGTGAATATTTTTTAAAATAAATTGTACGTACTAGCTGTAGGTACACATTTATGTGGTAGTGAGTACTTTTATTTGAATATTTAGAAATTTTGATATCATATAGTGTGTATATTCGTGTCACGTATCACGTGATATTATTTTCATGATATTTATACCGAGAAATATAATATTTGAATATGTTATGCAACTATTATTACACTCTTTGAGTCAGTTATCGATTAAATCATCCTTAAACATTTCTTGAGATTTTCTCCTTTATATCAGCAAATAATCAAAGACTTATATAGTTAATTTGAAGAAAATTGAAGTATGAAAAGTAGTTTATATCGAATAAATGAGTAATTTTCTGAATTTTTCGTCTGATGATTTTAACATAATGTCACATTTTATCGTTATAGCATCGGACTTATCATCGAAGTAAGAGACATCAGAGTTACATTTAACTGAATATAAATATTTTATCATAAAAAATTATAAATAATGAAATAAGTCATGCACGTCATGGATTACAAGGTTATATAATTTTTAACGTGATAAAAAAATTCGTGAATAATATTGATTGTCATTGCTTGTATGATGACTCAATAAATCAATGACTGAATAAAATTAAATAAGTGTCAAGGCATCTTCTTTATTAAAGAGATGAAAGGAGCTATTGTTAAGATACGTTATATCATAAATTGACACGACTGGAACCAAAAATGATTGTCACATAACTAAACAACTCATTCTGTACTGTATAAGGCTACAGTCTGAAATTTTGAAGCAGATGCCATTTTTATCGGAGACTGCTACATTGTTATTAAAAATAATGTATTATGAAATATTAGGGAATTTTTACATGTATCTATATTTGAAGTATATATATATTATTATCATACTTGACTCCAAGGACCTTTCGGGTCCAAGTCCACGTCGTTAAATATTAAATTAAATACTATTTAATTAATGCCACAAAATTATTCTTATAAATATAACAAAGTTAAACAAAAAACGTTCTTATTATTTGGAAATTTTCTTGCTCTATTTTAAACGCGATATTTTTATCATTCTATTTCCAATACGATATTTTATGTTAAAAGATAAACAAATGTAGTTTTTTTTAATTAATAATAATTTAATTTATTAATTTATATGTGTTCAGGTGTGAAAATCGGCATTAGATTCTTAAACGACAATTTGGCACTTTTCATTTCACTTTCACTTTTGAAATAACATATTCTATATTAAAAATAATATATTATTTTTAATATTTGCAAAATTAATTTTGTTATTTATTATGTTAATTATTATATTATTTAACATTGTTTGTAATTAGCCACTTAATAAGTAATTTTTATACATCAGCCGATTTTGAAAAACACTTCTTCAGGATGTAAAATGAACTAACCAAAAAACATATCTGTATGTTACGTTATTCTAATGTTTTAAAAGAATCTATTTAAAAAAAAAATCAAATTAAAATATTATTTAAAAAAATAATTTTAGTGAGTACTTACTTAAATTTTTACTATGAAAAATGTGGAAATTGACCTGATGATGCAAAATTATTAGAATATTTTTTTAGAACAGAACTTAATTTAGTTGATTATCTATAATATTTTGGTTAATTTTTCATGCTTTATTTATTTCTATAATTCTAAAATATTCAATTTAAGACTGAGATTATTCATATGTAAAACAGACAATCCTGAATTTTTATCAAAGTTATGATCATTTTATAATAAATTATTGGTAAAATTTTGAAAAACTATTACTAATTAAACATCTTAAATAGTCTTTGACTCTTATGTTTAAATTTCAACATGTTTTACCAATATAGAAAACAGTACACTGTTTACAGCTAAGTTCATAAACACCAGAATTATTAAATTTATCATCTTTGTTTTTGGAATTTATAAGTAATTTTCCTATATTATTATTTCTGTGAAATGGCGGTGTAATATGTAAACAAAGTTAAATATTTTATAAATTAATGAAAATATTATATTTCTAGTTTTTGTCGGTTGGGAATTCCAATAATTATTGTTTATCCTAATAAAGCTCGGATTGGTAATAAATTTATGTTGGAAGTCAGAATTGGCAATACCGCAGTAGATAGGTAATCAGGAAAATCATATTTAATTAAATTGTTGACAGCAGATTTGATTGTGCGGTTGTACGCGCGCACAAAGCATTATTTGATTTTTGAAATATAGGGGACAAACCGCAACTAATTTACAGTAATGTATTACAACCGTACAGTAATTGCTATTATCAAGTCCGCTGTCAGTCACATACTCTACGCTACTGTTTGCTCGGTCGCTCGTTGTCCCGGGTAGGGCATCCAAATACCCGGCCAAATTCATTACCCGGCTCTCGGGTATTTTTCATGAAAAAACCGGGTACTCGGTTCGGTTCCGGTTCTGGGCAATTTTTTTCCCACTATTATAATTATACTGATCCAGAGTTTAGATTCCTATTATATGTGTGCAATATATACTAATATGTTTGATTTCAGTATTGCATTAAAATAATATTGAATTAAATAAATAAAAGTTGTAACGCCGACGCGACCGACGGAAAACTCCCTACTGTTTAAAAACTTACCTGTTCATTTAAATAAATACAATTCTTATTAGTTGCTAACACATATTGTAATTACTTCTAAACAAGAAATACAATTATAACTTTTTCCGAATTGGATAGATGTCAAATTCTTTCTCTATAAGCCTGTGTCATTTAGCATCTGATATCCTCGCCTAGATCAGGTAAATATCGCATTTGAATTAACAGTGTACATTGGTTTCTCACAATAGACTTGCGAGTTGTGGGTCGGGTTTGTAATGTCCACTGAGGGTGGACTTACGAGTTGAAACGGTTAAAAGCAATATTCCCGCGAAAATGAAACCAGAAATTCCCGCATTGTCAATGGATAATGTTTCAGTTGCATTTATGATAAAGTTTCATACCTGAATGCCACCAAAATAATGATATATTAGTGTGATAAAATATGTTTAATTTGGAGATATCAAAAAGTAAAAATAAAATTAAAATATCCGGGTACCCGTCGAAAATTACCAGGTTCTCGGTTATTTTTAAAACACGCGGGTACCCGATTCTACCTAGCTCGGAAGCCCTTGTCCTGAGAAAAAGGTACTTATTTTCCCGATTCAGTTTTAAACATTGGAATTATTTGCTATATAATTTTTTGCTAATATTTATATATTTTCAGCGTTCTTATTCGCATCCTATATTATCTTCTATCATGGTTTGAATACACATTGCTTGAAGGTGACACTTTACTGTTGAACATGATAATGTTTACTTTTACAATTTTTCAAAATTTACATTCTGTCTGTGTAACATCGATAAAATGCATATTGATGATTTTATTATCATTTAATAAAGTTCATTAAAATTGACCTTTACTTTTGTTTTATATACATACATTTATTTATTTGACATAATTTTTTTATACATATTAACTTTTTGTACATATAAAATCCCAATGTCTTTCTTTGTGTCACATATAAGGAAATTGATACATTTCACTGGAGTGAAGTGTCAATTTTCTATGACTCGAAAATTTGAATTGTAATAGTAATATTTCTTATAAAACTGTGAAGATATGTGGGTAATTATATAGTATATAGTTTTTAGATTCTTTTTTAGAAATATCGTTCTATTCATAACGATTTTTTTTTAATAGTTAAAATGTCAAACTATTTTCTCAACGTTTCAAGACGTTGGCAATTAAACATGGTGTGTGGTGTTTAATAAGTATGAAAAAAGAGTAACATGTACGTTCCCATAGGTCATTCTAATTACAGAATACACCTGTACATCAAATCAATATATTCACATACATAGTCTCCGTAATATCGGCAAACGTCACAACCGACCATGATGGAGAATTGACACAGCATCTCTTAAATTTTTCTGGAGATTTTTTCTCGTTATAATATGTTAATAAGATTCCAATTGATGTGCTTGTTAGCCTGATGGTAAGACACTCGCCTAGTGATCATACTATCGGAGATTTGAGCCTCTTATTTTCTTAGCATAAACGATTGGCTTAGTTTGAAAATTGTACGAATATTGACGTAACACTACTAAATATATATACATGAACTAACGCAAATTCCTTGTTTCACTTTGGTACCACTCACGCAATCAAATAGCTCCGGGTTTTTTTTTTTAAATATATGACTCGATTGGAATGAAAATTTAAACGCTAACAATATAATATGTATTAAAATGTACACAAATACATCTTATTTACACAAAGATTTAATTTTCGAAGAGTAAATACTTTTACTGTTGCATAAATGTGTCATAAACTATTAGATTTATGTATCCACAGAGAATGTGTGAATGTTCCAAACCCCTCTCCTATATGTACACATTGTTTCATGTCGTGTATATATACACATATACTCGAATATTCCATGAACGCATCTGTATTTTTATCATAAGAAAAATAAAGCTTAAAGTTTATAAAACAGTGGCTAGCTGTGACCTATGAATAAGTGTAGAGCGGTATAAAGAAGCAAAAGACAAGATGCATGGGGCTGAGACAAACTAGTGGAGTCACAAGATTGGACAAATTCAAAACTTATATATCTGTTTTTTTAGAGTAGTCTTTATATCTATAAAATAAACAATATCGAGTCGGACGGTATGATGGGAGTTAGATCACATGATTCGTTAAACCACGAGTTTCGAGACTGATAGGACAAGATCGAAGATACCATGATCAAAATGGATAGCTTCAGTTGCAATTTAAAATTTAGGATAGAATAGAAAGATTAGAATAGCTGACCCCAGATAAATGGGAAAAGGCAAGAAAACAAGTTCATTTTTATTTTCAGCATTTTGAAAATTTTAACAATCTACTGTATCAACAATCTGTACTATCTGTAGGTAGGTGTTTAAGTTATTTCCTATGTACGTCCTGGGACGGTCTTTAAATAAAATGTACATTAAAATATATATATGTTACATTAGTTTGTTCTGCTTCACCCAGTCACCTAATAGTTAATTATTGTTAATAATAATTTAAATTATTTTGATTTCTTATAATAATATAGGTATGTATGTAGCACTATTTTCACAAAGTATTATAAATAAAATGAGGCAAGCGCTGTAACGCTGTAAAATTGAAATCATTCCTTTTTATTTTCCTACGTTCTGATGTAGTGTTTCGCGAAAATATTTTATAGTTTTGACATTCCGCTGTCAGTTGCTTTGTCGAGGGATGATTGTTGTATTAAATGTGATTTTTTTATTGAGAAATTCCTATAAAATATGAAATGTGCATGGCACGGGTTAATAGACAAGCTACTGACAAATCTAAATTAAAGATGTAAAGAAATGAGTGTGTGATATTCGGTCCCACGCATACCATTATATTACAAATGCTTGGTTCGTTGTTTATTCTCACGCCGCGCTCTGATGACTTATCGAAAAAAAAATATTTCGAAGAAAATTGTATGCAACTAAAGAATTCCATTTAAATTCGTAATTATTCATATCGGACATGAGAAGTTAAATAAAAATACAAAAAACTTAACTTGTATTAACATTATTTTTTCATCAATATCGTAGACCCAGTGGTGGCGAACCATGGGCGTACCAAAAATTCCCAAATAATATATATCGATTTTTGTTGCTGTACATTTGATGCCAAATACTTTATGCTTTATGTCCGGTTCATATATCGTCACTTTTAGTAAAATGCATGCCCTACTGAATTCATCGGTCAATTTACTTCTTGTATTACATAGTATAAAAATTATTTCGGAAAATAATGACTCACAAGCATATGTGGAAGAGAAAATTGGTAATATTACCGTCGCTAGTTTTTTTAAACAGCTAAAGATTTCTGGAATGGTGTTCCAAGTTTTTATTTTTTCTTCTTCTGTATTATTTTTAATAATATTCGATAATCGATCATTTTCAATTCATTTCTCAAATCGAAAAATTTTTGTTTCCAGATCGAACTTGATTGGAGTTCAATTAATTGCATTTCTATATCTTCAGGATTCAGTCACTCGAAAATATTTAAATTTAAGAGTATCTGCCGACACAATTTCTGGACATAAAATAAATTTTGATGTCTCTTCAAACCTTTTGTATTGTTTGAATCTTGAAGAATACTCGTTCTTCATTGATTGAATAACTGTGAAAAATTCTTGAGTTAATTTAATTTTATCTGGTTTTTCGTTTTCAAAATTTTTTTTGTATTCAGAAAATATTTAAGTTTGTCGGATACCACATTACAATTTAATACATCTAATTTTGCTTCAAATGCTTTTATCAAATCAATATGACAATATGAAAATAATTGTTTTGTTTTACAGTTTAATATTTAATTCATTTAAATGTACAATTTACAAATCGGTAAAAAACATTAATTTTGAAAGCCATTCGAAATCCATTATCGGACTATAGTTTTCAATGATTTCCTCATTTTTTTTAAAAACTTGACTTCTACAACACACTATGAATCTTTGAAGAACTTTTCTATGACTTACCCATCGCATATCATTGCTACTCTCAAGAAGAGATTTATGGATTGTTATATAATGCCGTTTAATTGGCGAGATTCTGCATACAACTGCTCCACAACATAGAATAAGTGTTTTATCGCCTTTATTAATCATGTCATATATTTTAGTCCACCAACTTTGAAAGTCACAACTGAATTTTTTAAATTGTTTTTGTTTTTTATTTACACTAGCCATGTTAAATAAAAATGATATATTTTTTATTCTAAAATAAAACTGAATGCACTCTTTTCTTAATTTTAAGTTATTGAAAAAAATATTTCATTTTTAATTTAAATAAATCTCACACCTCATAAATAAAGCAAAGGCTTGAATAAAAGTAAATTACAATTATTCACAACACTTGTTGATACATATAGTCGTTTTTTTGTATGTGTAAGAAACGGCGTATTATTTTATGTGCACATATATGCACGTATAATTTATTGTCAAAGTGGAATTTACTATCAACAAGATGTTAGAGATGCTCGAACTTGTTACATGTAAACTTTTTGCGGCGAACGTCAGCAACGTTAGCTGAGCTTGATAGCAAAAAAACAAACATAACCTCAAATGATTACAAATATCAATAACATATATTTGTGTACGAATAAATTAAGTATTAAATGAAGTCTGGATATTGTATCCATGAGTTATCTATTAAAATATGTTAATTATTTTGTGCCAGTTAAATCGATGAACGTGTGTGAATCTCTGGCACGTGTGCCCTAGCTTCGCAATCCCTGTCGTAGACCATCGTAGTCATGCAACATGTTGTAGGTTTCAGGGTCCAAAGAATAATGAATTAATATGTATTATTATATTACGTGTATTGTTCCGCGTAATATTAATTTTAGAAGAAGCATTGCTAGTACCCACATCACAAGAGCCTATAGTATTAGCGCTTCTCATCACGGGAATTCATAAATGATCGTAACTCATGAAATTATTAGAAATAGATCTGACATGATATTAAAATATCATTTTAGAGGAAATTGTAATCTAAATTTCGTAATTATGGGGTAACTATCGGTTTATAAAATATCGTAAATAATGGTTTATAGGATCCGCAGTGGCTGCATCATTATTATTAATAAATAATATGTTAGTCAACGAGTAAGAAATATGCAAAGAGGATTAAGTTTTTTATAATATTTAACTTGCTATTAACACTTTTTTCTTATTTCTAATATTTCAAATGTATCTAACTGTAAACCCCACTATATTATTCACCACTTTATAGTTTTGTTTTTATCTATGCTTGTATTTTTTTAATTTTAGTATACATTGTTTCCTGAAGAAGATACCATAGGTATCGAAACATGTAGAATAATCAATAAATAGTGGTTTAAATAAAGTATTTTATCTAATTATTAATATATTTTTTCTGTTTATTCTTTTAATCGAAACATATTATTTAATTTAAAACATATTTTTTTATCAACTGACGGCCATGATAATATATTTTAATTGTATTGTATTTAATTGTTAAATAAATGAAATGCACTCTAAAATAGCTATTTTTAACACAAACCACTTAATTAAAATATCTGTAATTTGGTAAAATCTCCGCAGAGAAAGGGCAGACTTAAGTTTCTAAGAATGCCATTTCGGTCCTAATCAGGCGACCATTCTCACGCAAATGTGTCTGACTTTACCGTATATGAAAACTAAGCGGAGTGTATTAAACAGCGTACTGCTGTTTGTAAATTTTCAAACAGTGAACGTTTCCATTAAGCGAGTTTAACATTTTAATACATTATGTGCTGTGCCATCCACGCAGTAACAAAATCGAGCATTTTATTGGTTTGTCGGCTGAGATTATGAAAATTCATTTGGCTTATAAGTACGCTCCGTAAATCTAATTCCGTTAGATTTTCGTTATGTAATTCTATAAATCTGTTTTTAAAAACTCTGTAACGTGGACGCCTAATACGTGGCCCCTAAAACAGGGGTAGAAAAACGTAATAGGACCGGACGCGTATAGTAAATGGCGTAAGGGCGGGAGCGAAGCCATGTTTATTGCCTTTCGTAATGTTATCACCGTCACCGTGTGTTTTATTGATGTGTCTGTTTTCGCGCGTCATTTTCCAAGTGCTCATTATGAAATCGCGAGTCAATACTAAAAACAGTGAGTTATTTTGCGGAAATTCAAGTATACATCAACGTAATCTAATCATTTATTCGATGTTTAATGGTGTAGAAGGAATGGAAAAAAGTATTTGGCGGAGAAAAAACTTTTATAATCGGATATTTCAAACTAAAAATCTAGTTAAAATCTGAAATCTGAAGCATAAACAGAAATAGTATTAAAAAAAAAAAACAATCATAACGAAAAAGTAAATAAATTAGACATCACAAATAATGATGTCCTTTAAATGTCACAAAGATTAAGATACATGATTATAGCATATTCTGTGAATATTGGCTTTAGGATGTTTCCGGATTACAATCCAATGGGACCAGTTCCAGAAAACGATGAAATCCCGATCGTAAATGACGAGGAATTTTCTTTTTATTTGACTAGGGTTACGTGAATCTGTATTAAGAGGGATATTATGTAGGTTTAGGACGTTTAAGAGCTCAAAGAAAGTAAAACTTATCAGTTCTAAATTACTACCCATATTTCCTGTGCGGTATATGATGTAATCACTGTTAAATTTTCAATTTTGGTTAACGAGACTCGGTGTTTACTCCCGTCTATCTACCGCCCATCGTCCACCGTCCGCCATTCGCAACCCTCAGCTGGAGGCTACTGCGGTGTAGCAAGTATTATGACGGAAATCGAACATTTTTCTTTCTGTCATCTATTTTAAGGATAAGGATAGCGAAAAAGTTTAAGAAGTGTTATTTAATAACGAATTAAATTAATATGCTTTAGTTTTATAGTTTTCTCTTTAAGATGTACGTATTATTTAAATTCCGAAAGATTAAATACTAAGAGAATTGAGTCACTAGTTATGTTTATAAAACACATAATTAACCTTTTAACTGCCAACTCTATTTGAAATGGAAGACACCACATAGGGTGAGACTTGGCTTTAAGGGTCATGACTTATCTAAAAAAGATGGAACCTGTCGTTCACAGATGGCAAAATGATTTAAAAATATGACTTTAATCCCTGCAAGTTTGCAAGGTCCAAAAGATTATGTTAACACGCTTATAGCTTGGCGCGACATACAAAGTTTGGCGTGTTAATTTATGCATGTGGCATTTAAAAGCTTAACAAAGAATTGTTATATTTATTTACAATTTAATACAGACGTAAAAAAATTAACAGAAAATATTTTCAGAATAAATTGTATATTTATAAAAAAAATTAGATAAAAGAGCTAAAGAAACTATTCATGGGTTACTGAAGCATATGCAGAAGCTATAAAAAAATAGAATGACACGAATTGGCAATCAACGCAAAAAGCCACAAGATAAGAATATTTTAAAAATAAAACTTCCAAATTATAATTTTATATCTTAGTGGCCCAGTATACATATGTAAGTTATGCTTACATAAAGGGGTGTAAAAAAATGTTTTCATAAAAACAAAAGATTTATGACAAATTTCTACAATCGTACGAATTCGTTTTGAGAAAAAAACGATTTTTCTAAATTCTACAAAATTTTTTTTACTAAAATACAATTGAAAAATAATTCTTCGGCTAACCGATATTGAGGTAACACAATTCTCCAAATTCGAGAATAATGCGAAAATACACTCTGAAAGGAAAACAAATGACTTGTCGTGAAACGGCTGACAACAGGTCCAAATAATCAATGGTTGAGGAGGAAATAATTTCTACAAGATAAATTCAATAAGCCGACTTTTCTTAGAAATTTTCTGGTGAATAATACATTGTTACACCCAAAAAAATAATTATCCATTATCTTTTGTTGTACTCGTAGAAATAATACATACGTATTTACATTATGGGATAAGAAATGAATGTTATGGGCTAAGAAATGATCAATTTGGCATTGTCTATCGGAATATACTAAATGTAAAAATACGACTAGGTACTGTCGAATAATTTCGCCAGTATTTATAAATATTGACTACGTATTATTTGAGGAGGGAAAAAGTTTGTTTGATTTACCCGCGCGACCTTTGCAGAAAAAGATTATCAAAAGACTCGCAAAAATATTCCGTTAGCACGTGTCGACTATTCGCGACGAGGGAGGCAGCGGCAGGGCTGGCGCCACTCTCTCTCTATTTGCTCAGGTGAATTTTAACTACACAGTCAAGCTTACAGACGAGTCGTAATGTGGGTTTGATGTTAATGTTGAATATATTATTTATTAACGATTCTCAAAAACAATCATGGAAATTGGGATGACATTTAGATAGCACTTCAAATGCAGCGTTCAGCGGAGATTAATTTTAACATAAAAAAATATATATAAATATAAATCTAAATGCTGTTTTTGATTTTATTATTTTCTCTACATATAGAGTTTACATATTATATTTTTACACAGGATGTAACATACTAGTCCACAATATTTTATGATTGACTAAATTACGAGTCGAAAATGTTCAAGGAGTATGTACAAATTCTGTTCCGTTACGGAAATATTACTGTATGGGGTTTTTAGACGATCATGTTAAATTTTACGACTATGTACTTTGAAATAAATATTTGCGAAATTAGCCTAATATTATGTAGGGATTGTGGTTGTCGACTATTATTGACTCGTAAGGATCTTAATTATGTCATCGTATCAGAATGTTTTGTGCATGGTGAGACTGAAGCCACTAACTCTCTTCTAGGCTCACGCGTGTTGGTGCATGTCGCAGTGTATATGATTGTGCGTGTGAGTATTTATGCTGTGTCTATAGTAAGGTATTTAAATAAAACAGAGCTTACAAAAGTTGGCGTTTATTGCGGGATAATTTACAATGCCAGGTACGACGAGTATAGAGTTAACTACGCGAATAAAGTTAAAGACTGGAGTGGCTCGCTTACGACGTTGATGAAAGAACGGTATGCGGAGAAGAGATCGGCTAGCTCCTAGAACTTATCCCTCACGATGTATTGGCATCTGATTATTGGTCAGTTCGTTTCTGTCCTATATGGCTGTCAGGTGAGTCCTTACATGGCCATGTATGTGGAGCGCGTGCAGGATCACCACATAAGTATATATTTTCTTCAGGCCCTAAATCAGCTGTTTAACAAAAAACATTCTGAAAGCTCAAAGTTCGACTTTTTATTTTTTGTATTTAGTATACAATTTAGAATCAATAAAATATTTCATCGCATAACTTCGACGTTTTAAAAATGTTTATATATTTGACATGGTTGAAATTAGGCACATGCAGCTTGTACATTTTGGACTCATATTTTTAATATTTATCCATCCCTAAAATATTGTGCACAAGTGCATTACATCCAGTTTAAACTATTTACATGTACCGACGAAGCTGGTTTAGCCGGTTGCCTCTACTAGGCCCCTATTGTTGGTGAAAACCACTTCGCAGCCCCATAATATTGAGCTTTAGGTAAGAAATAAAGTTCTTGTAAGATATACTTTACAACTCAAACATTCCTACTTTAATCAAGACACCGGTTCCAATCCATTGTCGCGCTTAAATTTACTTAAGCTCGAATGTTGAAATCCACTTAAATCGATTCAATTAAAGTTTCTTTTCTCATAAATCTAGATATTTAATTCTTTGCTGTCAATCGAAACCATTTTAAATAAAGGAATCAAATAGAAAATTTAAGTCATATGTAAACAAAATGTATTAAGCCTTTTCTGGATGTTTATTGTTAAATGATTATAATTAAAACTAATATATTATCAGACAAGTATAGGGTGAATTACCACAGCGAACAGGGTGAATATTATGTTGTAGGCCGATTATATTTAGCCACTATTTTGGTTTTTAAAATATTTGTTAGTTTGTATTTACTAATAATAAAAAATAGTTAATTACAATTTATTACAAAGCATTTATAGTCTCAACAAAATACAATAGCACATATTTTGTAGCTCAATATTGATGACTCCGGCTTTTGAAAAAAAATCATCATGAGCGACGAGCTCATTTAGACTTGACGGGTTTTGTTAATAAACAAAATAGCCTTTATTGGGGCACTCAAAATTTTCAATTGATATACCAACGACCTTTGCATTCATGTAAAGTAACTGTATGCTATATCATGTGGCGTATATGCGTATTTCTTTCAGGATGTAAGAGGCAATGCTATAACCATTAACGTGAACGCTATCGTAACACGTTGGAAAACTTTTTAGTAGTCGAAATGGATTGATTGGATCTGCAACACATGTGGTTTTAACAAGATGGTGTCACTTCATACACAACTCGAGCTACGCTTGAAATTTTGCGAAAGAGTTTTCAAAAAGTGGTGATATCGACTGGTCTCCTTGATCACCTGATTTAACGGCTCCGAACTATTTTGGGTAGAGGTACTTGAAAGGAAAGATCTACGCTAATAAATCAATAATAATTTCGATGCTAAAGGACAGTATTCTAAATGAAATTGCTGAAGTAACACGCGAAGTTTGCGAGAATGTTATGAAGAATATGATTTAAAAGAGCACACATTTATGCACGGCAATTGGCCAATGTCATATTTTATATATAATTGTAATAAAACAAGTAATTGATAAATAAAAACCTATTTAAAATATATGTTTTATTTATTAGTTATTCAATACCAACATCGGCCTGAAACATAATAGTCACTTTGTATATTAAATACTAATTTATTCATTTTGTAGAAATCTTTTTACTTAGGATATACATTAATCGATGTAAGAATTGTCATTATGAGATAATATAAAATATAAATGTTTATTAAAAAAGGAAATTAAAAGTCCACATTTATACATGAGTTAATAATTCGTCGTGATAGTCATACTAATTGCTCTTCCATTTCAAAAGTATTGGGTAAAACCATAGACTACCAAAAATGCTATTTGGTGGTCTGTGGGTGAAACGAATAAGAAAGAAATAAACGTCTAGCATATTAACTAATGAAAATTACTGGTTGCGAAGGCAATTTTTACATTTTTTTATATGTACACTAAAATACGACTATGTCAAGATATTATAGATATATGATAAGTAAATGTAAATTTATAGTTAGAGTCTAACAGAGGCTTGACCTAATAAAATCTACAAAAAATGGGAACGAAATTACATGTAACATAATATTTAGATTTTTTTTATTTTCTGTACGTCAGAATATATTACATCCCTATGAATATCTACATAAATTACACAAAAAGTTTTTGCATAATACCATAATTTTCTAAGCGATGTGTTAATTATTATTAAAACTATTTTATTTTTTACGGTAACCTTTGATTGAAACAAATTGTATCACAATGACTGCAAATTTTATTTATTCCGACCAATTTCATATTTATAACTTTAAAAACTACGTACACCTACTTATAAAGCTAAAAATGTTCTTTGGCTATTACGGCCGTTCTTGTATAGTTTACTGGGCCAATCTACCGTTTATATCCGATCTTTTTGGCCGACGTTTCGGAACCCATCGCAGGGTTCATCATCGGGGCTGATGTGATGTGTGATTGTCGGTGTTGTCTGCTCTGCAATGTGATCCAAAACGTCGGCTCAAAAGGTCAGATATACACGGCAAACGAGCCCAGAAAATTGTATACAGAAGACTCGTTCAAAAATTCAATCTAAGCATTTTTCTTTAAAGCCGCTAGTTATGCACATACACACAGAATTGAATTTTTAGGATTCTCTGATTTATTCAATTTATTATTATTATTGGTAATCAAAATAATCGTAGCATTCGTAGGTAACGATTATACAAAACATGTACATGACTTTACACCTTATGGTATTAAAACGTAGGTAAAATAAAAAAATATATATTACGTGTGTTCTACGTCTACTGAATAGGCATACATAATTAACTATTTAAACATTGTTCGTTAGGTACACAGCGATGCAGTTTGTAGGCACACACTGCGAGTAACACCAAGAAAAGCAAATTGCGAACAACGCGAGAAAACGTAAATTTATTTAGCTAATGGAAAATTGTTCGAAACAACGGCTAAACACACGCAAATTACTATTTCCGATGCTCGAAATGCCAAAGGTCCATTTTGGTTACAAAGTTATTTTTTCGTGGAATAATTTTAATTAAAACTAGGCATGCCTTTGTGAATTTATCTGTGTAGATAGAGGCGCTGTCTGTCTAGTATTTTTCAAATTAGTTCAATATACTTACTACGATTCTATTCTCAATACATAGAAAACTAAATTTAAAAATTGTTTTAGCTTTTTTTTTTAAACATGTTATAAACATATAATAGAAAATGATATGCACATCGGTGTGAAGTAAGTGTCAATTTCTTTGAAATAACATGTTATCTATGACGCGGTGGTCAGATATCATCAGACAAGTTGTTGGATAAAATTTGAAACAATGCGCAGGAGAAGAGAGCTGTGCAAAGCAAGAAAGCCTTTATTCAACAAATGAAAGAAAATTATGTTTTTATTCAATTATAATTAGATATGCGGAAGAAAACGATTAAAAAGTGAAAAAGTTCAAGTCCCAGGTAATGTTTGCTCGGTTCTAGGAAAATTCACCGCCCAAAATTCACCGCCCATATTCACCAAGGATAATTCACCGCACACAATTCACCGCGGAAAGTTCACTGCACACAAAAGATAATAGAAAATATTTGAATGGTTATTTGTATTACATTAATAGTAACATTAACAATCAATAAAAATTGCAAATAAATAATAAACATGCATATTTTCGCTTATGTATTCACTTTTGTGTATTTCTGTGAAATTAATATTTACTCATAAGTGAATTATAAATATAAATAAGACCATTAGAGACAAATTATTGTATAATTTATAATAAATAAACCTAACCTAACTTTTATATAATTATTACAATTTTTAACATTTATAAAGTACTTTTTTAAATCTGCTTCTCTTATTTCTCTTCAAAAACTCGCATCTCTTCAGAATGTTTAACTGTTTACCGCATGCAAACCTGGTATACAAAGCGAATTGGAAGATGGTGGTTTAACAGGCAGGCGGCAGCTCACGCATCCCACGCCGGGAAATACTGTTTTGTCTTTGCTTATGATATCCTGGTATAATCGCGGATGAACTCGTACTCTCCCCACGTGAATATTAAAATGCGGCGAACTTTCCGCGGTGAATTGTCCTGATACCTGTTTGCTCAGCAAAACATGCCTTGGTATTACCAAACCATCACGTTTTTGGGCTTATATATTTATTTAAAGCCTTGCTGGACAGGCTTATTTAGACAGGTATATTTCTACAGTAAGATACCTTGTTATAAATATTAAGTGCCCGGTATAAAATAAAGATAATTTATTTCGTCGTGTTCATCACGTAAACGTGTATATTTTTAACGATTCTAAAAATATCTTAAACGATAAGAAACGATAGGTGTCGCATATCTCACCTGAAGACCTGACGTTTTATTGGTCTTCACGTTGCAGCTAGACCACGTAGCATGAGCGCGTGATCTGCCAATTTATATGTGTGATTTTGAAATATTTCTTGAAATTCCTTTCATTACACGACGTTCAAATATTTTCTTGTATTGTATTGAAGCATATTAGTGTAGTACGTTAATTATGTTATCATTATTATTAATTTATTATTTTTGTCTTTGTTATGTTTATCTTGGTTTGAAATGGCTAAATAGTGGAATTAACTAATTAGATATTCTTAAGGAGAACACTTTCTTATTGTGAAGTTGTAATTATTCAGAACATAGGTCTGTGATGTTTTAAATACTAATTAAATGTATTTATTATAAAGATATACTTATAAAATCAAATTTATTGAAAAATATTGTTTTTGCGTTACTGGGATTCGAACCTGGATCTCTGTTTCCAATACGGGGAAGGTGCATTACCAAATATGCTACAGCGCCAGTATCTTTCGTGACAATTTTTTTCAAATAATGGTACGACAGATGTATTAATTTGAAAATGTGTAATGTAAATGAACTAATGTTCCAAACCCCTCTCCTATATGTACACTTTATTTCATGTCTATTCATTTATCGGTTTATGTTCATCACGAAAAAAAGAGTTGTACAAATTAATGAAAAACAAAACAAATTTAAAAAAAAAAGATAAATTGGTTATGTCTATATATTTAATCTTTTTCTATTATGTACAAATACTTCGGTCAGTACAAATGTACCAGTAGTAAGCAATGTAGAGTGTAGTTAATTAAATGATACTCGTTACTACGCGGACCAGCGTACTTTATTCAAGACTGTTTCGCATTTAAATTTATTATTTTCATAAATATCGTTATGGTAGTTATATCTGTTATGATTGCTATTACGCTGTGTAATAATATTCCTGTTTTCGGTTTGTATTATATTTTGAACAAGAGTATCGCCGAGATAGAAACAATCGTGACGTAGCAGTTGCGTTGGCAGCATTTTAATTTTAGAAAATAATTGGAAAGTGAAATGACTGGGATCTAAAAAAGACTCAAGATAAAATTACGTAGGTATTTAATTTTCATTTCGTCAAAAGCATAAAACGTTTTACGAATTTATTTGGTATAGTGCCTCAACACCGTATGTAATTCTTAATGTTATTCACTAGCATAAGTTTAATTTTATTCACACTATATTTCAAAATAAATCGTTGTCTTAAATAACACAAAAACATATCTACAAAAAATACGCTTTTGAGTTAAGTGTGCAAATTTATTGAGAATTATCTTTGATAGTCTAAGAACTATAGTAAATTAAGTAATCTAAAACGTATCTCATGAGTTCAAAGATAAAAAATTGACACAACAATGCATCATCTCATACTTTATTGTTTTTAACTTTTCAGTCTACTTAAAAAAGTAAATGCTATAACAACTTGGCTGCGTTAATAACCTTTAGTTAGTTAAAAATTAATCCTCAATCTTGGAATACTTGTTTTCCTCTCTCCTAAAAACTGTTATTAAGTGTAATGACTGTGGATTGATGATCGAGTGACAGGCGCATGCGCGTTCGGGTCAAACGTGTGTGTATGTGTAGTGAGCATGAAGATGCTTGTCAGGGGAGCATATATAAGAAGGACCGGCAATCGAGCTCGGCCTCCTATCGCTCCGCGTCACTCTCCGAATATAGAAATAAGATAACTTGTAATATTCTCAGTCGGGAATAAATACACATTGTCAAACGGTGTATTATTCTCGTCACCACTTCCGATACCAACAAAGGACGCATCTAGTAGATCATCATCAAAGCCTAAATAAGTTGGCGCGGGGGGTATAGGTCAGGAGATAAAAATACAACATTAAGTAATCAAAATTACCTCGATTTTTTATTATTTAAGAATCAAGTAGATATACGTCCAAGTAGAGTTAAATATATTGTATTCCTTTAATACAAGCAATATGATGAATTTCAAAGAGATGATATGACTACTCAAAGAGTACACAAGATGAAATGGCAATGAGCCGGAAATCTCGAAAAAAGGACAATTGTCGATTGTCGAAGAAGAAGGTACTAGAATGGAGACCCTGAAAGGGAACACAATGTGGGGCGGCCACCAGGTCGAACACCTACACGTTGCGCGTGAAAGCGTTACTACAAACTGCACTATCTCCATCAGACGACGTGCGCACGAAGTAAACTTCTCAAACATCACATCACGTCGAGTTTTATCGAAAGATTTTTACTTTTTAAGCTTATAAAATCTAAGTGACACAACTATTGATGCCAATGGCAATTATAAAACAATTCGACTAGCTCTTGTTGGAACATATGAGAAGAGATTCTTCTCAACGGTACAATCTGATTAAAGGTTTCATTGAAAAATTCAATTTAATCTTCAGTTTACTTTTCTGCGAAGCTTTTTATTACACATCAATAACCTGTCACTTAATTTTCCTTTAATCTATTTTAAAAACTATTATTACTGTTCTTTCATCCGAAATGAATTTAATTTATGAATAAAAATATATTTTGTTGGAATAGATGGGACTGGTTTCATGCTCATTGGCTGTAAAAATCCTAGGGATACCGCAGAATATCATTTTAATAAATAATAATGAAATGGCTATGTCCGGTAGAGTTGAGAAAAACGAAATTTATAGCGATTGAGTAATAATTAATGAAAAGAAAGTTCTAAAATGGCGTGTGGATTCGTAGCAATCATTAAATTGTTTTTTTGTAAGGCTGTCAAGAAATTAATTAATTTTCCCACTTTTCTAAAGCAGACTAATTGATTTAATCTTAAGGAAAATAGAAAAAAACTTATTTTTTCACATTGTGGTTAGACATTTTGAAATTAAATTTGATATTAACCGCGTTGATTACTTTGACGTCAATATAAACATATTTCTTTTAAATAACATTTTTTATTTTATTATATCATATATTATATATCGAATTATATGTAATTATATACTTTCGTAAACAATTTGTATAATACATATAGTGATGTTATTTAGAAATTGTATATTGACAAAACTATTTCAATAATAAATAAAATTAATATAGCATGTAGTATACTTTTCAAGGGAATTTTTGTGTATCCTATGTATTCTCAATATTCTTGAATTTTGTGTGTGGGTTGATAATTAAACACGTATCGGATGACAATACACAGCCGTTTATTGTACCACGAATATAAGGCTATTTACAATAATATTATACAATATAAGTTATCTAAATTGCGCCACAGCAGAAAAAGGAGAGAGTTCGTACTCCTGACGCACTCGCATATAACGCCACGCACACAACACAGCACAAAAACACGCATACCTCCTACTTCGCCCGCGTTTTACGGACCGACACACACACACACACACACACAATCCCTTAAGCATCACAGTTAGCTTTCTTAAACTCAAAATTAACATGGTAGAATCAATATATATATATATTACGTTTCCCCATCTATTTCTATGACTTTCTGGACGACTCCGATGTATTGGATTCAGAAAGTCTATGGCTGTATAGTGCTTGATTAAACGATCATGTCTATGAGACGCGAGCAGAGCAAAAACTTACGTGTTTTTAATATCTCCAGGTTAAGATTAATTGAATGTTTTCGCTTTTATATATTCAATAACAGTACGTAAATATATATTCAATTTGAAATGAAGTGTACATTGCATTTATTACGGATAAAAAAAATCATACATGACATCTGTCATATTTTCTTATCTATACTGTCTATGGTATACCATAGAATAGAACACTTTCCGCAATGTAAGCGCCCTTGAGTTGAAAGTTTTTACGAAAATGGCGCTATACAAATTATCCATTATTATTTATGTCAAAACAACGATTTTTGGTTATATCTTTTATCTGATTCCCAATAGAATTTTTGTGTTTATTGTTTTATCCGCGAAAAAATGTGAAATAACTTTAAATAAATCAAGATTTTATTAACCTGTGGTTTGTTTTGGGGAAAGCTCAATCGTTGAAATATAAATTCTATTGAGACTCTAACCGCGTCGCAGCCACCAGTGGCCACAATAGCCATCCACAGGGTCTAGCAGCAAGCAACCGGCATCGCTCATCCGCTAGTTGCCTTCAAATTCATTTAATCTACAATTTTTATAAAATCAATGTTTTTACTCTCATTGCGACTATTCTCCGCAGTTATAAGTTCACGATTGATCACTTAAAATACAAAAGTTATTTGTATCGATATTCAATCTATAGCACTTTGTTCTGGTACAATACGAAAAAGCACAAAACATATCCTCATGCTTTTATTGTGAGGTCTGTCGTAAAATGTAAGAATATTGTAAAGTTCGAGCTTATGAGATATCGTGTTATATCGTCCTTAGCCTTCTGTAAAAATACGATCAGCAGTAAAATGGAAAACTTAATCTTTCCAGGCTTCATAGTCAAGGGACAAAAGAACACTATCTAATTTCTCGATTACTTTCTCAGGATTGGTTCATAAATTACAAATAAAATAATCTACAAAAGACGGCCGAATCGGTAAAGGTTTTGATAACGCTCATAAAATTGTGCTTTTACATAATTGAAATGGAGCCATTTTCAGTAGAATATTTATATTACGTTATAGAAATAATGTAATATATTTTATAAGGAACGTAAGGTGAAAATATAATATTTATCTACTCTAAAAATAAAATTATTTATTTGAAATAACATTTATGAAATATGAATTTATCTTAATTATTACATTTATATTATACGTACGTATTTGGTATCAAGACGATGAATTTAAATATTTTCTGCGAAATCGAAAAGCCATTTAGAATTGATATGAGAGTAGAGCAGCGGTTCCAAACTGGTGTACCGCGGCATACAAGGAAGTCTCGCAAGATATTATTGCGTCCAATAAAATTCAATTGTACTAAGTAGACTCTATTCCGCTTAAATTAAGTTATGTTTTTCTTTACTTATAAAATAAGCTGAAACAAATATCATTATACATATAATATTATGAAACATGCCTCTTGACGTTTCTATGTTTTTTATATTATATTATTACGAAAAAATCTTTGTTACAAAATATTACATTTAATTTTTTTTTCAGGTGAAATAAACAAGATTAATGAGAGCACATTCTTAATGTGAAGTTGTAATTATTCAAAACATAGGTCTGTGATGTTTTAAATATTAATTTAATGTATTAATTATAAATATATACATATAAAATCAATTTTGTCGAAAAATATTGTTTTTGCGCTACCGGAATATATAGTGTTTGAAAATAGTAATATCTAAGTATTATTTAGTGTGCTGCCAAAACGTTATTATTTGCCTAGTGTGCCGTGCCGTGAATAATGTTAAAAACCCCTGGAATAGAATATTGACTTATGTGAAATCATTTTGTAAGATCGCTGAATACAGCGATCTTACAAAATATATACAATACAATAGAGTATAATATTAATTTTCTTTATATTGTTATGACTGTCATCTCAAAGATTCCTAATGGATACTATTCGCTTATGGAACTGTTGTTTTAGTTACTTATACTAATTTCTTATATTTGATATTTTATACACTTCTTACATGGATTATATCGGAAATCAAATAATCTTTTGGAGAAAATTAATCCTTAAACGCACTGTCATGCTCGAATTTTCTTATATATTTTCTTACTCAAAATTTTTTCCATTCTTCGGCATATTTTCATCTGCACGTTACCATTCTTATTCTCATTCATTATCCTCTTAGCAGAGTGGTCGTGATTGCTATGATACTGAGGATATCATAGTCAAAACTATCCGGCGTCATCCGCGCCGATCTGCAGCATTCTTGACAATTTCGTTATTGGTTGCAGACTTCACTAAATCTGTCCATCTAGTTATTTTTCCAAAGAAGTGGGATCCCTTGACCCTGTGTTATACCTACCGCCAGTTTCTCCACCCCTTCCGTACATCTTGTGACATGTCTAATGTATCTCAGTATGTACAATATTCTGGAACATAATCGCTACTCTACATTTAGTTCATCTAAAATAGAGGTGCTTGTTCTAAGGCATCCATAGGATCCGCAGAATACATCGCCAGTACCACATGTTTAATGCATCTCTCTTTCCACGTACTTGTTATCTTAGTGTCCATCTATTCCATTTTTAAAAGCAATCAACTTTATATTGCGGTGAATCACAAATACTTTTTGATTAAAACCCGCTAGGAGACGTCAGAATTAATGAATTAATCCATTTTATTAAATTTGTTTTATCTTATTGTTTTATCTCGGAAGCAACAAAATATTTTTTCGATAGATAGATTTTTTATTTATATCTCTTTGTTTTATTAATTTAATTTGCATTAAAATAGCACATACTTATGTTCTGAAAATGCAACTTCATAATAAAAATATGTTTTCTTTAAAAAAAACATATAATATCAAAAATAATATCTATTTTCAGCTTTATTACACCGGAATTATATATTAAATCAGTGGTTTTTTTAAAGGCAAGAAGTTAATTACTTAAGTTTTAAAAGAATTGTAAACGATTTCAACTACCAATATTATTTAAAACTTGTTAGGGCTAGGTATGTTTGTTAGTTATCCAAATATATATATATTGAATATAAGACTAATACACGTATGTTTGATGGGACAGTCAGAAACTTCATAAAAAATATTATATTATTTTTTGAGATTATGTACAATGAGATAATTTTTTAGAAATTTTTACGAGTTTTCTATAATATTCACTAGAGTTTATGCCACCCTTACTCTTCTAACAATAGGCTTTGATGAAGTACGATTAACATTACCGACAAGAAACAATTTTTTTCAGTTTAATGAAAAAAATCGCGAAGTAGTACCAAATAAATGTATTAATTAGAAAGATATACACATATAATAAATTTTATCTAAAAATATTGTTGCTACCGGGATACGAACCTGGATCTCTTCCAATCCGTAGAACGTGCATTAACTGATTATGCTACAGCACACAGTACATTGACGACACATTTTCTAATCTGTATGTCACACTTTTCAAATTGATACATCTATCGTTACATTATTTGAAAGCCATCTACTTTATTTTTACGGAATCTCAAATACCTTTGAGTAATCCGATAGGAGACGCCAGAATTAATAATTCATTTTTATTAAATTTTGATACAACGTATATATTATTAAGGAGCACACATTCTTATTGAGAAGTTGTAATTATTCAGAACATTAATTACAATAAGAATATGTTCTCCTTAATAATATTCTTATGTTTTATGTACAGTAAATATTATATAGCGGGCTCTTTTAGTTTTTCCACTGGCCTTGACATCAATACGTCATATGCAAGACTGCCAGAATTAGATGTTAATGTTTGGAAAGAATTTTTTTTTTGCTGGACATCTGAAAACTTGCTTGACAGGATGAAACGGCTATCAAGGTTGTGGACAAGCGATATTCCCGCAAATTTATAAACACAATGTGTTGAATAATTACAAAACTCAATTTAGTGACGTACCACAGATGATGCCACCGGTCAATGATGCCGTATTGTTTTGATCATCCGTTTAAAATAAGATTAATTTTGCCTACTTTTTAAAATTTGTAGAAATAATTTTTCCTCGACACGATCTTTCTAGTGAAAATTTAAACTACAATCTATTGCAATTTAGATATTGTATAACCTATTGTAACATTGTATTTTGTGTAACACTAGATTTAGAAGAATTTGTAGAAAATTGGATTTTATCAGCTTTAACGCCAGGTGAGCTTTGGTCGACTGGCGTTGTCACGAAAATATTTATCTTACTTACCGAAGGTAGCGGATAAAACGCCTCACATTTCAGTCTTCTCAAACTAATCTGACTCATCACAATAATACATATTGTCAAGTGTGTTTATCGATAGTTGAAACTTCTGACGAAGGTTTTTCCTTATTTAAGCTGATCTGACAGTTCTTTCGCGAATGATGTTTCTATATGGGTTATTTTCTTTCCAACTCTTTGATTATTTATTTTATTTTAAAATACATCATAAAGGGAAATTAAATTATATTTTAAAATACACCATCACAGGAATTCTAAAATTTTTTGTACATTAAAAAAAACTATTCATTATTAAGAGAACACATTCTTTCTGTGAAGTTGTAATTATTCAGAACATAGGTTTGTGATATTTTAAATGTGAATTAAATATATTAATTAAAAATATATTCGTATAAAATCAATTTTATCGAAAAATATTGTTGTTGCGTCACCGGGATTTGAACCTGGATCTCTTTCCAAACCGGGGAAGGTGTATTATCCAACTATGCTACAGCGCCAATATTTTTATCGACAAATTTTCGAACCTATATGTTACCTTTTTGATATTAATACGTGGACTTAATATTATTAGGCCTGAATTGTGTAATTATTTTATCTATCTTCTTAGTTCATATTTTTTCTTCAAGCTTATTTTTTTTTTTAATTTGACCGAATTTAATACCTATATTTGTGTACAACATTTTTTTGGTGTGTAAAGTAAGTGTTAATCTGTAATGTTAAAAACAAAATAATGATGATGTTTTTTTCAAATAGAGCAATCTAAGAATCTGGAGCGCCGTATTATCGAGACCTTAATAAAATATGCGCAAATCGTGCCGTTTTCGGTTGTTACACACGTTAGGTATATTTTTACTTTCAGGTATATTTTTGTTAAAGGGACGAACATACATTTTTACCGACGGTCAACTCGGTCAGACGGTCATGGATATTTTGAAACAATGTTGTTATATTATAATCCAATGTGTTTGTGGAAACTGTCCATACGTTAGTTCAGTTTTAGTCTAATGAAAACATTTCTAGAACAATGTCAATAGGAACTGGGTGAATATTATGTTACAGGCCGATGTTGTTTTTAATTAACTAAGAAATGAAACATAATTTTTTAATTTTGTTTTTATTCATCATTACTTAGTTTATTACAAATATCTGTAAAATATAATATTGGCCGAGTGGCCGCCTCTGGCAGCGACATTCATAATATTCTCGCACACTACGCGTGTTATTTCAGCAATTTCATTTAAAATACTGTCCTGTAGCTTCGGAATTGTTATTGACTTATTGGGGTAGACATTTTCTTTCAAGTACCACTACGCAAAATAGTCGGGAGCTATCAAATCAGGCGATCGATATCACAACTTCTTGACAATATGCGGCCGGGAAAAATTTCTCGCTAAATTTCAAGCGTAGGTTGGGCTGTGTGTGAGGTGGAACCGTGCTGTTATAACCACATGTGTTGCAGGTTCAATCGACCCAATAAAAAGTTTTCTAACATTTGACGATAGCGATCTACATAAATGGTTACACCATTGCGAGTATTATTTAGATAAAATGTTTTAATAATTTTAATACGCAGTTGAGGCATTGAATGCTCCATAATAAATTATAATCAACTACTCTCTACGACTAATACGACCAAATGTGAACTGGCAGATGTCTGCCAAACAAAATTGGCCTGGAATTTACCCTATACTTGTGGTAAAAATAATTAGATAATTTTTTTCCTCTTTTTCTTCATCTGCTTATTGTTAAGCGTCCCCTGAAATCTATGGCATTCGGTGCACAATACGTCTCCATTCCTCACGGTTTCAAGTTAGTAGATGGCAGCATTCAAAGAGGACCCTATTAACTCTTTTATTTGGTCTAGCCATCTTGCAGGAGACTGTTCTCTTGTTCGCTTTCCCTCAACCTTTCCTAAAATTATGGACTTTTCCGGGAATTTCTTGGATGTGTGGGTGTCTCGCTGGGAGATTTTGAGACGGTCAGGTGTTTAGAAAGATGTTAAATATCTGCCGGTCCTGGCTTCCTTTTGCTGTAAGGAACTTTTTTTGTTTTTGTGTACATATGTAGTTCTATTTTCTCTTTAAGGGGTATGTGATGGACTTAGGAACCGCTATTTACTGTACCACTCAGTGCCTCTATTATTTTGTGTATATTTTATCTAATACTGTTATTTCTGGTTTACGTTGTTTGACTATAGACATGTTTTTTACTGCACTGTGCGGATAGTGAATGGTCTTTGATTGGCAGCCGTGCCGTGTTGCATTGCCGCTATACGGCATTGCGGCCAACCTGGTGGTGAAGGTGAAGGACCGATATGGTAGCTAAATCGGTTCTGAGAAAGCGGTGGGTCAACATTCACTGTCCCTGGGATAATGAGCTCATAAATTTTTTATTTCCGTTAAAAACATTTTCTCTGAATTTCTCACTGATAAATTAAAGGGTCGCCTTATATTCGGTATTATCCGGACAAACGTAAAAGTACGAGTGCCTACCTACTTGAATGTAAAATATATGTTAATCTTAGTTAAAGCTGTGCTATGGAGAAAAATACTCCATTCTTACATAGTAATAAAAATCATACGGTCAATTACTATCAGTCCATTTTTTACGCCGTTATCGCCAGAAGTACATTTTTTATTGACTTAAGTAGTTAAACCGTGGCGAAATAAAGATTAACAAAGAAACATGTTTTCTAGTATAAGAAAGTCGTAAATCAACGAGGATTAAATTATTAAACGATTAAACAAGAACAATGTAAACATGACACACATTGTTTTATGTCCGCGTACTAGGCCATGCAATTGACAGTACACGCCGAGATATCTTATTTAAAATTGAATTAACTTTGAACTTTATTTTGTTTTCGTCTTGGTTTTTTATGCTCTTTTTATGTAGATTTGAGTGATCAATAATCGAATTTAATGTGTATTTATATATATGTAGACTGTTGGAAAATATATTAATGCATTGTATGTTAACCATAGACTGCAGATTAAATAAACACTAAAGTTTAGTGTAACAAAATTCTCATAATAAAGTTTATATTTGTATTTACATAATTATTAACATTCACGAGTATAACCGTGGATTACTAGAAATTCAATGAAATAAATATAAACGGCTCGCAAACTATTTCCCTGAAACGAATCCTGCAACTTTTTGCACATCTTGCGAGAAGAGAAGCTATTTTGGAAAAGCTGTTGTGGTAGAGAACGTTGAAGATCGGAGAGGAAGGAGAAGATCCTTCACCAAGAAAGAATCTTTAGAAAGAAGAAGAACGCATCGCACTACCGTGTTAGTTTTTGTTAACTACTTTTAATCTACCATTCTAGTTAATCCATACAAATATGCTTGTCAATTAAATACTTCATCTTTTTAACACTTCAGTCTCACTACGTACTAAATAAATAAATGTTTGGAAGGCTTAGGCACAGTGCGTATCTGTTTGGGAACAGTATTTGGTATTGGGAAACAGTATAACTATTGTTTACCATTTACGGTTTAAAGTTTTCATCTTAAATCAGAACACCGCCAAATTAAAAAAATCTTTTTATCCCTTTTGCCTACTATTTAACACTTAGTTTTTATGTTCGTTCTTTATTGTGTTCAGTTGTCAATAATATGTAAAACTATGAGAATATAGTACCTGGCAATATTTTCATCTACCAGAATGATAATTTATTGTAAAGTTTAGGAAGTTTATTAGGAAAATACTATAGCATTAATAACTTTATTTTTTACGTTATTTTAACAAAATCTAACTATTTTTTAAAAATACAAAATATTTTGCTAAAATCTATAAAAATAAACCCGAAGAACTAGTTATAAACTTTTGTAATAGATTTAACTTAGAAATTATGATTTAGTAAATACATCGATATTGACATTGTTATTTTTCTATACAAATGGTTTAACTATAAATGTTAATATTTAGTAATAACTTTTTATTTAACCCTTCCTTATTAGCCATGCAGTAACATAGGTCTACCGAGCCAATTAAATCGTATTTCTATAAATATGCACAATGTAAAACATACATTTTACCTAGTTCTAAAAAAATCATTTGCTCTTAGAAATGATTAGTGGAAAACCAATTATGTAAAGCGAATCATAATGAAAAGAATATTTTTTTAATTCAATGCTATATAAAATTGATGTGTTGCATGCTATATGTGTTAAAAATACTACTTGTACTACGTGAAAAATATCAATAATTTAAATAATGAGAGATAAAGATGAAGATCATGTTAGATGGGTCTTTTGACGAATGCGTTACAAGATTAACGTTTGAGAATAAAATGAACGTATTTAATTATTGTATTTATCATTTCTTATTATATTTATAGTAACTATGACATTAAAAAAAAGAATTTTATTCCCATTTAAAGTGTTAAAAAAACTCAAATTTCTTGCAGTAACACGAGTTGACAGCCTGGCTGCCTAGAGTATTTTTAACATGGTAACATGGTAAAGGTTAAGTACTTATTTTAGAAATAACTTGAAAAGTAAAGTTTCATAATGAATTATGAATTTAAAAAAAATTGGTGAAGTTTTATATAGATACATGTACTGTAAATCAAGTTACGCATTTTAATAAATATTATTAAAAAATATAAATAAGTATCGGTAGTTTTATTTTGCTAAATAATGACGTTCGTCATGAAGCCAATGTATAGTATCGTTGGTAATCATAGTCTATGCCTATTGAACGTCACTGTTAACATTGAAGTTTGATATGATTTTATAAATATTAAATTTTCAAAATAAAATTCAATAAACTGATCAAATTATGCTTTAATTAAAATACTATTTTATACATACACACACATATATACATTAACATTATTATTGTATTTCAAATTTAAATACAATATAATAAATATAATAATGTTTGAGAACTTTTGTGTTAGAAAATGCACGCGAAAAGTGAATTTCTATCGAATTGAATACAACTTTAGAAGATATTGAACTTCCTAGACTAGAGGCTATACACAAATATATACCATACCTATATACCAGTATGATATGTTTTGTTTGTACCAAGAGAGAAAATCATAGGCGAAGTCTTTTTTTAAGACATTATTCACTTTCAGGGGGAATTTTGAATGATTCAAAATGAGTATTTCTGTTTTTTTTTATTCATTAAGTTCTGGCGTTTTACGAAAGGAAAATAAGTAATGTAATAACGACAATACTGTAGATGATACAGAGGATGGAAAGAGCTGGATACCATTTAAATCTTACAACAATAAAAATACGTAAAATATTATATAAATTAAAAACCATATTTGCAAAACCTTCACAGAGTGATTTTAAACTTATAGACGCCCTTGAAGAAATAAAGCAATTCGTTTGGCAAGAAGTAAAAATTGTGCCAAAGAAAAAAGAAAACAAACTATTCTCCGGAAGTGGAGAATTACATTTTATCTTCAATAGTGAAGCTGGAACCGACAAAATTTAATAAAAGATGATATATTTTATAAAAGAGGAGTATAAATAAGCTTTTGTGTGAACACAAAAGAGAACGTAAATGTTTTTAGTGAAGTATGGAGAGCCGAAAGTAAAAACAGGCAATAGCTGGCGGGAGAGTGGGTTCGAGAAGGTATGTTTATTCAATGGCAGTGTATTAAGATAGTACATTTATTCGAAGAGAAGTATTTGGGCGGGAGAGCGAATTAAACATTCCAAGACAGTTCATTCGATGGGGCAGTACAGAAGTGGGCAATTTGCGACTCCCGAGCGGCATGCGGCTCTTTGGGTGCATGTTTGTGGTTTTTTGAAAGTATCGGATCTGAAAATACACGTTAGCGTACCCGCCTATTTAACAGACAGAGATATAACAGAAAATAAGTTAGTCTCTTCTGACGTGCTTGTAGTCTAGTGGTTACGATACTCGCCTAGTGATCTAGTGGTCGGGTGTTCGAGTTTCGTTCCAGGTGGCCATAAAATTAGTCTCATTTTCATAGCACAAGCATGTAGCTTAGTTTGAAAATAGTAAGAATATTGAAGAGACATGTATTCCGTGTACGCATCTCAATTTAAAAAAAAATATTTCGCCCGTTGATTATACCAAAAGAACAGAAAAGATATATATAAAAGATAAATATGATCGTGATTTATGCTTACGCTGTACATACATACTTACCTAAATTACAACGTCGCATTGGGTAAGTACGTGCTGCATAATATTTGCATCGCCCACACGTAGTACACAAGGTGCCATAATGATTTTTTTACATTTGGATTAGCTTTTAAAATTCGTATGATCGGTTTAAAAAATTGCATTTGATGTTAACTAAATTCATCATCAATGGTTAATATACTGATATTTGACGATTGACGTACAACAAGCGTGAAGTATTTGGTTTGTGCACGATGGACGACGAAAGGCGAAAATTGTCTCCAGAGAATTTTAATGGAAAAAAATTATCTCGAGTAAAAAATTTCATCCAGAGACACGAGTCATTAGAGCAATAGTGTTATTATCATCTCCATTGAACCAAAAGTACATAAACTTTCCTAAGAAACTAAATGCCGTTCTTTATAATAGTTTTGGATTGAAATGATACCAATACGTGTATGTTTATTTAAACATTGTATGACATGATGAAGATATTAAAAATACAAGAATTTTCAATAAAGATATGGAAGACTCTCCTTAATCGTACCCCTTAAGGAAATACTTTAATTATAGAACAATTGAGTTTTGTAGGAAAATAAAATACATGTCATTAGTATCATTATTTATTATTCTTCCATTTAGTAAAATAAATTCAGTGAAAAAGAAATAAACATTTGAAAAAACAATACAATATAAAAAATATACGATTTCAGATTATATTTGTCTATTTTTATACAAAGAAAAATTAATTGTAGCAAACATCACATAAATATATATATAGACATTATCTTGTCAACTCCTGTGTATAGTTCATGAAACCAAATATCATATTGCATATACCGAGTCATATTATCATAATACGATATAAGTGTACCAATTATGTGCACTTAACCATTCATACCAAAACATTTATTACAATAACACCTCGCGTCCACTTGCGTTACAAAAAGACAAGAAATAATAAAAAATAAACATAGTTTAGTACGTGTATTCGTATTATCAGCTTAGATATATAACAATTGAATAAAAATCTTACGAACAATGTGAAAATATTAGTAAAATTACGTGAAAAATTTACTTTTTAAATATTTTTCAACAGAGTTTTCATGCAGCGTTCGCTCGCTTACAAAGCAACATGGCCGACTATTGTTTCTGTGTTTTACCACCATTGGCGTTGTATCTATTTTCATTTGAAAGATACTGTGATGGTACAGTTTAGGCACAGGTACGATTTAGGAAAGTTTACCCTATTCATATATTCGCATTATACTTATTTACTCAGTTAAATCAATTTCAAATCGTTTTTGGTCTGAGATAATTTTCACATCAATTCATTCTAAAAACATATTTGACTGTGGCCCTTAAACAATTTGTAAATTATTGTACTCTACATATTTTGGCTATTTCGTCTTAGAAATTTGCCGACCCATGGGTGGAAGATTTTGCAGGTATGTATTTCTATAGGAGAGTTTATTGTTGTTGGGAAATCATTACGAGACCGATGAAATAGAAGCATACAACTCCTTAAGACGAGATTCTTACTGCTCAACCAACCGAACATGATTGTATAAATTTGAACGTTGAAGCGTACCCCAATTTATATACAGCGGCGACAATTGACAAATTTAGTAATTATTTGTTAAACTAGTTGTATAACTAAGATTAAAGTTTTATACCGCTAAACCGTAAACCGCGAGTGAAAACATTTTGCCCATTAAAATATTTTGTTGAATTTTAATGGATACGGAACAAGGCTCATGTAAAGCGGTAACGAATTATTCATTTGTTTTGGAGTGAACATCTGTAGCAAAACGCTTAAATATATAATATGTTTGAACTTTTTAACACAAGGGTTGAACAGGGAGTTCAAAACGTTCATATCTCTTCAAATCGTTCACGAAAAACAATTATGAAAATACAATACCTCTTTAAAAAGGTTATAAAGCTACAAAGGTTTAATATTTTGTACGAAAATCTACATAACTATACTGGGTATAACACACATGCATAATATTTTAGAGGTAGATTATAGATAGATATTAAAAATATAGGTTTTAAATGTTCACGACGCATGTGACCAATCTCAATGATGTAAGAGATGTTATTATTTTTAAATTGTCGTAGTTATGTGATTATTCTGATTAATCGAATTATTTCATTTATTTCAAATTATACGAGACGCGTATTTTAATTAAGTACCGTTGACGGATATTCCTGGTGTAGCGCTGTGGTTGCAATGTAGCTCATGCGCAATGATTTCCTTCATCTGTTGACTCTGATTGAGTGTTGAATCTGTTATATATTCACATAGTGTGGCCATCTTGTAGTGAGTGGTTGAAATGTTCAGGACAATAGATCAGCCCGCCGACTACGATATACGGTCTGTGATTTGTTTTTTGAATGCACAAAACATGAAACCAGCTGATATTCATTGCCAAATGTATCCTGATTTGGCGGCAAGTGATTTCCATCTTTTCCTTTATCTGAATTGGTTTCTTGGTGGCAAGCGTTTTGATGACGATGTTGAACTCAAAGACGGAGTACAGACATGGTTTTCATCTCAAGTGGCGTCATTCTATGACGAAGGTATACAAAAATTGGTGCTCCGTTATGACAAGTGCCTTAATAATGGTGGCGACTATGTTGAGAAGTAGTTTATGGTGTGTGGCGTCCGAAGAAAGTAAAATGTTGTTGTTTCTTTAAAAAAAAAATCCGATACTTACTTAAAAAACGCGCCTTGAATAAAATCGTAACATAAATAGGTGCCGACGACTGCCGAAAAAATTCGGTCAGCTTTTACGGGCTCTTTTCTAGTAATTATTAAAAATATATACGCATTAGATATAATTTATTTAAAATATTATAAAATTCTCTAGATACCTTTTAAATTTTAATTCAATAACACAATATTTTCACATATCCAACTGAACGTGAATTTTGTCTTTTTTGAAAACGAAATGTTTAATAACCAATGCAAAAATATTCATTTGTATAAAGTACTTACACATTTCCGTTTGAGCCCTTTACAATAAATTTATAAACAAAATGTATGGTTTTTATATGGAAATATTTCGAGATTCGGTGTACAAAAGATAATTCTATTGTGAAAAAGATTAAATAGGGTTCAAACCATTATATTTTTTTGGTGATAATTACAATATATTTAGACATTATTTCTCTAACATTTATTTTATTCAAACGTACATACATATATGTCTAATAAATTACAAACGAGCATAACTTATTCTTTCACAATAACGCAGTTTTATTCGCAAAAGTCAAATAAAAGGGTACAATGAAAACTGCAAAAATATTTTCTCATTTACATTTTTTTTTCGGTTACTCTTTAGTAATGAAATATTTACTATATTTTTTGTTAATTTTTATATTTTTTAACATCGCTTAAAATAATGGACGATTTCAACTTGACCGTAATGTTTGTCAGATTTCAAATTAACTCGTGAAAAAACGGTAAACTACCAAAGATTATTTTCTTTTCTTGGGTGGTATTCAATTAATCATAATTTTAAACGCAAAAACAAGTATTTATTCGATTTTTAACAGCACCTAAAAGAGCTTGGCATTTGCTTCCTGCGCCCCAAATAAATCCTGTCTCTGCCGAGTGATTAATGAATCGGGTGTTGGATCGTTGGAGTATGACTATATTTTCAAGATTAGGAGAAACTTGTTAGTTTTACGGAATCTAAATGGTTTGTTAACACACTCTATAGCCTCAATTAATTTTGTTGTTTTCCGATTTATTTTCACAGGATAATATTTTTCTTTGTCAGAATACTAAAGATTTAAATATTTTTTCTTTTTAAAAATAGAGATGCATACACGGAATATGTATAATAACAATATTCTTAATATTTTTGAAAATATGACTAAATTGCGCTATGAAAATAGGACTAAATTGCTGGTCTTTTGGAACGTGGCTCAAACCTTCGACCGCTAAATCACAAGCACGTGTAAGATGTAATTTTAGAGTTATTAGAATATTATTACTGTACAAGGTAGGCAGGTGTAATAAAAATAACAATTTAAAATTGTTTCAATCCAATTGAATTGTTCAAGCTAATTTTCGTTTTGTTTTAATCTTTATCTAATATGCTCCGAATTAATAGCCTAATAGCACGAATAATAGCCTAATAGCCTGAAACTGTACAACTAGAAATCGTTCACTTCCAATAAGATTACATAAATATGGACAAATATATGATCCAATAGTATAGAGATCAATTAGAAGCATCGCTATCCAACATTCTAACATAATTATTATACAGTGCCTATACTAATAATTCACTAGTTCTATAACACTCCCACTACATTTTATTTTCTCTATATTTTTATTTTTATTCCTGTCAAATCTTTATCTTTCTTGAATTAAATAACACCACAACGGCACGAAAAAATCTGGCTACTTTAACACAGACTGCAGTCTAGCAAAGTAGCCAGGACAATGCTATATATATATATCAGAGGTGGGGTCTACTTCATCCCACACAATAAATTACGAGTATTTAATTGCAATAATGTTGCCGTACTTATTGCAGAATGTACTAATGTGACATTTTAACTTGTAGTATAATGTATCTAAAATTAAATTATTTTTATACTTTATTTTAAGTGCCTATTAAAAATAGTATTAATTATTAGAATTGAGGAAATATATCATTTCAGACTCGCAATATCCAGCGTGAACATTTTTTGATTCTAATTTCATTTGACAGGGTTTTTTAAAAATTCAAATCCCAAAAGAAGACAATAAGTTAATAAATTGGTTACGAAAGAAACGATTATTTTAATATTGTTCTATTAATATTGAAATAAAACAGATATTAAAACTCATTTATGAAATAAAGAGAGCATATTTACAAAACTTTGTAATCAAAATCCCAAAGTCCTCCCTCCAATACGAGAAACTTTTTAATATGATGATGTTTGAGTCTCCCTGTGCATTTCCCGCAAAATCTTCCAGCTTCTAATTTTATTGTGTTGTGAAACAGGTGCAAGGTTATATTTTTTATTGTTTTAGTTCCAGAGTCGGTATGAAATTACAACGTTCTTTTATGTAGGTTTTATGTGTGGAAATTATATTTAAAAACAAACAACATTTTCAATAAGCGTTTGAAAGAATAAAAATTGCCGCATCTTGATGCTATTGTAATCCATTAGGGAGCTGGATTAGTATTTATTATAACATTGAAGTACACGATGAGATTAATTCATTATAACATTCAAGTACGTGATGAAATTAATTTGTAATAAATGTAGGTATATTTTTTCCCTCTGGTGTACTTTTGGCAAACTTAATCACACACTTAGCAACATGACCTCCGCACACACGTGCATGGTATCTGAACATCTCTGAACACGCGTGCATGATCTCCGAGCATCTCTGAACGCACTTGCATGATAACCGAATATCTTTGAACACGCGTGCATGATCAGTGCACTCTTCCCGTACAGTGCAGTGCGCACACTTATACAGCAAATTGTATAAATACAGCTGTTACAGAAAGAGCTATGGAGCAAATTATGTTTAGTATCACATTGAGAAATATGAAGAACGGTGATAAGATAATTAAAAAACAAACTATATATAGAAACTAACTTAACATAACGCTGTTTTTCCGCGGGGATAGACACAGATAATAAAACACCATACTCTTTTGTATTGCATTATCTATTTTCATGCATGTTTTTCGGTGGTTAAAGATTTTAACAGGGTTGTTTTCCAATTTATATCCCTCTATTTTCGTTTCCGCCAACACCCGTGCATAGGACATCATTTAAATAATTACTCACCTACAGTATAGCAGAATTATAGTTTTATTTTTTTAAATTTAATATATGACTAATATATAATTTATGACAATGTATATTTCTATTTGTTTTTTTATTTCTATTTCCACTCAAACATAACTACATAATTTAGCAATTTTTTGGAAATCCACACAACGTATCAACTGATATTTCCAAGATATTACATGTATAATAATAAAAACTGTTGTGTATTTGCTATATATATATATATATATATATATACAAAAATATATCACATATGTAAGTGTAGTGTATTTATTATACACATACAGCTAATCCAGCCTGATAGCCTATAAAAGATCTAAAAAGGTTTCATACAAACCATCAGAACCATTCACACTACCCTTTAAATAAATAGTTGAATAGGTCGGACCGTCAAACACCAATTTTGATAAAACTTAAGAGTTTGAAGAAGCGAATTAGGTTTGTGGAGATCGTTATGCTAAGCCAGAGCCTAAGAGTTGCAGACAACTAAAACATTTATTCTACTCTGCAGAAGATAAATCCTTACAAGGATACCACCATCACGAAACATTCCAAGTGGCTAATCTGGTAGGTATTCAACAAATCTTGTGTATTTATAAGATTTAGACTACACAAAAACTATTTTCGGTTCAAACACTACAATATCATAATGTTTTTATGAAACTAACTTGAATTTGAAAGTTTTAAGAAATCAGTAATGCTGAATGCAAGAATTTTCTGAAAACCACAGAGCTTTATTAATTTTGGTAACTGAACATAATATATATTATTATATTTGAATTATAATCATTAATAATACAATAACTAGACAGTAAAATGTGCAGACTTACATATTACATTAAAGGACTTTGAAGAGCTAATCCATATTCAGACACACTGACGAGGAATCAAAATATTTAAATAATGACGGGTTTTCATTATATTATCTTGTATTTTTATACATATTTTAATAAAAAAGGTGTAGATCTTCAAAATTTATTTTAAATATGAATTAAATATATTAATTAGAAAGATATAAAAAAATAAAATCATTTTTATCGATAAATATTGTTGTTGCGCAACCGGGATTCGAACGTAGATCTCTTTCCATACCGGGGAAGGAGCATTATCCAACTATGCTACAGCGACGATATTTTTAGCGACAATCTTTCAAACCTATATGTTACCTTTTTGAAAGAGCCATTTACCATATCATTATTTGAAAGAGCCATTTACCTTATTTTTACAGAATCTTAAATACCTTTGAGTAATCCAATAGGAGACGCCAGAATTAACAATGAATTTTTATTAAATTTTGGACACATTGATACAACTTTATTATTAGAACACATTCTTATTGTGAAGATGTAATTGTTCAGAACATATTCATTTCCACAGAACTGTGGATGTTCAAAAACAAATATCTTAAATAAATAATTAATATAAGCGTTACTTTTAGTATATTCTATCTGTAGTTTACCAACTTTTGTGTATTTGGTCGATTGGACATAGCAAATTTTGCCCAATAATTTGGTTAAATTAATGAGTAGTAAACAGTCGTAAGAACAAGAAATTTGAAAGGGTGGAATATTATGGAACATTTTGATGACTTTGCATGAACCTAATCACTTTGTGCGACATTTTATATCCCTCAGCATTAGGACTTATATCACTGACGTGATCTTTTTTCTTGTTCCAACTGTTTTTAAGGTACTTACAAAAACAAAAACTATTATGCGACGGTTGAAGCCTTTGGGGTATTTAGGTACTGGCTGGTACCGGGGTTGACGATGTGATTGGTATGATTCTGTTTTATTTTGCTTATATTCATTACATTTTTCTTTTTTTATGAACAAATAACAACTTATAAATTGGAGTTATGTTCATAATTTTTATTATAATATAGTAGTATTCATGTGGAAATTTGAAAATAAATTGATGTATTATATTGGAGTAAAGTGCATCGGTGTATATGTAACATTTTTGTTTTGAAAGTATATTTTCTAATAAAAAACAAACGATTCCATTTTTATTGTCAGAAAGTTAAAAATTGAATGTTGTACTATGGGTAGGTTTTTTTAAAAATTATGGTATTTTTTATGGAAACCGTCTCATATACGTATTTTGCTCGGGACGGGACATTGTCTTGGGATGGGCGTTAACCGTTGTTGGGAAACATAAGAAAATCATTTTTATGCAGAATCAGTATGTAGAGAAGTGTCAGAAAATGCTTGGCATCAATTGACGATTCGGAGTCTATGGTGACACCGGGTGACACATATTGCGAAAACAGCGCGTGTAAATACATCTTGAGGGAACTACGAGGAACCGTTCCTTCTGACGTTGAAATGTTATAAATAACGAGCTGACACACTTACTGAGAGAATAACAAGATACAGAGACGCGGCTCTTAACGATGGAAAAAAATCATATTTCACGTGTCAATTTTTTAATTTGTTTCTTGAGCGGTGCCGTTAAACATATTTAATGGACGGTACGGTACAAGTCAGTGGCGAAACTTTTATATTTAAAAAAATATATATATCACATCGCTATCAAAACAATTGAGAAAAAAACTAATTTAAAATGTACAATTTAAAAAAAAACATTTCATTCAAAAAGTTTTTCAGAAATTATAATAAATTCCTAAAAAATACATGTTTTCATTCGTGTCTAAAGATTATTAAAAAGTTTACGTGAGAAAACACCTCGTATGAAAATATTCTTCGTTAACGAGCTGAAAAGTCATAATTGAAATTGATTGGTTTTTACCTTACTTCAATAAAGTTCTTAACAAAACCTACGTTTCAATATTTTTCAAAATACTGTTTAAAAAATCTACTAAATAATACTAAATAAATTAATACAATATTATATATATTTGTAAGTTAATTTTTTGTACATAGGTAAGATATAGGTACAATATTATTAGTCCAATGATAAAATTGTAATAATTTCTCGTAAAATAATTAACGCAAAATCGTTCACTGTAGTATGAGGAGGAGCGGGCTTCTTATAAATAGTTTCCCATAAAGCTGTAGATTTAGTGTGCTGAGCGAAGAAGTAATTAAATAGTTTATAGTAATAAAATTGCTAGAAGAAAATATAATTGGAAATTTATATTATACATACGTATATATTTTTTAAATTAAATCAAAGTATAAAAATCAAAGCATCGCCCATATTGAATATCTTGAAAAGTTCAACAGTTTTATATTACAAATTTCGTGTAATAATAACGACAATAAAAGACAAGTAATAAAATTATCTAAATTAGTAATATTTGATACCTTTTTGTGTAAGCTATCATTCTAACATAAGTATTAAATTTCATAAAAATATATCCAATACGCCATCAATTGATTAGGTAATAATCAAGAATGAAATCTTAAAATTCATTGATAGTTCGCTCTGAAGATGAAATATGCTACCTAATATATATGACAGCAAATAGTTTGTGATTATTTGGAGACGTGGATTAAGAAGTGATGCAAATACATATATATTTATGTTAAATATGAATTAAATATATTAATTATAAAGATACACATATAAAATCAACTTTATCGAAAAATATTGTTGTTGCGCTACCGGGATTCGAACCTGGATCTCTTCCCTAACCGGGGGAGGTGCTTTATCTAACTAAGCTACAGCGGCATTATTTTTAGCGAGAATTTTTCGACCTTATATGTTACCTTTTTTGAAATCAATACATTTAATCGTTCCATCATTTGATAGAGCCATCTACCTTATTTTTACAGAATCTCAAATACCTTTAAGTAAATCTGATAGTAGACGCCAGAATTATCAATTCATTTTTATTAAATTTTATCGATTTCAAAAAAGGTAACATATAAGGTTGAAAAATTGTCGCTAAAAATAATGCCGCTGTAGCTTAGTTGGATAAAGTACCTCCCCCGGTTAGGGAAGAGATCCAGGTTCGAATCCCGGTAGCGCAACAACAATATTTTTCGATAAAATTGATTTTATATGTGTATCTTTATAATTAATATATTTAATTCATATTTAAAATATCACAGACCTATGTTCTGAATAATTACAACTTCACAATAAGAATGTGTTCTCCTAAAAATATATATATATATATATATATATTTATGTGTTGCTTTTTCCAAACTAAGCCGTTTCTAAACTGGTTCGAAAATAAGATCGACTTATGCTCACCGTGCAGGGTCGTTAGAGTTTGAAATAAGGTCAACGCACCCTTCTTCTTCATTTAAATAGGTAATCCACCCTTCAAGAGTGATTTGTGCCATTAATCAAGATAAAACATTATTTTATAGAAAAAAGTACAATAATATTATAGAATAGGAAAAATTGTATTACAAATCAATGCCATTGTCGTCCAAAAAATTTGCTATTATATAGATTAAATGTGGCGAGTTAAGGGAAAGAAGATGACACAAGTTAGCCGGGAGTTGAAAATGACCACTGACGAGATTACTGTATAAAAAGCCTATGATCCGCAATGGACAGGCAAAAAGATATGATCAAGGGTTTCCTCCTCGGCACCATACTCACACATTGAGGAATCTATTATGTTCAATTTGAATAAATGCACGGGTACTTGGCAATGCCAAATTCTCATTCTAGAGATATTTGATATTTTTCTTTTAGAGAATTTCCTTTTGGAGGACCAGGGAGTGCGGGGAATAGATCATTGAATTATTTTAAGTCGATTACCCTTATGATTATTTGGATCCATCCATTGCGCAGTTCAGATAGAATTCGTACATTTTTTTATCATATTAAGTCTGTCATACATCGGGATTTGGAATTGAGGGGGGAAAATTCCGGAAGGTCAACGCACCCATTCGGACATCTCGTTAATTAAGAGATGTATTAATTTTACGTAATTTGCTGTAAAAATATTATTTATGAAAGATCGATTCTATGGTTGTACCTAATGACGGTTCAGCCATAGAATAGAAAACAAGATATTATAATATTTGTTTTTTTAAACAAATTTAAGCATTCGATTGTTTCGGGCCGTCAGTGAATTTGTTCCTGAAAATAATTGCAACTTTGCACAACATCATTATTCAATTAATTAATTTATTTAACATGTTTATTTTAAAAGGTTAGCAATATTTTTTGCGACAGTTATTTTATATAAAAATACAGAGTTTGGTATTTTTCTAAATGTTTTGACTTTTTAAAATGACCCTTGTAACAAACTATTTTACACCGTGTTTCGGTATATTGATTGATTTTGTGAAGAAACTTGATAAATGGAAGAACAGATTCGACGCATGGCATGGCTGAACACGACACGTGATCATCTATGCAGTTCTCGTCATGGCAATAATCACATTTATGAGATATATTGGGTTTTATAGAAAACAACTTTTTATTTATTAATAATCCTATTATTGGATTCCAACAGAAAAGTTTAGACATGTTATATGTCAGTCTCGATTATACAAGAAAGTGTGTTGGTGTAAAACATACAATCCATTAATTTGTCTTTCGATGCAAAACAAATCTTGTGTGTTTTATTGAATATAACTGAATCAATTTAATTAAAAGTTAACCCATTGGCCTACCTATTGTGCTGGAAATGTAAATGTGATCTTATTTAAAAAAAAGTTTAAATTTGTCATTTTTAACATATTACCAGCAAAAAATAAATAAAAGTAGTACCTAGCATCATTTTTTTTTGATTAATTTAGATTCCAAATCGAATAATAAAAAAAATCTATTAATCAGAAAAATAAAACAGTTTTCACATGATTAAATTCTTCATAGAAAAAATAGTTAGATTTATAAGCAACATCCTTACTACATGTTAAATATTAAAAATAATTAATATTATAGAAGATTTGCTTCTGTTCAATTGTCGAGTATAAAAAAAATGTCTGAATTTAAATGTATTCGTATTTTTTTGAGTCTTGACATAAATAATTATTTTATTTGCCAAATACCGTTTATATATCTATGCAGATAGAATTGATAAATAAAAAAATATTGTGAAATACTAGGTATTGACATACATAGGTATGCTTAAGACAAAACATTAATGGGTGTTTTTTACAATAAATTATATTTGGATAGTAATAATATTCAATACATTATTTTCCAGTTGAAAATGTATGTATTTTTACGAATTTTCTTACTTCTACCTTGATCTAGAAACGAAAAGAAAATTATTAATATTTTCAGCACATTATTCAAATCTTAATCTGTTTTCAAACATGTAAACAAGACTCATCAAAGAAACGTTAAACAATGGTTTTAAATGTTGCGCAACTCTCTGAAACCCGATGTTATTTTAAGCGAAATCTATTGACAGTAACGAATTAAAAACGCGAACGGAAGCACACTAGGCGAAGATTAATGGCCAACGAAAACGCCGGTTGTTTATTCTATTGGGGCAGTTTAAAATTTACATTCCAAACATATTAACGCGGAACATTTACGACCGCATACACTGTCAGGAGAAAATAATGAAATAAAGTAGTCTCAGGAAAATAGCGAACTCATGACTTACCAGTTTCTTTAGACCGTGTGGCGGTAGATGCTCGGAGACCGTCAATCCGGAGGTCCGTCGCTACAGCCGCGAAGATCTACAGCTAAATTATTCTCGTTTCCCCATTCGCCAGCACCGACGCTCTCGCTAGAGTAGGTTGGGCGAGCCCGGCTCGTCGGCGGTGGCGTTCTGCTCTATCACTGTCACACGGAAACGTAAATATTTGGCACGTGTTTTCGTACATTACAGGGACCGAACGTCAAATATTAAAATTTCTGGCGACTTCTCAGCCGGAAAACTTCCGTGAAATAGTCCGTTCAGCTCTCGCCAAAATTCTGTTTGAGAAATGTCTCAATGACTGGAAATAAAAATGTTCATCACTCTTCTTTATTCCGCGATAATTATTGTGTGGATACTTTAATTTTTTTGTAACTCTAAAATAAAGTTTTTTCCTCGAGCACTCGGCAAACTGTTTGTCTCGAACCCAATAAACAATTTTATAATAAAGATTCAAAACTTTCGCGGCGAGAATGCATATTCAACTTTGCGGGAGTTGTGAAATGGCAATTCGAGGTAAACGTAGATCGGCGTTCGGAGTCGAATTGGAAGCCTTATCCTGACACACCCGCCCGCCGGAGGCAGCGATGACACTGGCCGCCACTTGTTAGGCGGCGGTGTATATATGCCTTCGGCGACCCGCCCCCGCCCCGCTCCGCCCAGTCCCGCCTACCCGCCCGACACTCCGCGCCCGCTAAATATCTGCCATGTGCGCTCCATACCGTTCGAGTATCCTCAAGGGATGGTCTCAACATTTTGCACAATTCATTATTTTATAAAACGTCAGGTTTTTTTAGATATATACATGAAAGAGCTGTAATATTAGAATATGTACACCATGAAATTTTTGAAGCCATCACTTAACGTCATAGTCAGAAGACAGTCCCTTTTAACGTAGATGAATATTATTATGACAAGTGGATTGTGGACTTCAAGTCTTGAGTCCACTCTCAAGGAGCTCTCTAGGCAAGAGAGTCTCACCCTTCAATGTCGAATTAAATTAAATTATTTTTCTGTTTGAAAAGATGGCTAAAATAAATGTTTAGACTGATCCCAAGAAGCAAGGTACAATGTTGATAGTAGATAATAACCGGAGCGTAGCTATCGTAAATTATAAACCAAGATTCTCCTCTTATTGTTGTCATCACGCCATTGTATTATTATTCGTAATGGGTTTGGTACTTTGATATTAATTTCGTGACAAAAATTGAAAGTTTTATTATGGGTTATTTTCCTTTGTGAAAATATTATCTTATTAAAATCTCTATAGTTAAATAGTTTAGTTTAGTAATGGGGTTATTAATTTCATGTTAAATTCTTGTTAAGTTAAGTTCACAACTTTAGCAAAGGATAATATAATAAAAGCCTAGATGATGCGTTCTTTCAGAAAAGCTCAGCTGCGATCTAAGACTGCTGCGAACATCCAAATTCAATTTATTGTTCTATCAAAATTCGATCTAAGGTGATTAAATTGTTCATAATAATATCACGGTAGAGATTTTTTAATAATAATATGTATTAATTGAATATATTTTTTTATGTGTACCATTTTATATTATTTATTTATGTTGTATTCAATTTTTTTTACGTAGAAATGAGATGTTTTTAACTGAAACTATTTTACTAAGGACAACATATTCTTATTGTGAAGTTGTAATTATTCAGATTAATAATATATATAATAATTAAATGTATTAATTAGAAACATGTGCATATAAAATCAATTTTATCGAAAAATATTGTTGTTGCGCTACCGGAATTCGAACCTGGATTTCTTTACAAACCGGGGAAGGTGTATTATCCAACTATGCTACAGCTACAGTACTTTTGATGACAAATTTTCGAATCTATATGTTACACTTTTCAAATTAATAACTCTATCGTTCCATTATTTGAAAGCCATCTACTTTGTTTTTACGGAATCTCAAATACTTTTGAGTATACATTGATGTCAATAGTCATGGAGTACAATCTCAGGCTTCTGTAACTCATAAGAAATAAACGATATTACAACGTTACGCTCAGAAGAGAAGTTGAATTCGGAAACAAGTTTCATTGGAGAAAATTTTAATTATAATGATGGACCAGATTTGATGGAATAGGGAGGTAGAACAGGTTCGATAGATCTTGATTGACGACTGCGTCTTCTTCCCTAACCCAATTACCACAAAACATTGACAATATATGGTGCAAGTTGATGTCTATCTACCCTCTGAAGGTGATGACTTCACATGCTACACACATTTAAATGTACGCGAAATAATGATCACAATGATTCATTATTATGCACTGACGAAAATACTTCACATTCCACCATACATGCAATTGATGTCTCTGAGAGATCGACTACAATCCAAGATGTGGTCTACGATAGGATCAAGGTCGGTACACACACCCGATGATGATTTCCCTTTGTCTCATTGAAACTTGTCTCCGATAAAACCGAACATTTCCAGAATCAACTCGAGAAGCCCAACAAAATGTCACCTGATACGTGCAACTTAAAAAAAAGTCAAATTATACCCTCTGATTGATACAAAATACATTGTGTATCGCCAAGCATAGGACAGAGAAGAGGTGGCGGATCTTGCAATACATTAGGAACAAATTCTTGCCAATAAGCGCGAAAACCGAATACACGGTATTCGAAAAAAAACGTCTGAAAGAAAGTATGACTAAATACAACACACTGGTGGTAAGCACAATGTGTTTGGGTATTCAGGAACAATATTATTTTGGATCTGCATGAGAATAAAATATACCGGGGATTATTATGGCATTTTTGAAAACTAAATGATGCAGAGCATATCATTATAATTATAAATAAATTGTATGGATATTTTTAGAATTTTCGATTGCAGATGAGACTGAGTTGTTTAAAATTAATTACCACTACAGTCATAAAACAGACTTAATCATAACATGAATGTGGAGAAAGTAGAGCTACGAATGAAAATTTCTTGGAATAAATAAAATATTGATTTGTTTAAATTCTTGACAATAAATACAATATCATAGTGGGTTTGTTATTAATTCAATTGATGCGTTCACACTTCAATTGATTTATTTATTTTTCTTACATTAATAATGAAGTACAGACAATTTTTTTTTTCTCGTAAAACACATTTTAAATGACTTTGATTTAAGATACAAAATTTTGTTTGACGAAGCCATGAAATTGTGGTAAAAATCTTCGATAAATCCGATAAATTTACGAAGACGCCGTGAAGAAAGAGAATGAACGAATGTCTTTTAACCAGAGCACTTTCCTGTAATTTTTTTCACATACATTATTTGATTTCTTTTGTATTGTATTTCGTATCTTTATTTTGCCATATTCCAATATTGGTGATACTAAATTCTTGATTGCACTTATTTCTTTATCAAGCTTTGTTCCCGCGATTGTGTATATTTAATAAATGTATTTATTTATTACCTGAGGTCGCCATGAGTGTCAAAAGAAGAGAACAATAAATAACATATTATATTATCTTTTTCTTCTTATTTTAAATAGGCAATCCACCCTTCAAGAGTGATTTGTGCCATTATTCAAGTTAAAACTTTATTTTATAGAAAAAGTACAATAATATTATAGAACAGCAAATATTATATTACAGGTCAATACCATTGTCGTTCAAAAATTTACTATTATATACATTAAATGTGGCGAGTTAAGGAAAATAAGATAACACAAGTTAACCGGGAGATGAAAATTACATTTGACGAGATTACTATAAAAAAAAACCTGTTATCCGCAATGGACAGGCAAAAAAGATATGGTCAAGGGTTTCCTCTTTGACATCACACTCACACATTGGGGAATCTATTAAGTTCAATCTGAATAAATGTGAGGCTACCTGGCTATACCCATTTCTCATTCTAGAAATATTTGATATTGTTATTTTGGAGACTTTCCTTTTGAAGAACCAGGGGGTACGGGGAATAGATCTTTGAATTATTATGATTATTTGGATCCATCCATTATGCAGTCTAGATAAAATTCGTACGTTTTTTTTACCATATTTAGTTTGTCATACATCGGGATATGGAATTGATGGGGGAAAACTCCGGAAAGAGTGGCCTTCTTGGCCAGTTTATCAGCATATTCATTTCCTTGAATTCCTTTATGTGCAGGAATCCAAACGAATAACACCTGTTTATTGTTGCTGTCCAATTAAATAGACATCTTCTGATGTAACAGATGATCTCATTGTCATTATATTATCTAGTAACTTAAAAATAGTGTTGTTTTATTATTTATGTATAGAATTATATGTTAGAGATTGAATAACTTTACATTAGAATCTCTATAATTGTTTACAAAAAATAGTTTAATAAAGATTGAAACTGAAATTCTACTAACGATTTAATGTATATGACGCTCACCACTTCAGTATTTCTTGATATATTCCTTATGTTATCTGAAACTAAATTAAATTATGATTCCAGGAAGAAGCGTGTATTTATATTGTGTATTTGTATTTTGCTTCCATATTAACCAATAATTTGTCTGATATCAAATCTGAGACTGAGAACTAGCTCCTTAAATATTATATTTTTATTTATTATCTTTGTTTTATTAACCACTTAATTGCGTTTAAATAAATAAATAAAAATATGTATTTTAACCACAAAGTTAATATTGCTAATTTTAAAAGTACCTTAAATATTGGACTTATTTAATATTATTTATAAATCTAGATCACAAAACAAGCGAAGGTAGCACCACCAGCTGTGAAATCACGGATATTTTTTTCGAATGCCGCAGTTGAAGAAAACAATGACAACTTTCCACCATGAGATTGAATTGCCTTTCCTCTTCGGCTGTAAAGGGGTATTTCAACCAGTATAGACTCATTACAAAACAGGGCAGAGATAATAATAATAATAATAATAATAAACGCGTTACATGTCTCAGAACCATGTATATATAACCTCTGAATACAATATGTTATGTACCTTTCTCGTTGATGTACAAAGATACCAAGTACATGTAACAGCGTTCTAATATATGAACTCCACTCGTGAATCTCCTATAAAATGTTCCGAAAACTTTATGCGCTATTTATAATATTCTACTTTTAACATTCTGAAGAAGCCTCCCATAAAATGTATTCTATTTTAAAAGAGAAACATATTTTTATTTATTATATTTGTTTTATTAACCACTTAATTGATTTTAAATACATCTACCGATTTCGAAAAATACCATTTTCTTCTTCAGGATGTCATAACTAACTAAAACATATATTATTGTTTCTTTACCGGGATCTATTTAAAAAAAATCTATTTAAAAAAATAAAAACAATTATTTAAAAAAATTAATTTAGTACCTAACTCAAATCGTTACTTAATACAAATTTACTCGAATAATTTTTAGGAAAAAATTTTAGAATGGGACTCGTTAAATTTAGTTGGTTGTTTATAATTTCAACGATTCCAAATTATTTAATTTGTGACCAACACCGTTTATATGCAAAATTGACAATCCCAATTTTTTATCAAAACCATGATCATTTTCTATCAAATGAGTAGAAAATTCTGAAAACCCATTATTGTTCAAACATCTCAAATGATCCAATGAATTTTAACCATAAAGTTAATATTGCTAATTTTAAATGTATTAAAAGAGAAACATTTTTAGAGTAAAATATTTTATTTAAATAATAAGTAATTCATTGAACAATTCATAGATGTCATCAGCATTACACTTTTGTACGAAAATTTGGCAGGGACTGAAGAAATAGGTTGACCTATCGATTAGCGCGTGAGAAGTACAAAGATCAATCCACATTTAAAATGTAAAAATAAAATAGGAGGTAAAAATAAGATAAAAACGATTACAATATTTTCTAACGCCCTTCTCGTCTTCATGACAAATTTCACAATAATTTAAACTATTTTGTGGTTTTTTCTTTCAGTATTTGACAATAATTTAATGTATCGACCAACTTGTGAACATGCATCACCAACTATTTACTTTTTCTGACATGGAAAGCCTACGACTAATTGAATTCCTCGAGTTTAAAACATTCCTCAATATAGTTAAGAACAAAAAAGTTATAGATTGAACTTGGTTCTTAGTAAGAAATCATTAATTGCAACTGACAACGATTCTCCGCTTGTATTTTAGTATCGAGACGTTCTTTATTCTGACGTCGCAATTGATTAACGAAAAGTTGTAAAACAATAATTTTGGGATTTATGGGTTTTATCGGATGATCAAAATGTGGTGTTCTTATATTAATTTGGAAGAAATTTAATCTGGATGTAATGTAATTATGAGCCGCACTTCATCGGATTGATTCATCAATCCTGACATATAGTGGCTTAAATCCTGTATGTTGATCACAATCGGTATCGTATAACTTCCCAACAATGAAAGAGATATTGGATATCTGCGTACTCCGGAACGTCGATAAGGGTGTTATATTCTCCGACTCGCAAGCAGCTCTTGAATCCCTCTCTGCTAATATGAAAATTTGGCTAGACAATGAGATAATCTGTTCCATTAGAAGATGTCTATTTAATTTAGACAGCAACAATAAACAGGTGTTATTCGTTTGGATTCCTGCACATAAGGGAATTCATGGAAATGAATGTGCTGGTAAACTTGCCAAGGAGGCAACTCTTTCCAGAATTTTCCCTCATCAATTCCATATCCCGATGTACGACAAACTGAATATGGTAAAAAAAACGTACATATTCTATCTGGACTGAATAATGGATGGATCCAAGTAATCATAAAAGTAATCGACTTAAAATAATTCAATGATCAATTCCCCGCACCCCCTAGTTCTTCAAAAGGAAAGTCTCCAAAATAACAATATCAAATATCTCTTGAATGAGAATTGGGCATTGCCAGGTAGCCTCATATTTATTCAGATTGAACTTAATATACTTAACTTAATATTAATTATATTATAGATTCCCCAATGTGTGAGTGTGGTGCCGAGGAGGAAACCTTTGATCATAAATTTTTTGCCTGTCCATTGTGGTAATCTCGCTAAATGTAATTTTCATATCCTGGTTAACTTGTGTTATCTTCTTTTCCTTAACTCGCCACATTTAATCTATGTAATAGCACATTTTTTGAATGACAATGGTATTGACTTGTAATATAATATTTCCTATTCTATAATATAATTGTATTTTTTTTCTATAAAATAAAGTTTTAACTTGAATAATGGCACAAATCACTCTTGAAGGGTAGATTGCTTATTTAAAAGAAGAAGAAGAATTTACCAATAGCCAACCTGCCTAAATACCAACTGCCCGATAAATCAACTTCCCGCAAGCCAAGCACTCAACAGCTCAACTTCATAGGTTCAAATAGTCAAAATACATTAATTAAGTATAGGAAGAGAAGTTATAATAGTTACCGATAATTTTGTAAATTGAGTTGAAACAATGTTTTATTTCACTATATTTTATTATCTTAAACGTTAGAGCGTTTTCGGGAACATCTTTCCATTATCAATAATATAATTCAACTAAAGTTAAAAACATTTTCAAATAGTAATTAAGGATGTGTTTGGGGTTAAGGGAGGTGGGGGTGCGGGTGGAGCAGTATTTGGATGTTTATTATTTTTTTATTGTTATTCTTATTATTAAATATTTCTAAATTCTCTAAGACGTCTAACTTTCGTCCATTGGCGTAACTATGTAGAAATTTTAAATTAGTAATATCAAATGAATGGCTTTCCATTCTTGCATGTTTCCGAAAATGTTCTAACGTTTGAGATAATAAAATATAGTGGAAGAAAACAGTTTCAACTCAATTTATAAAATAATAATGGAATTCTACAAAGTTTCACCAAAAACCTTAGATTAGTTTTAGTTACCGAGTATTTACTCACTACACATCTACATCCTCGTATTAAAATAAAAATAATAAATCAACTGAATATTTAAAACTGAATTTTATTCATTTTGACGATTAAAAGAGCAGTCAATTATTATATAATACAATTAATGAGAGTTGCATTATGTACACATATTATTCAATTGGGTATGTACGATATGCATCTTTTATAAGCAGAATAAAATTTTTAGAAATAATAAATATTCTGAATTTAATAAAAATATTCTGCTAATTGTGTTCACAATTAAGTATTATTTTTAAAAGCAATTTAGATTTTAAAATATTTTTTTGTAAACAAAACCCGAATGTCCAAAACAATTTTTAGGTATTAATGAAATAATAGTCTTTAAAATTCAGTTTTAAAGTATAAATTTACAGTTTGATGGTTTTAACAAGTGAAAAACTTACGCATGCATATTTTCATAAAAATACGCAAAATACTTGTACAATTATTAAATTAAATTATTTTTTCGGAAAGTTGTTCTTTCGGGAACTTAGCTTTCGGAAGGTTGGCTTCTCGGGCAGTTGGCTGTCGTGTTGTTGCCTGTCGGAAACCAAAACCCGCCCGCTTCTGTTGTTAATTATTTTCACTATTTTACTGGTATTTGTATTTTTTTATTTTTTTGCTTATTTGTATTTTTATTTTGATTTTCAAATGTCTTATTGTTAATTACTTTATTCGTGGAAAATGGTAACTGCCGATTATGTCATGAAGCTTTTATATTATCGTTCAAGTGATTAATAATCAGAATTTAAGCAGAGGTGACGAAACAGTTCCATTGTAGTACTTAAATTTAATAATAAGCGAGAAAAGAAGAAAAAGGAAAGAAAATGAGGAAGATCCGTCCCTCAGAACTAACCCAGCGGTTACACAACATGTGGAAGGGTGTGCAGTTCGAGAATAGGGCTCCTCAGCCACATCGGACTCACAATCGATAAACCATGGCAGACGTGATCTTTGTAACGAGGGACCACCGAAGAGTAATTTAATACAAATGTTCTCCCAAATACTATAAAAAATATATAAATCATAATATATTTAAATTGTTAATATCTAATAAGAGATTTCGAGTAAGTCATCCACAGCAAAAACATTTACGTTTTTTAAAAACATGTTAACATTCCTATAATATTCACTCATATTATAAGAATTAACATTATATTTCTTTCTTATTAGGCACCTATTTAATTCTAAATATAGCGATCGAATATTCCGTGGATCTGTAGGAGAGTTTATAGCGACACAGCTACTGGTCCAATTAAAAAATTTTAAATCCTCACATTTCCAATTTTATTCGTATTGTTCAGATAGGAACCGGTGTATTGAGAATAAATTTACATCCAAAATTGGTAAAATAAAAATTAAGCCTGGATAAATATCGTGATTCATCATTTAAAAAAAGAAAAACATAAACCAATTTGCTTATTAAAAACGTAAAGTAGTTTGTAGTGAGGCAAAAAAACAATATTTTAAATTATAATCAGCTTTGATATGCATATATAAAAATGTACAAAATATTCTAATTCGCTTTACGACGAAACATTGCAATTATCATATAATTTAAATTATCGATTTGTTATTTTGTTTATAGGGAGAATTTAAAAAATAAATGTATTATCTATATGTTCTTGTTAACTAAACGAAATAGTAGCATTTAATTATACTTGTACGTGTTATGTTTTTAATCAACTTTGTATTATTTAATTAATCATACTTGTTAATAGTATAGAATCAATCTATGATTTCTAACAATTTCTATAACGTTATGAATATAATATTAATTTGACGTGACCTAATTTTGATCTTCACGGTCATGGCTCCTTTACAGATCATAAAAGGCTATGATATACACCTTGCAAATTTTTACGAGTCAGCTTTGTGCAGGATGCTTTTGTGGTTAGCGGTGTAGAACATTCGTATGTTGAGCATGTTCCTGAAATGACACGAATAACAGGGCTGGAGTAGGTACCGACCTGATAAGATACACGATTCTTGGAGTAAATTTGCCTGTCAAAGACAAAGGGGATCGATTTTCAAACTGCATTACTGCTGGACTGCACCGGATCCTTTGTTGCATTTTTTCCATGTAATCACCGTATATGTAGGTAGTTGATACATGTGCATGAGATTTATGATATTTAAAATTATTTTGTGTGGCACAAATTTTTTTATGAATTTAATGTTGTCTATTATTTAGTGATGAGAAAAAATGCTACTCTTGACTCACTGCTGTGATTGGGATTGCTATTCGATAATATCAGTGATTGAAAACTGTGACTGTGATCACAGTTTCATTACTAAAACGCGCGCGCCGCACCGATATGACAATACACAAAATAATTTAAAAAAAAATCATAATTTTGAGCGTATTTACTTATATTATTCAAACTTCATTTGCGTAAAATATATATTCTAGCATATATAATTTAATATCATCACAAAGAGAATGAAAACCCTTAAATAAATGTGAGTTTATTTTTCGAGTCAAACTCTCAGCATTTCGAATCGGAGCGTAAAACGTTTTGGCAGAATCTACTAGATGTCACGAATATAACGCCATACCTTCATGAATATGTTCGTTTCATTTGCACATACGACGAATCACGGTTCACAACCAAATGTAAATAAAATAAAAAAATGAATCACGATATTCCTAGATATTCAATCACTGATAGTGAGTGTAAATGAGAAGATATCAGTGATTGAATCGCGGTTCGTGATTTTGAGCTCATCACTACTATTGTTATATATTATCGCTATTGGCTCTAGAACCCCAGGTGGGTAACGGCCTCAAGAATTTTCCTTCATTGATCCCTATTGCGGGCCATTTCTAAGACAGATGTCTTTGAAGAAATGTCTTCAAAGAGAACGACAATTGTCGCTCCATCTTAATTATAACCTTTCCATACTCTTGCGCCTTGTTGGTTTTGTGTTTAGGGCTTGTGATTGTATTTAGGTATTAATATAAAATATTTATGTACGTAAGTTAATTGGCAATATTTTCCCTTTAACTATCAACAGATAAGCTATTTTTGGGTATAAGAAAAGGATTATTTTTCAACTTAAAACACAACCATTATAGAAAATAATTATTTAAAAAAAATATAGACTTCCGTCTAGTTAAGGAGATAGTGAACATCTTTTACATTATGAGGCTTGCTTGCCTTTTTTATATATTTATAATAATGTTTATAATGTATAATGTGTACGTATATTAAGAACATGAACAGAATAAATAAAGTTTGTAACTATTACTGTATACATTAATAATGTTTTCGTTATATACTTGAGTAAGGGTTATGTAAATTTTATTATTCCATTTCTTGCTGTGATCTTAGATGAATTGTAGACATTATCAGTCTATATTAACACTGAGAAAGGAATCGATACTCGCCAAAATATCGATGCCAAATGGATTGTGTGGCAGAACTCCTTCTCCCGCCGCTAGCGAGCGCCAGTCGATCGACGACCCTGAATCGGAACAGTTTAAAACGCTATAATCAATCTTGGAGACTTTGAGTCTATTGTGTTCGACCTTTGGTGAAATAGTGTGATAATCCCATACAGTTCACTGCATCCGGAGGTGATAAGGAGATCCAGGAGAGGCGGAGTACAGTGAATCCCTTTTACCGTTCCTGTGTTTACTGGCACCTAATGTGCGATTGTATCAACATGAATATCTTTTAAATTGACAGGAATAATTTTTGTTTTTGAGACATTTTTCTTCATTTCTGCTTTCTCACTGACTTCTGATAGTCTGACGTCTGTCATCATCAAATCGTACTTGCTTTAAGTATTTACAATTAATGCAAATTTCATTCTCATCTCATTATAATGACCTAAATAGATTTTCGAGAGTAGATATAAACAATTTAGGTCACCTTGTTGGATACCTTTCTTAATAGGTAATCAACGAGATGGTTTATGAAGATAAACGGAAGCTATCGCGTACATTATTGATTTAATATCGAATATACGAGAGAATATCTTGAATATAGGAGACGGGGAATATAGAGTCTTAAACAACGACTCAAGAATGAAATATGATATTCTATAGATATTTTATTACAGTTATTTAAATATTAGACATCATATAAAATGTAGGACGAAAATGAAACATGTAGTGGTATAGAAAAAAAAAACGAATTTTAATAATCTAAAACATAGTGAAACAATTTTATTAATATATTTCGAAATTTTTAGGGAGAACACATTTTCATGTGGTATTTTAAAACAAATTAAATTAATCTATAGAAATATGTACTACTTTCTAGTTGATTAATTTAATATGTATTAAAATACCACGTGTTCTGAAAATGAATCATCACAACAAAAATGTGTTCTCCTTAAAAAATATATGTGTAAGTTGTATCAAAACTTATACAAATTTAATAGTATGGATTGATTAATTAATTCTGGCGCGTCCTAGCGGATTTTACTGAAAGGTATTTAAGATTCACCCCAATATAAAGTTGAATACTTTTAAAAATGGAATAAAAGATGTATCAATTGGAAAGATTACAAAATATAAGTTCATAATTTGTCAAAAATGTATTCGATCGTTATAGCAAAAGTGGTGAAAGTACTTTCCCAGATAGGAAGAGGTCCAGGTTCGAATCTCGGTAGCAATTCAATATTTTTTCGATAGATAGATTTTTTCAATATTTTCATATTTACTTACTCCAGTTTTCTTCTTATTTTTCTTATAGAAGTGAGGTGATTCTGAGTTCTTCGTTGTGAGTCCTTCATTATTATGAGTGAAGAATCCAATGAAGGTGAAATGGCAGTGATGATAGTGATGGAATGTCATTGGGTAATTTTTCCCAAATGTTTTCATTTAATTAGTTTTCAAGTTTTTATTGTAATCCTGCCACGATTCATGCATTAGAACCAAAGTAATATGCTTGTTCAAAGCTACATGGAAATTTTACAAAGGTGAGCTGTTTTTTATTATATGTAAAATTTTGACTTGATTAAGACGTGACTTAAAAACTTTTTAAAATATTACGCGCCATGTAATGTAGAGCGAAGGAGCAAATAGAGGATGGTTAAGAAAATTTACCAGGCACGTATATGAAGGCAGCATGAATAAAAGAACATCCGCGAAAGATCTGGCATGACCCAAACATTGTAGAGTTCTGTTAAAAACTTCAACAATCGAAAAGCGTGTTTGAGAAGATGTATAAAAGTAGTCGAAACAAGAATGGTGTTGAACGAGGCAGGACAAAAGAACGTGACTTTCTATCCTTGTGTGTGTGCGAAGCATTTGACATGACCACGTCGGTGGAATCACACCCTAGGTGCCAGAAACACAGGAACAAATGAATAGGACTCACCGAATTCGGCTTCAGCTAAACCACCCCGGATGCAGTAGACTGTATGAAATTACGTCATTATTTCGCCAAAGGTCGACATATATATTCACGGAGCTTTTGAGGTTAATAACAGTGTTTAACCGTTCCGATTCAAGATTGCCGATCGACTGACCATTCGCTAGCGGCGGGGTAGGGAAGGGAAGGTGGGACGCACTGAACATTAGTTCGTTTAAGGTTTATCATATATAAGTATAAGTCCCAAACACAGACATTTTATAAAAATATGAGTATCGAAGCCGATAAGAGAAGACCGAAAAGATGACAGTTGACATAGATAGCTTCAATTAGCCGTGATTCTAAAGAATTACACGTACCTAAGGATACAGCCCAGAACTGAACAAAACAGTGGAGCAAAATGATTTGAGTAGCCGACTCAAGATAACTCCACATAGGATAAGACGATTATAGAAAAGGAGACACTCCATGAACAATAAAAAAATTATATAAATAATGGTAAACTTATTGGTATTTGTTGTATAATTATACAGTTCTGAGATTTGCATGTACTTCGTTTCTGTGATCAAAGCCACAATAATTATTCCTATTAATTAAAGAAAAATTTTAGTGCTTAATTTCTATTTTCAACAATTCTTTTAAACACCTTGCTTCTTGAAAAATGTTTAATTTGCATTTTATATAGAGTATAAATGTATCTCGTGGGAAATCATTTCTTAGCTATATAAAGTGCCACAATTCATGAAGAGAAATTTGATCTAGTTTCGTTATATTATGTTATGAATAAATTTAATATACGGGATTTAAAGCTACTAATATACGTTATAAATTATAAATAGCGTTTGTAAATGTTATAGTTCGTTTATATTAATTTATTAGCATACTACAAAACTTCGAATTCTGCGCGTTGAATGTTATCCTCGCAGAGTTAAAAGAAAATGTATAATTATGTAAGTTTAACAATAATTTTATAATTATAAACCACTGAAGTTACTATGTTTTGTCTTGTTTTATTAACTAACAAGAAAATAGACAAAAAAATGTGCACAGTGACATTGTATACATTTTCAGAAAGGGATTTATATTACATATACCTATGTATATTTATTTTTTAATTTATCAATAACTGGTCTTACATAGTATTTTAAAATATATATTAAATGTATGATGAAATAATTCAAGTATTGCGATAAGTAAATAATGGAATTGGTAAATGTAGTACGAAAACTTAAGTACATTTTTTCGTATATAATAATTTACAATAGTAGTATAGCATCATTTGTATATGAATTCATACAAAACAAACCCAATTTTTCACTAGTAACTGTGTATATTAACCATAAATGTTGTTTTAAAGAATCTAGAGATTACCTAAAAAATTATCTGAATAGGTGTTCATGCAAATTCCTGAAATCTGTTAGAACGCGAATTTACTAGTAAATCGCGAAATTCCCACGAACGAATTATTTGTAAAAACATGAACATTATATTCATTCTTCATATATTATACTATTCATCAAAAAAATATGTTTAAATTTATAAATCTAGTACGTTAACAAGTTTTAATGGTACATTATAATACATAAATATTAAATGATATACTGAAAAATATAAAGAACTATGGCCCAACATTATTTTGAAACTGATAAGTTGTGCGCTACATTCTTTAATGTGGGTTTTAAGCTGTTCGTCAATGAGATTAATAAACGGAAATTAAATGAGAATATACAAACCAATAAAAATAAAAATTTATTACTTTTTAATATTACATTATGAATTAGCTTAATTAACTTTATATATTACATATAATTTAAATAATGTTCATTATACGTTTGATTACCCTATTATGGTACCCTGTGGGAATGAATAATCTGGATGTATGACACTATGCACATTTGTTTTTTTTTTTAAATATAATGTATTTGATAATTTCAAAGCTTCACATGCCGATGATGAAATAGGATGGTTGCTAGTGCAGGAATCCAATCCAATCTAATCGCATAAAAAACATGTTCTATAACTTAGGTTGCATGTGAATAGCCATAAATTTATATAAATATGTCATAGATTTTGTAATGTTTACGATAATATAGTAAAACGACTCTTTTTTGAAGATATAATACACTATTTGAAACAATATGCCTAAGAACTATTAAACGAAATTAAAGTAGTAAAATTAGCCACAAAGAAAACTTCGTTAAGGTATAAATTTGTGAATCGTTTAGATATATTAGAAATTGGAAGTACTCAACAAACATTTCCTATTTTCTACCTTAATATTATTTTTCTTTGAAACTGGTGTATTTTATTTTGACAACAAAATTCATAATAAATTCGAATATTTACTATTACCAGTGTAGTAAGAACTATATATATCTTTTTATTCGGAATTTTATTAACCACCTCGGAACTTTGCATTCTAACAAGCAAAAATATTGACGCTAGTGGGAATTTCACATTTTACTAGTAAATTCGTGTTCCTTCGGATTTAGGCAATTTATGGCAACATGAAAATTTAGTGTGAAAAAGAACTGACGGCATCTAGTACAAAGTTTCAATAATACAAACCCAGAGAAGAGAGTGGAGTATTTTATAATGATAGCTTACTCTATGTACGAGGAGCCGGCATATAATAATATCCATTATAATGTCAGGAAAGAGTCGAGTAGTCCGCTGCGTTACTTCACTTGATTGAAATTTGTATAGTCTTGTTACTTTTTACTTTTAAACTTTCCCGCTATAATTTTCTTTCATAATAAACATTTTTCTTAATTTTTGTTTAACATTTCAAATGGGGTATCACCCCGAAAAAAAAAAAAGCATTGATAGTATACTATTATTTTTAATATACTAATTTAGAGATTTATACCGCTTGCAATCATTAAATAAATTCGTAAAATATGAATTAAATATATTAATTAGAAAGATATACATATAAAATAAATTTTATCGAAAAATATTTTTGTTGCGACACCGAGATTCGAACCTGGATCTCTTTCCTAACCGGGGAAGGTGCATTATCTAACTACGCTACAGCGACAATATTTTTAGCGTCAATTTTCGAACCTATATGTTACCTTTTTGATATTAATACATTTAATCGTTCCATTATTTGAAAGAGCCATCTACCTTATTTTTACAGAATCTCAAATACCTTTGAGTAAACTGATAGCAGACGCCAAGAAAGACGAAAGAGATCCAGGTTCGAATCCCGGTGGCGCAACAACAATATTTTTTGATATAATTGATTTTATATTTCTAATTAATATATTCAGTTCATATTTAAATATCACAGACCCATGTTCTAAATAATTATAACTTCACAATAAGAATGTGTTCTTCTAAAAATAAATTCGTGTTGACGAATTTATTTTTTGATATATTTAAATTAATTAATTATAAATTTAGCTATACAGATGAATCTTTCCTATCGCGTTTTAGAGATTTTATGAAAAAAGTCAGTGCGCATCAGTTAGTCAATTTGCTCAACGTACAAAATATAATACACAACAAATGATAGCATGCCCTCAATTCTGTATTGTTCTTTACGTTAATTTTAGGACAAAAGTTTCATGCGTGTACACGCATTTTTAGGATACATGCGATTTTATCGTCAATGCTTCAATACGGTCTGGTAAGCTCAAATAATATACAAATTTTCCTGTCCAAGACACAATCTATTTTCGTAAAAAAACATGACCCTAATAATATGTGTCACATTTTCTTCAATGTTTCAACGCATGTAAGTTATTTTGAAAGTAAATTTTTAGCCACTCCTAAAACAAAGCACGGAATGAAATAGGCAGTTTTAAAATCAACAACTTGACTGATGATAAATTTGGCCACATTTTTTCATTGTAAAGAATCCCGTTTACATTTTTCGAAGTGTAATATCATATTTTTTTTTTTTAGGAGAACACATTCTTATTGTGAAGTTGTAATTATTCAGAACATAGGTCTGTGATATTTTAAATATGAATTAAATATATTAATTACAATATTTTTCGATAAAATTGATTTTATATGTATATCTTTATAATTAATATATTTAATTCATATTTATTTATTAACATTTCTTGTTAGAAAACCATGGTTCTGTAAAAAATATGGTTATTTCAAATATGTTTTTTTTTATTAATCGCATATACAACAAAGTAAATGAATATTGAATACAGAATACAATTAATTGCAGTTCACAAAAAATAACAATTTTTCAATTAACATGCCAATAGGAAAATTGATGACAGATTTTAAAAATGTTTGTATAAAACTAAAACCCAACTAGGCAAGCCTGTTGTAGTGCAAGTTGGTAAACAAATTATATTTCATAAACTAATATAACTCATTGAATACGAAGAAAAATACAATTAAATAGAATAAATATAAAATTAACGTAAAATCTGAGAAAAAATATTAATGTGTAATACAAAATATATAAACGTCGCTTGTTTTGTTTTTATAATAAAAATATAATGTCCGTAAATTTGTCATTCAAAGCCAAATAATGTAGTTAAAAGAGTTATTTAATAATACACTACAACAGTATACTCTCACTATCTAGTCTACTTAATTTTAACAACCAATTTAAAACATGATTTCTAAATGCTTTAATGTCACTTATTACAAACGAACATTGTCTATTCTGAACTTCCATTATATTATAATATTTAAAAGTTACTGAATATGTAAATGGACCCAGGTTAAGGGTATTCATTAATAGTGTATAAAAGTGATAATATTTTTATCCACATAAAATATAACATACAAGAGAAAACTTATTTCATAATCTATGTTTTCCTAAAGGAAACTTTTTTTAGTATCATACCTGTATAATTTTTTGTTCATGTGTTGTTATCGATATTGGAATATTGCAAAACGCCCAATCTCTCGGGAATAAATAAAAAGTATTATTTTCTCGAATTTCGAAACATAATAACATATGTTGATATAATTAATCAGAGTTTCTGATAAACAACCCAAACTTGTATAAAAGTGAATCGATAAGATTAATCTAACCCATTAGCACGAATACTACAGAAGAAAAATATGTCCATTAATTTTCGTCTATTAAATGGTTCAAACTTTATCAACCAACGGGGGAATATAATTAATAATGCCATGGTGACGTTATATACGAGGCCCGAATATGTATAAACATAATATATAGGAAGTTTTGAAGTGATATTTTAAGTGACTAAGGGTTTTGTATTGCCAATGGACTCGGTATCGTCACCAACGATGATCCTGCTATTAGCCTCAAAGAAAATATACCACGAAGAATAAATCTTTAAATATATATAAAGCGCCTTTGGCTAAATAGTATACTGAACCAGAGTGTTTATGAAATAATCCACAAATATTTTGAAATAACAAAGCTTTCAAACCGTATTACAATAGAATGAGTATGACGTATAGTAAGTATTCCCAAACATGGTGAAAAATGATTAATTTTGGAATATTATTTAATAATTATTATTTATCCACCAAAAACGAATGTTAATTTATCTCACAAAAGGGAAATTCATGTGATAATATAAATGTAAGAGTAGAACGGGTTTATATCTTAAAAAAATATTTTCACATATTACCTACATATACTACAGAATATAACATACGTTGAGAATTCTGATATATTTTTAAGTATTAAAATATTGTTTTTATTCTGAAGTAGTTTTTATTCATGAATAGACGTGAACATTGCCACATATTGAAACTGAATTTTCTAAAGATTACTATTATGAGCTGTCCGTTATCTGAGAATGTTCGTCAGGGAGATATTAACTCATGATTAATTACTCAATTAAGTTAATTATAATGGTTACTACAATTTTATTTAGTTTTTTTGTGTAAATTTAGTATTTAACATACTATATTTAGAATATCAGTAACTAGCTGTTTAGTTATGAATTATATTTTAGATAAATAATTAATTGTACATTGCAAGATTGCTTCGCCACAGTGTCTCGAAACAGATACCCTGAAAATATTACATTTCTATTAATTTAAACCTTTTTTCATTTCCTTTGATTGTCATGAAAGATGATCGCCACAAAGGACGACGGAAAAAGGACATGTTCCAGTCCTTATTACAGGTGACATCGAAACATTCATTTTCTTTTCAGCTCTGATTTGTCAGGCATTGTGGCATTTTCTCTCAGCCTGCTAGGCATTGTTTCGTATTCTTTGAATCGGTCGACAAAGGATCATGTCAAATCTGTTTGTTTCATTCTTCGTGAAAAGCGATAAATTTGCTTCGGGGTAATTGTGTCACCTAACAAGGGTTTTCATGTCTCAGAAAACTTTCTCGGCGATTAAGGTCGGTACAGGCAGCACACGGAACATTTGATAATGGATAATTGATTGAATAAACTAGGATGTAAAATGTTTATTATGAGAGAAGAAATAGAAAAATGTATATATTTTTTTGTTTTTTATCTTATACGCACGGGTGCTTAATGGTGGATTATTGGAGAAGTTAAATTTTTGAGTTTAAAATTATTGTCTCGGTACAGACAGACAAGCACATGAATTCGATCGCCGCGTGGGTAGGCTTAGTAAATCCTATTTTAACAATACGAGTCACAGACCAGTAAATGAATATACACGAAAGAGAGGGGTTTCGAACATTAGTTGCGGGACGAGGGGCATTTTACACACATACTTTGTGGAAACATAAATCCGATATTTTAAGACATATTTATGCAATTGTAAAAGTAAAAGTTTGAATATTTAATCTTTGTGTAAACAAGACGTGTTCTTTACATGAATGTATATTATATTGTTAGCGTTTAAATTTTCGTTCCAATCGAGTCATATGTTTAAAAAAAAGTCGCGTAGCTATTTGATTGCGTGAGTAATACCAAAGTGATCACGTGGGTGACACCAAATTGAAAATATTGAAACAAGAAATTAGCGTTAGATCATGTCTATATATTTGGTAGTCTGTGGTACGAGTGCTTTATCCTAGTTTGAAAACAAAATGAACTAATTTATCCAAAATAATTAAAAAACCTTCATAAACATTTGTTAAATTCTGTTTTATTACGAAAAAAGAGTTTAAAACGTTGTTTGTTTGTCAACAAAAAATATTTTGTATTTTATTTAAACATTTTCAAAATTAAGGCACACATTTGACGATACTTTATAATTTTGTGTAATATACACTATATTATATAATAATATGTTAAAAATTGCTATGTATTTTTTCTAGGGCTTATTTTATTTACAAATATTACAAAGAGTAACAAATATTTGCTAACGTATTTGATTTAATGAAGGATACAATATATGATATAAGAAATACATAAAAATTATTTCCACGGTCGTAATTCCACGAAATCGTGGATGGTGGAAAAGTGATATTATTATGAAGTAATTATTAATATTTCACGAAAACTTTGTCCATCGATTATAAAGTTATATGGGGATTGTTTACCGTGTAGGCTATACCGGATTTGAGGCCGTGAAGAAGGTCATATCTCAGTTTATGAATTACACAAGTAGAGGATATGAAAACATTAATTAAACACATTTCCCGTTAATATTTAACACAGTATTAAATACGTCACGTAATAATATTTAATATTCGAAAAATGTTGATAACCGCTTCTGATTAATTAAATGCCTACATCGAATCATATGAGATATTATTAGTTAGTTATTATGTTGAGCCGACGGAAGATTGTGCTAAATGGTTTTTATTGTCTTATTTAAATATATTATAGCACACGCTGGATAAAGGACTCTTTTAATTACCACAATTCTCTATCGTAATCTTTTGCTTCCGCATCCAGGTGCTTATTTATAATATTTTTATCAGTCCAGCAAGCTGAGAAATGACCCGCGCTCCCGCTTTGAGTACAGAGCCATCGCTCTAGAATTTATACCTTTTTTCTTTCGGTTAAGATGCTCATTAATTACTTCAATTTTGTTTTTCAGAAAACCATATCTTCTACTTTGGTCCTACTACGAGTGTTTTTATTTCTTATTCTGTCGTTAAGGACTCTTCCTGCATAGTCCTTTTCTGCCTCGCCGGGTTATTTTAAATTTATGGATGAGACTTGTAGTCAATGTCGCCCTAGGTCAGCGCAGGGGAGCCGGATTGATTAAATACTTATGTTGTGGGGCATTATGGAGTGTAAACTTTAAGTGTACGTATTAATTTCTCTAATATTGTATACGAAAGTTAATTTATTTTGTGTTACAATGAAGTTATTATTACGCTTTTGTAGCAAAGCGTATCGTTTGTATATGACAAAAGTGGCATACTGTGTGTGGTTTATTTTAAAATAATGATTTTTTTAAAGAATACTATTTTAAACGAGGAGTTTACAAGGTAGACGTGAAAATATAATACTCATGTGTATGTAGTAATTTTATTTTTTCTGTTTTCAAGTACGTTAAATACAGCTATATAAACAGCAGTATCTCGAATGAAATCACCCAATTAAACAACTTAATCAAATGTTTGCTCACTCCTCGTAGAATAATAAATAAGCGATGAGTAAATTAACCTGTATCATATGCATATCGGTACATTACACACATGAAACTACACGGTGTTAAGAACTGATAAACATTGCCCCCCTCCTTGCCAAAGACAATTTCGCTCTATTTGCCGGAATGATTACAACGTACAGTAATTTTAATGATTTATGTCGTAACGTTATAACGTAAAGTAATTTTAATAATATGAAAATGTTAAAATTATTGGAACAGAGCGATTCTATAAGTTTATCAAGTCTCGTAACTACCGCATACCGCCAAATTCATAATTATTTATTTTTAATGTGATTATAGACAAGACGAAATCAGGGTAATATCCATACTTCCTGAAGTAGAGATGTATTAAAAAATATTTGGATTCTCTTCAGTATAATAATGTGTGTCACCTCATGCGGACCTCAAATCATGGCTTCAAACTTGAGTCTTTTTCGCATCATTAAATTAAATAATATCATAATTCAAATCTTACTACAAACTATGAATAAAGCCACGTAATCGGCGATTTTAAATTTAAAAAAACACACATTATTAGGATCAACATAGATATTATTTAGTGAGAAATAATTGTATTATTAATATAAAACTTGATTTTATATAGTAGCTGAAGACTCAAAGCATGTAATTAAATATAAAAAAATATTTACAACAAATTTATTTTTCGATAGATAGATTTTTTCTATATATCTTTCTAGATGATTAATTTAATTTGTATTTCAATTAAAATAATAATTCGAATCATGAAAAAATCAGAGAACAGTGAAGCCCTACGTTATAAAATCTTAAATAAGGTTTTGCATTCTGCGCTATTTTGCACATCAGATCTTTCTACAAAATAATAATACTCTAGAAATCACTTGGAACATCCATTGCCAAATATGATCTATTTTACTTTTTTTTTAGGTACATTCATATCATATTAAAATATTGAACCATCAGTTTTTATCAAGTTTACAAAAATATTCCTTAAATATTTACCACAATAAAACTTTTCGATAGAGAGATTATTATTACAAATGAGAATTTTGACCTTTATTAAAAAATGTTTTATATCAAAAGCTTAAAATAATTTTTAACTAACAATTTATATTTGAACATAATAAAGAAATATATGTATTTATTTAGAAAATTCTCTTTTACATGTAATTTAATCTTGCTGAAATTTGATTATCTCAAATAATTTGTTAGCTAATTGAACGTTCAAACTCCCACTGGCTTTAATATTGCAATAACCAACAAATTCTCCTGAATACCTTTATGCACGGTTTTAATTTTGTGAAATTCCATCGCAAAAGTTTCAAGAATTTTAATAATCATTTTGGTATTCAACTAGAATAAAAAATAAATCATACGATTATTATTCCAAATGGTAGCTGGGTGTAAAATTAATTAAATTGTATTCTTTGACAAATTTTAAGTAATTGTGGAAATATAAATATATATGTATACACACACGCATACAAATACGATATTTAGAACGATCCATTAATACAAATAAAATCATTATGAACGTTTTCATGTTTTCATGACCATTCTTCTCTGTTGAATTTTATGGGCTATTCTGCCTTGTGTATCCGACCTCTCTGGTCGCCGATGTTTCGGATTCCATTGCACGATTCATATTCAGAGCTGTTTTCATTGATGCCTGATGCCATGAGAAATAAAATTAATTAGGATGATGAAAAATTAGTTTCTAATGTTGTAATATTTTGTAAGTTTTAATTTTTAAAAATTACTATCGTCATCCGTAATTAATATTCATTTAATAAAAGCACAGGTATGTGTCATGAGACAGTGTCCTCGGGGAAATCTTAAGAGGTATTTTACGATATACGTAACAGTTTACTTTCATTTTATTGATAGATAAAATTTCGCCACATCGTCTTTTCTTCTTCTATCACACCTGTTTTAATAGTTTTTTAAGCGTTTTTATTGTTTTAAAAAATTCTGGTGATAGATAAAAATTCCGCCGCGTCATCTTCTTCTTTTGCTATCTCAAAAACACTCCTGACCATCACGTCTTAGGACGGGTAAGATGTTAGATATATCATAAGGGTCCGTGTCCACGGGAGGAGACAATTTCAGAGATTTAGTTTAGATTCATCTCGATAACTTATACACGTGATAAGATTTTTTCTGGAGATAAACTCAAAGGTCAGCTTGAGACTGTTTGAAAGAGACAAAAATTCAAACCATTGTACACGACGTTCATTCTGACAGCGAAATTTGATACGTGTACACAAACGTTACCTAAAACTACCATTGATTCCTATAACTATCTATTATGAAAGTTAGATATGTCGTTATACATTAACACTAACATAAGGTGTTAAATTAAAAACATTTACTGCATTTTAACTGCTACTGAGGAGATTCAAAGTCATCCAAATGACGAACATGTCCGACAATGGCATTTGATGTTTAATATACAAGCGTGAAGTAAGGCACGAGACGGCGAATCTTTGAGAGTACATTGTGAATATGAAAGTCGAAAGCTGTCTCTAAAGCATCTCAAGGGAGCAAAATCCGTATCTCAGAGATTTACTCGAGTCTCTTCCGTGAACATGGGCCATAATCGTTTGACAGCTGAACATAAAATTATCACATTCTTTTACAAAAATATATGTAAGTATTCAAAATATTTTATAAATAATGTATGTATATCATGTTGACAAGACTAAGGACAAATAAAATAAATATTTACACGTTGTGATAGCTGAACATATTTCTATGAAATTCGTCGTTTAGAGAGAATATTTTTTTAAGATTTTAGCAAGAAATATTTTAAATAGACTTCATCATTTGCTTTCAATAAAAAAGATTTCATTTTCAGGGACTGAATTAGATAAGAATACCTATTTTCTAAGATAATATTTTTGACATCATAAAGGAAAAAACACTTCATTAAAATCAACAAAGTTCATGGGTTTAAATAAAAAATACGATGAAAATAAATTCAGTACATGTGAAACAAAATCTTACTGGCTCTTTTTTGTCCACGTTAAATTGTACAGCGAAATCTAATATGTTTGACCGGATATTTTATCGGTGAGTCTGTGATAAAATTTGTCATATTATCACCGTATCAATCCACATACAATTAAATGTCAACCCGACCGATATTGATGAGTCATACGGGTTCAGCTATTGAGACTTCTCGTTTTAGTTAAGTAAAAAAATAATTTATTCACTTCTATATTTAAATGAAAATTGTGTAGTAAATAAAATATTAATACGATCTACATGATCAGTATCATTCGAATTAACAAAACCGTATAAAGAGTGATCTATTTATCATTTAAATAAGCAAAAAACATTTGTTTTAAAGCGAATAAATAATACAAATTAAATTATTCAATTAGAAAGATACAGGGAGAAAAATCTATTTGTCGCACAGACCAGTAAATTACAGGCATTCTACACACATTCTTGGTGGAAACATAAATCCGATAGTATGACATATTTATGCAACAGTAAAAGAATTTTCTCTTCGAAAATTAAATCTATGTGTAAACAAGATGTATTCTTTACATGAATATATATTATATTGTCATCGTTTAAATTTTCGTTCCAATCGAGTCATTATTAAAAAAAAGTCGCGGATCTATTTGATTGCATTAGTAATACCAAAGTGATCACGTGGGTGATACGATAATAAAAATATTGGGACAAAGAATTTGCGTTAGCTCATGTCTATATATTTGTTGGTCTATGATTTATCGAAAAAATATTTTGGTTGCTATAGACATACGAACCCGAAACTTATGTAATCAAAACATGTATATCTTTTTAATTTATTAATTTAATTTGTATTAAAAACACCACAGAACAATATTCTGAAATTGCAAATTCACAACAAAAATTCGGTTTCTACAAAAATAATTAAATAATTTTAAAAAAAATGCTGAGTTGAGATAAACAAAAATTAGATTTATGATATTTCAAATCTGTGTGACATGTTGACGCATGCTTGTATTCATTACGGGAAGTTTACAACAGGCCTTAAACTTCATCAAGAGACTTGAGTTGTCATCAAATGTTTGTGACACACTCACCTTCACCTCCGTAATACCATTATTTTCATTGTCCGAAAGTTCAATGTTATGTATTGTCACGTATGGCTCGGGCTGACCGAGCATCTTATTCAAGTCATGGATAGAACGACAGAATCCCGGGCACCACGTCACCGGCTAGTTAAGTCGGTACTCACAAATTTTTGGGTTCTCGGCGGGTAATGTCCATGGACCGCCACATGAGAGTTGATTTTGTCTGCAGGGGAGGGTATACAAATTTGTTCACTAATTAAAACTATACTTCACAATGAACTTTACAACAACTTACATTTCTAACACTAGACAAACAAAGTTTTTCTATTAATTATAAAGACTGCTTCCCACTCTTTTCTGGGACCGGTTTTTAGAATCCAGGGCTTCCTTGTCGATCCCACTCATCAAAGCTAATAAAAATACGCGACTATAATTCAATTACATATCTAAGTATAAGCAAAACGAAAAAGGAGAAGAAATTCAATGTGATTATTAGCAATTAATATTCAAAATTTAGACCCTCCAGCGTCACACTTACACGGCAGACTAATGGAGTTACAAAACACGAGGTATGGAGAGTGAGAGGTAGGCGCGTAGGTGGAGTCTCATCCACCTAAGGAGCTCCAACGAGTCCCCAATACCCGAATAAATTCCTTATATGAAAGAACACCGCCATCCTAGGATTTACCGGCACCAAATTAACAATAGTAGGGCCAGGGATGCCCAGCATCTCGTACTGGCCCTTCCGAGCATCGCCTTCCTTTTTCCGTCTTTTTCTCCGCATCTTGGCCAGCACTCTTATTTTTTCACTAGTCGCGATCCGTTTCAGTTAAGCCATTTTGATTTGCCATAGATAATTCACCGAACAGCGTCTTTCTATTGACTTATGGGACTACAGTGGATTTCATACATTGCGTGATATCTTTCATCTATTATTTTTGATGGGACGCATGCATCCAAAATTGACAATATATTTCACATTATATTATACAATAAATATAGATAAATAATTTTGATGAAAATATCCACGTCACATAACTAAACTAATAAATTTAACCGAGTAATGACGAAAGGTGTCGGTTCCGTTGTCCGCTATTGTGCGAATGGTAAGCCACGATTAAAAATATTCGATCAGTTTCAATAATTTTGATTTGTATTTATTATTATCTAATGATTTTACTATCAAATAATAATAGGGGGGCTTATATTCAGGTGATTACAAAATATGAGAGCGATATCGCTCCTACGGATGTAGAAACGAACTATTTTAATACTGGTAGGTTTAAGAATTTTAGTCTTGCCTCTAACCCCCAACATTTAAAAAATATTACCTATTTATACATGCCTCGATGGTTTTTCAATTATTTTAGAGTACTTCGGTGAGACATTTTTCTAACAAACTATATGTGATTATATTTAACGATAACTGAGGTAGGTAGAAAAAGTCTTATTAGATTGCTTAAGATTAATCTAATAATTTTACAGATTCTCTTCAAAATTATTTATTTAGTACAAAAGTTCATTTTGCACGTGCTACCTTACATCGTGTTCTCCGTACTTATTTTACGTGTTTTGTTTTCTAACATCGTGCAAACCATAATACCATATTTTTATTAAAGAATCTTAAAAATGTGTTAAATGAAACAAACAAATATTTACATAAGGCATAAAGTTTGGTCAAGAAAAGATTTAAAAATCAAATAACTGTTAAATTAATATAATAACTATATTGCCATGCGAGTTTTATATGAAAAACCGGTTGATTTTTGTTTACGAGAATGCATTCGGGTTAGTATTATCGTAAATACTGTGGAGGCTGTCACCGCCCGGCGATACTGAACGCACCCTGCTAATACCGGTGCGCAAAACAAAACTTGCCTAACAATAAATCAAGTGTCAACCGTAAGTAGTTTATTGTTTTCATAAGCTGTTCTGGTGACACACAATATATACCGCGACTACCAAACGGACACTAGAGTTGCGAATGAATATTGGGGCACCACTACATATCGCTCACGTCTCATCATTCCAAACATAACCTGTAAAACCCTTCTGATTTGCATCAACATATATCCACTAGCATAGTCTTACATCATTCAATACCGCTAACATTCTCCCCATACTGGAGATTTTTCAGACCCCATAATATCAAAATATTTTTTACAAATGATATCATATAAGTTTATTGGTGGACTAAATTTCGAGTCAAAAATGTTCAAGAGGTATGTACCTACAAATTCTGTCCAGTTACGGAAAATATTATAGCATAAGATTTTTAATATATCGTATTATGATGTCTATGCATTGATCCATTTTTAATATCTATGATTTCTTTGCTTCAGGCCGTAAATCATGTAACAAAAAATAGTAATATTGACATTTTATTTTTTGTATTCAATATATAAATTGAAATTAATAAAATATAAGAATTAATTGAAATAACCGTACAATTTTTATTTTTTAAATGCTTATTTCCGACATAGTTGGTATTACACATGCAGACATTGTATTGAACATTTTTTATTCATATTTTAATTCGTATGTATCTTTCCTGAAAATATTGTGCACAAGACGTGTTACACCCAGTATATATTAAATATATGTTGTAAACGAAAATTTTGTGAAACATTTTTGAAATCACAATTTTAGCGCATCTCGTTACATTGTGTAAGCTAAAAATCTTTCTTATTGGTACAGTCGCTACGGTCGGAAAGTTCGGGTTTCTATTCTAGAATAACTTGTACCATCAGCTTATGCTAAACGATACCATACTGAGTAAACTAAGCAGATGAAAGTTGTAGTGTAATACGTCAGCATAATTAAACATTACTTGCAGCGCATAGCAATCGGCGACATCGCCGATTGCTTTCTGCTTTTTGAACTAACAATCGGCGATAGACGATATTATATAGCATTCTGTATTGCTGTCTCTAGAATTGTACAAACGGTGTTCTTGCGTTAATACGTTAATACTTTGAAATATATATATCCACATTTTGGAAAAATACGAACAAATCATTCATACATCATAATTTGACAGTTCTACCATAGATAAGAAACTGTAACCATAGAGTGCGACGCGATATGACCGTGACAGGATGACAGATGCTTAATATATTTGCCAGCTGTAATACGATTTCGCCGATATATATTTACGTACTGTTATTGAATATTTATTAAAAAAATAAATATATATATTTATTTATTTACACCCTATTCCGAATCGTTTTGAAAGTTGTTTAATCTCGTTTCGATTCGTGAATATTACATTTTTTATTACATTCAGTTATAAACATCATACCATCATAAGTTGGCTCCGGTATCACGGTACCAGAGCCATACCTGTACAATTTAACGTGAAACTCGTTATCACATTTGATCAAGAGGGCAGCCAGAGAGAAGCTATAGAAATCATTCATCCCTAAAAGAGGAGGATAGACGTCATATTTATGTGTTGCAGTCGCTGAACTCAGTCACAGTTCTGCAAGAAATTCACCCTGTCCAGGTCGCAAGAGGTGCGAGGGAGAGCCAGTAGAATACTCCGTTAGGTCTTTCTAGCCATCTAGCTCTCTAGTCCATCCCAGCAACCATCAACGAGAGATCCACACCCTAATAAATTCCAGACTTAACTGTTATTGAATACATAAAAGAGAAAACATTTAACTGATCTTAACCTTACTTAAAAAACACATTTGCCCTGCAAGCGATTCACAGACCTGGCTGTTTAATCATGCGTCATATAGCCATAATGACACTACATCCAAGACGTCCAGAAAATCATAAAAATAGACGGAGAGACGTAATATTATTATGTTTGACAAAAAAATAAACAAATTTTTAGCATCCATTTTCGATCATTTGCATCCAGTTTGGCATCATGGAGTTTGGTAGCTTCACCAAATGACATACATTTTTTATCTCTTCTATAAAATATTAAAAATATAGATATTTTAATTAAAATTATTATTTTCAAATTGTGTTTTGTTTTGCTTTTATAGCCTTTCCAACAAATTAATGCAGTCATCTAGAATTTATCTTGAAAATACAATTGTAAAAGTACTCGACTTTATTTTAGTTTCTCGTAATATAATATATTTCGTGAAATTTTCTCGGATATGTGAAACTTTGTATCAGGAATAAACGTGGTACTTATATTAAAAAGTTCGATATAAATCTCGAAAGAGCAGAACATACATAAAATAAAGTTTATCCGTTAAACTTATATTTATATGGCTGTCTATTGGACGCTTTTAAGATTTTTTGTTTCTTGTATCATGTTCTTATATGTTTTACGTATTGGTAAATAAATTTATTATCTGCCTGAGTTTAAGAGAAATGTTTCTCCTTACCCAACCAATCCTAACCACTATACAAATCGATTCATTTCATTTAATGTTTCAAAAAAATTCAAAGCATGTGTATTAATATAAAAGTTTATTGACAAATTTTTACTAGAGAGATAACATAGAAATATGTATCACAAATTAGATTATAATTATATAATTTTTTTATGTAGGATACAGTAGTTATTACCAGTGATGGTTATTCAACCTAGTCCAGGGGTCGACAGACCGTGATTCGCGAACCGCATGCGGCTCTTTTCATAGGCATTTGCGAATCTTCAGCTCCAGCTCAAATTTTCATCTACAATCATATTTGACTATAGACCAAATTAATTGACCAATAGACCAAATGTTTTTTTTGATAGTTAGATTTGTCTAATTGATCAATTTAATTTGTTTTAAAATAAATGTTATAATGTCTCTAATATTGATAAAATGTTAATAAATGACAAAGTAAAGAATGAATAAATTAATTAAAGAATGTAAAGCAGATCTTAGTATACTGAGTAAGATTAAGAAAAGATCACTTAGATGGTTTGGTCATATGGAACGGATGAATGAAGAGAGAATTTTAAGAAAGATATATGACGGAAGTGTTGATGGCAGCAGAAGTAGAGAACGTCCGTGGAAGACTTGGCACGACCAGGTAAACCAGATACTGGAGGATGGTCGTCGAGCATGTATGAATGTGGATGAGGTGAGAATTATGTTTCAGGACAGAAAAGTGTGGCGCTCTATCCTCTCTGCCTACCCCCGCGGGGAAACGGCGTGATGGTAAGTAAGTTAATAAATATATACAAGTGTCTAAAATATATATATAGAAGAATATACAGGTTGTAACAGACTTGGTTCACAATATTTTATGGGTTGATATCTGACTAAATTACAAGTCGAAAATGTTCAAGGAATATGTGTCTAATCTCAACCACGTCATGCTTATGCATTTAAAAAAATATATAATAATGCGATTATTTTAAGTAATTGAAATATTTCAATGATTTTAAATTATATATTGAATTAAAGAAATTAAAATTCATTGAATTTCGAGTGGCCAGACTATTTTATGTTGGATGATTTAGCGCCTGAAGTAAAGATATAATTAATAATAGGTAAATTTCGCAAATATTTATTTCAAAGTACGTAGAATTAAACCTTAACACGATTTTGTACATATTTCATATAGTAATATTTTCCATAACGGTGAGGAATTTGCACATATTCCTTGAATATTTTCGACCGTAATTTAGTCAGGTATCCATCCATTATATATTGTGGACTAGGTCTGTTACACCCTGTATAATGAAGAAGGTGATTATTAAAATATCCAGAGGCATAAAAGTATTTTTCCTTAGTACAAGGTAACGAAATGTATAAGGAGTAGGGTTTTGATATACTAACTTCTTATTCTTTCATCTCGTGCATGAATTAAGAATTCTGAAATTCTGGGGGAGAACAGAACATGTGAGTTCTGGCGGAAAAAATACACCTTTCGTTTCACTAATGGAATTTCTTGGAACAACCCATGTATAATAACCCATATAGAATATATTAATTTATATTAAATAACGTTATATACATATTTATTTCTATCATACCTAATCATAATATCATGAAAAAACTATGAAAATACAATATTAGTTAAAATTCTCTCTGGAGTTTCAAAAACTTTATTGAAATGAGTGATCTATAATGGTTTTTGATTATTTTTGCCCTAAAACATATTGAAAAGAGAAATATAAATTTTGCTTGAGATTTGCAAGCGTACCTAATCATAAAATTATATATTACGTTCATCGTAAATAATTTTAGGTATAGACATAATTATTATAATTTAATATAAAAAAATTATACACATACATGTTATTAAGGAGAACACATTCTTATTGTGAAGTTGGTATTTTTCAGAACACAGGTCTGTGATATTTATAAATAAGAAAGATATACATATAAAATCAATTTTATCAAAAAAATATTATTGTTGCTACCGGGATTCGAACCTGGATCTTTTTCTGTCCGGGAACATGCATTAACCGATTATGCTATATCAACACAGCGCATTGACGATAAAATATATAAATTAATATGTAGTTTAGTAATATTTAACATACGATATTAAATACAGTAAAATATTTTTATTTTATTAAAACTAATTTTAGTTGTGAAGTTACAATTTCAGAACATAGTTATATCGTATTTTAATACAAATATAATGAATCGGTTAGAAAGATTTATATATAAAAATAAATAACTTACTTATATTTACTTACTATATATTTATAATGATTACTTCTAATGGTTACTATATATTTCTAAATGATTTGTACGTACATACATATTGTATATGTAATAAAATATTAAAAATAATTGTTGTAAATCAATCTTATAGTAAAAGTAATTAGCTAAAGTATACAAATAATAAGAGTAATGATAAATATTCCACGTTCGAAAATCTATTTAAATACATCCATTACATTATCGAATTTACATGTATCAAAAATGATCACACCTACATATCATCGAAACGTCACGGTATTAAACGTGATACACGATATATGCACTATCTATTTTATAAAGCACTAAAATAAATTTATATCTATGTGTATCATGTTAACACTTTTCCACTGTACAGTAATTCTGAATGAAATATTGGAGATTCACACAGACTAGTAAATAAGTAAACATGATATGAAGTGTATATATAAGATAGGAGCTTGGCATATTATTTGATGGGCGAGAGGTATTCTGCACACATATATCCAACGAAACATAAATCCGATAGATTATGACACATTAATGCAACAGTAAAAGTATTAACTCTTCGAAAATTAAATTTTTGTGTAAACAAGACGTATTATCATATATTATATTTTTAAATTTTCGTTAAGTCAAAAAGAGTTGAAAGGAATTTGCATTAGTTTATGTCTATATATTTGGTGGTCTGTGATTCATTCCATACCGGAACGTAGGTATACAAACAATATTATTTGAAAGTATGATTCCATATGTATTTGTACGAATACAACGTAAAGTAAATGTAGAGGCGTGTATTCTATGCAATCAAAAAAGTTATGCATAACTACAATCTTTGCAAAATAAATGTAAATTAAATATTTATTTGATATATTATATATTGAGTGTGTAAATCTATGCGAAAATAATTAGGTTTTTATGCTTAAGTGTTAACTAAAATCGAAAACTAGCGGAAGAATTTTAAATTAACAAATAAAGCTGCGCATGTGTTTTTTTCCCTCAAAATCTGTCCCAGACGTATACGAACTAAACGCAAGTGTCGCACCGCGCGATGGTCTGAACACACGTCTTCGCTTTAACAGACGTGTTGCAAAACGTCGCAAAAGTGTGTCTTTGAAGCGGATTTGACTGTATGCATTTCAATACACTTTAAACTTGGTATTATTTTATATTATAAAATATTTTAGATCCTTTAGTTAATAACTTGTAAAACTTCCCAAGAATACTAGTAATAATACACCCTCACACAGGTATACAAATATGCTCCGGAAAGAGTGAATGATGAATAAAACACCCATCGCTCTTACACCATCAATATTAGCAGCATAACCTATGTCCATGACTAGTGCCCGCCGACGGGTACATGGTGCTAGTGCTAGTGATCTTATACATCACAAATATTGCTATTGATATTTAATTATATAAAAAAAGTTTAAAAAATCAATATTTTTTTAGCCATTTTAGATTTAATAAATATTCTGCAGTTTGGCAAATGTTGAAAATTATAATATACGAGTATATGTATGTAATAAAGTTGAAATAAAAAAGGTTGGATTAACGGAGTTTCAATATGGGTAAATGGATAATTTTATTACATTTTTACAATGCAACCTTTTTATCTTTTTGTTAATATTCACGAGACGAGAAGAGATCGGAGAAGCGAAATAAAAAGGGTTTACAAAAGAGGGAAGTCTGACCCGTTAAACCACCCGTGGTCCATCGGAGTTAAGCTCGCATACGCAGTGCTTTTAACGTAAAAGTGCTTAGCCAGGATATTGCCGCTGAACCGTACATTTTGCCGGTGAAGAAGTGACGCTTTTATCACTACGATGACACAGCTGTTAATAAATACAAGCTTCAATCTATCGTTTTCCCGTCGTTAATTTTTTCGGATTAACGTCTAAGTAATTCTGTGTCGCATCGATCATTATGCTTTACTTATTTATTATAAGCTTACGATGCTAATCGTTGTGATTTGATACATTTTAAAATTAAATTAAATATATTCAGAAAAAATAAAATGAATTTGTCTTAAATATTTTACGGCTTTTTGACGTTGACTTCATCCGTGGTTCGCAAGTACGCTCATCTATGTACTTTACATATCAAAATCATTTGTAAACTTATACTCAGTGAGGTAATTTAAAAAAAATGGCCGTCACTGCAAAATGGAAGGACCTTCTGTATATGTACGAGTATTGTATGTAAAAAAGAACAGGAATTGAAGTACTAACTTTAATTTCTTCAACATTAGAAAAATTACTTTGTGGCCACATATTATGTAAATAATAAGATGAAGCACTTTATTTAACCCACTACTTATTGATAAATCAACATGTTTCGATATCTATGGTATTTCTTTCAGGAAAAAATGTATATGCTTACTAAAATTAAAAATGCAAGCATAGATAAAAACAAAACTACAAATGTATAAGTTGTGGATAACCAATTAGGAACAACTGTGAAAAAAAATTTAAAAGGAGACTATTTGAAAAAAGGATTTGGTTATTTATATATATAATAACCAAATAAATTATAATATTAGTTTGCTATTAACACTGTTTATTATTTTTAAAATTTCAAATTTATCTAACTGTAAACCCCTTGTATTTGTATGTATAATTTCTAAACCCTTGTTAATGTCAAAATAATGGTTTGTTTCTAAAAGATGATTGGCGAATTTAGAATAGTTGTTGTTATTTATTAATTCATTAAAAATAAAATTAGTATCGTGTCACCTATTATATTAAAAACCGTTTTTCCTCATATAATCTGATATTCATGTTTATATTGTTGTTCAAATTACGTATGTATAAGTTGTTTGGTAGCACGATAATCAAATATATAAGTTTATCAGACTCAGGACTAAATATTAAAACATTGATGATTTTCATGAAAAAATTGAGAATCTTTGGTTATAAAATATTAACTAGTGTATAATAACACTGGGCAACACATATTTTGATGTCAGAGATTTTTTAATTGTTTCTATATATTTTTGAGATGCAGAATCAAAAATAGCTATCAGATTTGGTCTATCAGATTTAGTTTTTGAGATACGTTTGGATTAAAATCATATTATTTTTAATTTACATACATTTCATTTTATTACTGTTTGCTCCAACTACTAGTCAAACAACCAAAAATACAAAGTAAGGTATTTATTTCACACAGAAGATAAATATACTTTCATCACTTTTCACTTAAAATATTTATTTTATACGATTTTCTAGCATGGAGTTTACCGGGACAGTCTCGCTGAAGACTCCAACAGTAGTCAACCATCACGTGGCTATCTCATCTTCCTTGATATCGATCTTCCATAATTTAATGTCCTGATGGAATTTTTTCCCCTGTTCCTCATTAAAATCACCTAGGTTTTCTAGAAACTGATCTAAGTGGTTGTGGGGGTAGTCGACTTTTATGCTCATATTACGACCGAGAATATTAAAGTTGGAAAGCATATTTTCCATTAATTCTATATAATTTTCTACCTTATAATTTCCACTAAAATTTTTGATTACCTACTTGAACAAATTAACACTAAGCGTTAGATTTAATCTCGTTTATTGATTCGGTAAATTGTGGATCTTATCCCGGGAAGTATTTGATCAAGTAGCCAAAAAACAAAGTACATCTCGATTTAAAACCTTCACAAATTGCTTCATAAAGCCCCAACTTGATATGCAAGGATGGAAATATGATTTTTTCTCTCACAACCAAAGTTTCGTTCATTAAGTTTTGTTTTCCTAGAATTATGACATTTCTTAAAGGTCAATTTCTATTAACGCAGTGCTGATCTGCTGCCCTAAAGACATAAAAAACAAGGATATTTTGTATATGCACTTGGCTCTTCAAGAAGGAAGTTTACCATTATTAAATCGACACAAATCACCCATTGATGTTCTTCATACTCTATTTTTTGGTTCTTTTTAAACCATTGGTACTCCAAACGTTAGGCACTTCTGCTTTTCAATTGTCCATTGTTGAAAATGTTCAATGCATGTTTTACTTACGAAATGTGGAGCCCAAGATTTATCTTGGTCTCCTAAGTGGACGCCAAAATAGGCCAGATAAGCCTTTTATACAAAATTTGAAATAGGTTTTCTACTTTCTGTCAAAGCGTATTCGCCACATACATAACAAAAAACGTCAGGATGATTCACACAGCTATGTTTGCTTGTAGATGCCATGGCTTTAATTCAATATTTTATTACTGCATAACGTCGAAACTTTACACAAAATGATAGTAAACTGAACCGGGTTAGGCAGAGATAATATGAGCGAGATATATTAATTAGTTCGTGGTGGGGGTTACTCAGATATAGGAATATTGAATTTTACGATTATGGGTAACACAAAGTAATTGAAATTGACTAATTAGATTTTAATTTTTGCCTTTTATCAGAACTAAAATTAATTAGCCTGTATCTCAAAAACTAGAGCTGATATTAAAAAAATATGTTTTTGGAATCAGCACATCAAAAATATCCAAAATCAGGTCTTACTTTTACGGCACCAAAAATAAATTAATTTTGTTGCCCAATGTAATCAATCAAACTAAACAAACAAAATTTCTCTGTGTGGATAATATCTCATCTATTTGTGTATTATAATACTAGGTAAGATCATAAATGTTTATATCAGAAAACTGTGTAATAACTTAATCAAAATAATTTTTTCAATTATTTATATAATTTTTTTGTGGCCTGTTTGTCGCTCGATACTTCAAAAGAAATATATCAAGTGCTCTTATTTCTATTCAGTAAGGGTCTTTGACCGTTTTCTAAAATGAAAGCGTTCAACACAATGATTCAATTTTGGAGAAGATTGATAAAATCCGAGTCACATTGTCGGTACTTCTGAAGAAGAATCGAGCAAGAATAAAATAAGAAATACAGCGAGGTCTGCTGATATAAATAGTTATCAGTGACCTGCAGTAATTAGTTCTGAGACGCAAAGTTAGTCAAGCTTCAGTTTTAGACTAATATTTCTAACCACAATAAGAAAAGTGCTTTAAAATATTTTTCAAGTGTAACACCATGTCAAGAATATTCTAGTAGCATTACAAAAAACTTTAAAATATTACTAACTCATCTACATTAAAATTGAGATAAGTTAGTAATTAATATAACTCATGTACGAAAAATATATCTACTAATTTTGTAACGCTACTTCAAAATATATTGAATTGAAAAGAATAGCTCTCTTTCATAAACAGTAATTAATTAATTTTGTTAAATATTGTTGTTAAGGAGAACACATTCTTATTGTGAAGTTGGAATTTTTCAGACTTATGAAATTTTTAATACAAATTAAATGTATTAATTAGAAAGATATACATATAAAATCAATTTATTAAAAAACATATTGTTGTTGCTACCGGTATTCGAACCTGGATCTCTTCCTATCCGGAGAAACGCATTAATCGATTGTGCGGATAACGGAAAATTTTCGTGTTGCACTTTCAAATTGAATTCGTTCTTCTTAAAAATATTTGATTTGTATTAATGTTTCCAAAATTTAATTAAACGAATTATCAATTAATTCTAACGTCTCCTATCGTATTTTACTCAAAGGTGTTTGAGATTCCGTAAAATATAATGAAGATGGCTTTCAAATAATAGAACGACATATGTATCAATTTGAAAGTGCAACATATAAGTTCGAAAATTTGTCGTCAACTTACTGTGTTGGTGTAGCATAATCGGTTAATGCATTTCTACGATTAGGAAGAGATCCAGGTTAAAATCCCGCTAACAACAACAATATTTTTTCTATAAATTGATTTTATATGTATATCTTTCTAATTAATACATTTAATTTGTATCAAAAATATTATTGTGTAGAAAATTTGTTAAATGGAAAAGATAAAAAAATCCTTTATTAGAAAAGATTTTATTAAATTTAAAAATATTGCAGTTTCGTGAGGCAGATCAGTGGTTGTCAATGAAATCTTAAATAAAAATATTTTCTTTTATTATTGTTAAAGTAGACAAAAAGCTTGTTTATATTCTCGACCAGTCCAGACATAAAGTTTACTGATGGACTCGGCAGAGAGAAGATATCAATTTTCAAAACAAATTTGCTTATTTTTCTAGATTTTTTCATTGCCTTGACACAAGTCTATATGTCGACAGAGCGTGCTTCGCCTGAGAAGTACAGATATACAGAAAAATGGAAAATGGGAGTGTCCTTTGTACTTTCCCAATTTATTCAAAGAAATAAGAACTGTGCGGATATTGAGAAAATTATATCGATATTCATAAATTTTTGCGTATTTGAAGAGATTGCAAAAATTCGATGCCAAAATCTTTTCCATGTTCCAATAAAAAATCCCAGCAGAATACCGATAAATTCTCAATAATTTCCATATAGATGGATCTACGCACAGGACTTCTCAGGTGAGCTAAGCACGTTGATTCACATAGTCAGACATATATAACAACAAGGGTCTATAATATCTATCACTATTTTTCAATATATGCAAATTTAAATTGAAAAATATATACATATGTTTTTCAAACACTTGTACTTTTGTACTATTTTTTACTATACAAAATACTTTTGCTGAGATATAACAATTTTTTATTAATCTTTATAATTATAATATTGTTTCAAATACATAATTGTAAAAGTAGATGCATTAGTTATGTTGAAGATCAGATGTTTTTATAGGGTTTTTTCATTTCATATCGTCGATTATAAAATAATAAAAAATACACATTAATAGGATTGATATAAATATTATTTAGTAAGAAAATAATGTATTTTTGATATCAAACTTGATTTTTATTAGTAGCTGATGTATTAAAGCAACTAAGTGAACACAATATATTATTAAAAATAATTTGTTTTCACTAACACAAAGTGTTGTAAAAAACATATATTTTGTATATATAAGCATTTTGTGTATTATGACAATTTTGTGGCACGCGGGAATTGAATTTAATAGTCGCGGTCTTTCATATAATATTTGTATTTTCTTAATAATGGTAAATAGTTTATTAATTTTACATGAGTATAAACGTCTTATATTACTAATAATTTAAAAAAAGTCAAATCTAGTGTATAACTTCTGATATAAATGAAGAATAAAAACCCACATTTTCGTAAAAAATGCGAACATTTTAATTATTATTGAAAGTGGTTCCTTAAGGAAATGATAAGAATTTAGGAATACTGGGCGATCCCAGTATACTCAAAAAAATATCTATTAATTTTTATAAACTAACAAACTTTGTATAAGCCACATTGAATAATTAACGTCGATCGGTTTCGATACCACTGTATCTTCATCAGGACGGGCGTATACTAACTAATCTATAAAATAAAATATGTAATAAAGTTAAATATTTGGTTACGGTCACGGTGGGAAGATGTGAATATTCCCCATTTCAATGTCCCCACGTCACTCTTCTTCTCACCATCCCACAGTACTTTTACGTTACCTACTTAGATATGAAAAAATGTTTTTTTTTACAATAATGTCGTATAAAAAGTATTTTCGTTAATGACACAAGAGTTTTTTTTAAATCTGTTGGTCAGGTTTTTTATATTTGTATAATATATTTAAAACGACATTTACAAAATACGTTTCGAAAGTTCTTTTGATTACTTTTCACGATATCTATTTTTAGTCAACAAATCAAAAGATATTAAATTGTGGAAAATAAACTTCATGAAATATTAATACAAAAAATAATTATAGCATGTTTTCAATTTGAACTATTTAAATTTGGCAGTTAGTGAACGTCAGTTCAAAGATCTTTGTTCCGTACTTCATTGTACAATGCAGGGCACTCTTTAAAGCATTATATATTAAATTCTGGTTATTTTTTTTATTGTTATCTAGGCATATTTATTTTTATATTTATAGTACACATTTAAAAAGTCCTTGTACTAGTGTTCCATAGATATTTAACAAAAAGGTGAGCAGTAATAGGATTTGCGAATATTATTTTAACATTTTAACCAGCAAAGTATACTTTTTTTTTGATAATTCTTCTTTTATGTAGTTAACTACAACTATATTCGTGTGTCTAAAATCGCACCAAGGCGGAATCATTACATTGTTTTAGTTCTAGAATATAGCGAGAATCCAGATTCGCACAAGTGCTTGCGATTAATGAGTAAAATTTTTTGTTTTTTCGCGAAACCCTCAAATTTACCTCGCGAGGAAGCTGCTCTAATATCATACAGTTTTTAAAGCCTCCTATTTATATCGTACAGCGCTACTTCTTCACGTGTTACGTAATTTATGTTCTTTCATTCTCACTCTAAGCTACGTAAATTAAGCTTACACAGTAAGTATGCCTAATTATAAGCAATGTTATTTTATTTTATTCATTTTACAGGAAGTGTACATAATTATTTTAATGAAGTCGTTTTCGGTTCCAATGTTTCCATATAATACATCTAAGGTTATGTCGGTACGTGATTAATACCACAGTAGCGAAGGTTGCTAACGTTTTATTATTTTTCACGGTTCAGCAACCTATTTCCAGATAACCTGATTTAACTATATTAAATATTTAAATACAGAATATTCATGACACGTGATACTATCAAACTTCTAAAGTAAGGTGACATTAGTAAAGTATTATCACAAATCTTAACAATTCTCAGATTATGGAATGCTTGTGAACAAAGCAATCTCGAAGAATGGGCGAGCTTGAAGCGATGGTCGATGGTCATCGACTCCCCGAATGTAGGTTGACTAAATACTTTATAATTTTGATATAATCTCTCATGTGGTAGTTAAAACTTTGAAATAGTATCTTGGATTACTAATGTGGACACAGAGCGACATCTGTGGCCATGCGGCGAATCTGCTGTAACCGCAACACACACGAGCGGTGGCATGGCGCGTGCGAGCTTTCAGTTTAGCGAGTCGGCCGGTAGAGACAACGCGCTGTCGAGGGAGCGTATTCTCTCTCGTGCTCTAGTCCAGTCTAACAGCTTTTCTAGTGAATTATATTATTTTTAAGGAGAACACATTCTTATTGTGAAGTTGCAAGTGAGTTGAAGACAAATTTTCGAACTTATATGTTACACTTTCAAATTGATACATCTGTCGTTCCATTATTTGAAAGCCATCATATTTATTTTACAGAATCTCAGATACCTTTCAATAATACAAAAATTTGTCCTCAACTCACTGTGTTAGCGTTGCATAATCGGTTAATGTATTTCTTCGGATAGGAAGTGATTCAGGTTTGAATCCTGGTAGCAAAAATTATATTTTTTCAATAAATTGATTTTATATGTATATCTTTCTAATTAATACATTTAATTTGTATTGAAAATTCTCTTATTGTATACAATTTTGTTATCACTCGTAAATGTAATATTGTTACCTAATTTACTGAACCTGTGTATTTGTTTCTTCAACTGTAAATGAATAAACAGCGAACTGAAACCGAGGTAACGCACAATTCACTAAACTACTAATAACATGTAACAATAACACTGCAGAGATCTATAAAAAGCGTGGCAAACGGGAATCGCTGATATTTCCGCTTCCAAAATCAAATAAAAATCTTAAGCTGGCTAAGAAAAATTAACGTACTCTTGGACTAGTGTGTTTGAAAGGAAATCTTTTGGGCCGGTTTAAAAAAACAGGTTTTGTTTCTACAATAATGGGCTCGATAATATGTTTAACGAGTTTGGCGTCTCGCAGTTTATAAAAATAGGAATACTTCGGCGGTTGGCTCATGTGGAGAGTATGACCGAAGTCAGACCAACAGATCGCAGGAGCGTAGGAAGACCTGAGCAAAAATAGAGCGACATTGTCATCAAAGACATATCTGCATTAGATATCCAAAACTGGAGAAAAACAAAACAGAAATCAATAGAGGAATCTTGAGAAGGACAAGATGATGATGATAAATTTTAATACAATACTAAATAAAGATAATTTATTTAACATTTATTTATAAGTATACAGTACTAATTTTAATCTCGGCCTCATTTCCCTATGCCCATTCTGAGGCAAACATTTCACACTATTAATGGGTCTGGATGTGAAACAAATGGATAATACAGAGAAAAGAATACCCAAAAAAATTATGAATTAAATTACAATTATTTAAAAGAGAACAAAGTAAAAAAGAATATAACAAAGAAATTGAGAGCTTTATTAATTAAAAACATCCAGAAAATAAGTATAATCAGTCGTGCTCCGGGTTTCGCGCTAGAGAAACAGACTTTTAACCTCAGCAGTCCGAACGCGCTATCCAATATTGTATTACGTACACGACTCTTGAAAGAAAGAAACACACAAAAATAAATAAACGAAAATGTTAAATAATTGTAATTTTAGGAATCAGATGAGTCGCTTCTTGTAGGACTTAAAAGAAGATCAAGGAAATATTTATGTTTCTTGTACGTGTAATGAAATGAGTCACTTACAAATATTCTAGGTAATATTTAGCGCACCTTCGTGTTACAGTTTCTCGGAAATTTAAATTTTGGTACAGTAAATTCCTCGAAGTAATAAATTGACGAAACATAACATATTTTAAGAGTTAATTTAATTGAATATTTTATCCGAATCATAAGAAAGAGTAAACATACTCCATATTTACTATAAGCATATATTTATTATAAGTATGTTATACCCCGTATTTATTATAAGGTGATCCGTAAAAAATGTAATATATGTATAAAACCCTTAAATAATACAGATAAAATTATATTAATGTAATAAAACAAAATACAAATCTACTGTCACTACAGCATCCAATGTCTGATGGGTATGAAAATTTGAAAAAATAGTTGGTTATCTTTACCGTTTTAATTATTGGACCCTTGCTTTATGATAGTGTTAAATATATTTACAATTGATCACAATTTATTAAAATAGTATAAGACACTACAATACTATAGTGTGAGGAGTAATTTCTCTTAAAATTAATTAAAAGAAAATGGACATTGTTTGAATTGTCATTACAAGCTACTATATATATCTTAAAAAGTGACAAAAAATTAGAAATAAATCGCAAAATAACCCCGGCGATGAAATTAAATAATATTTATAATAGTTTTGAATATTAAGTCAATTCTGCAAAACTGGTGACCTTCTAAATGGGTTTAACGACTTGAACGTGGACTTATCCTACTAGCAATTCACACATCCAGCCATTGTACTAATGGATGTATTAAATTTCTACTTTATCTACCACTCCATTCCTACACTGCTCATATCGGGGACATAAATACAAAAAATACCACAAAATGTAATCACTTAGAAAATATTTATATTACCGTATTTAATAAATGTTTTTAGTGTTAGATAGTTAATTAATGTTATATTAAGTCGATAGTCGAAAATATAAAATGCTACAAGATTGGCAAAATTTTGCATGCGCTTCAGGCCAAGTGCATTTTTCGACCTTGCAGAGACACAATCAATCACAAAAAAAGGCTAGCATTATTTCTTATATTAAGTATGGCTTGTTTTAAGCTGGATTAACAAGTTATTTAGTTTGAGAAAAGTGCTACACTTTTTTTTAAATAGCTTAAATTGGCGTCTATCATTCTTATCCTCGGCCCTGTTTTAAAAAGATGCTCTATTTTGTAATTTCAATGATTAAAGCATTTCACAAAGCCCTTTTGATTCACTCGAGCGGACGATCTGTTCCGTTTAGTTGTTTCGGGGAAACGCACGAGTGACGATTTATCGCCTTGCTTGATTGGATGGGCGATTTTCGCCCATAGGCCTAATTTGAAGATAATTTGCCTGACTAAGGTTGTATTTCAATAAAATTTTGAATGAAAGCACATTTAAATTAAATTTAAATCATATTTTTATTAGTAAAATAACGATTATTTTGAATTTAGTTTCGTGATAATTTAAACAAATATAGGCAAAATCACTTTTAATATTTAATATTATTACATGAATTGGAAGGGTACTAAATTCTAACAAAAACCGCTCAACATTTTATCACTATTTCAAGTGAATTTAATATTGGGCGCGGATACTTTATCTATAGTGCCGTCTTTTGTAGATAAAATTTGTCAACTTCGGTATAGGGCATCATAATTTAATCGGTTAAACCTCTCCGTGTACCTTAGTGATTTATCGAAATTTATATTTAAATTCATTCAAAAAATTCTTCTCAACAATAATTACCTCAAAACTTATAACAATATCTTTATCAAATCTCAATACTGATATATAACCTTGCAATTAAATCGTTTTGTGGAATGTGTTTTGTATGTAGAATATGTGGAATCTAGACAATAGTCTGGATTCCATATATCGAATACACATATACAACTAGTGAATTGTGAGTTCGGAGCATATTCCGAACTACGTTTCCATGGAAACGGAGGAAGCTTTCAACCGGAATTGAATCATTGGACCGCAACACGGCCAAGCCGATTGATCAACAACCACATAAACATATTGTTTACATTTCACAAATTTGGCGGTTCTAAGAATTATTTTGCTATCATAAAATGGAAATAATATTTTAGTACAACCTTTGTATAGGCATACGGTGTAATTTTATATTTTGCATGTATTATAATTATTCCATATTTGTTGATTTTATTGCTTTAATTCTATGTTTAAATAGGGTTACTGGTAATTCGATACATACATTCCATTAAAGACGCAATCGTAGGGGTCGTAAGTAATCAATTTAACCCCATATTGCGTAGTTATGAAAGTATTAAAAATATTTTGTATACTTAATTGCTTAATTACTTAATTTTAGAGAAATTTGCTTATTTCCGTAAAAGAAAATCAATTTTTATTATAACGTTTTAGAGTTTTAATGTGCTGCTCGAAAGTATTAGCAAATTGTAATGTTTTTATGGTTCATAATAACGTGTGAGTAAATTGTCTAAGCATAAGAAAAAAAATACAACCATACATAGTGTAGTTTTTTATTTTATTTAACTATGAAGTTATAATTTTGTATATTATTAAAAAAATTAAAATTGAAAATATCCAAGAAACTGTTCACATTTGGATATGACAATACGGGGCTAAATCGATACCCCTAATTGCGTCTTTAAATAAATGTATTGAATTACCAGTAACCCTGTAAATATATATATACATATATATTTTTTCAATTTAATTATTATCCATTATATTCAGGCGATTAGGTATTCATGTAAGCTTGACTTTACATTGGGGAAAAGAAATTAATTAGACAATGGGGTTGCGAGCAAAATAAGTATGATTTGGTTGTGGATTTATTCTGTAAAGACTACGATAAATACGCATTTCTAAATAAACATGAAGTTATGTAGTGTGGCTGCATGGATGAGGTACTGTGAAGAATTGAAGCGCCGAACGGAACGCTGGCGATGTGGTCGTGCTGGTGAGGCGCGCTCTGACGACCGCGACAAACGACACAGTGCCGGTTTTAGTTTTGTATTACATAAATGTTGCCTCATGTCCAGCTCACAATATGTGAAAACTGATTAAATATTTTGTAGGTCTAAGATATTAATATTATAAAGCGCTAAAAAATATGTACATTAAGACTTTTCTACTTCTGCGTATTGTCAAAATGTCCGTAGATGGCAAACTCCTAACGCAAGTGTTATACACTGGCAAATACGAATAATGTAATAATAGGCACAGCCCATTATACATCATAAATTTATATATTATAATGTAAACTATGTAAATTACATCCATACAATCCATTCAAAATCACGCAACCATGGAAACAAAAAAAAATCTCTCTTCTTGACTTTATTTACTCTCTTAAAAAAAATGATAAATGTCAAACATGATACTTTCAAAATTAAATTAATGATGACAATTTTTTGATAGTGATACTTTGTTATTTTGTTGGTAATTGACATTGTTGGTATTTTTTAATTTTTTATGACGATACATATCTTCCAAAGCAATTACATGAATTAATACTTGAATTCTGTGATTCAGCTCATATTATAATATTTTAGATTAAAGCCTTAATTGAGCCGTTACTTCATATATAAATATTATCAATGCCATTCAATACTGTATTGATATTTCAGTAAAGCTCACCATTTTAATCTGATAAATGTCAATGTATTATATATAATATAATATAATATACTATATAATATAAGTCAATTGCCTAAACTTTTCTTACAATTTTCATACTTGCACATTTTTTTCAAAGTAAATCATATAGATAGTTGCTAAAACAAACGAGGTAAGTCTGTGTTTTTTATTATTATTATTCTTACACATTATAATAAATAAGTTTGTATCTAAATAATTGTATTTGACTGTTGTCTATAATAATGAAAAATATAATGTACAAAATATATATTTAATCTGAACACAAATTACGGTAAGAGATCAAAGTAAAAATATATATTTAAAAATCACATTAAATTTTTTTTAGAAAATTATTCACGGAAATAAAAACATTTCCTTTTCTATCTAAAATTTATTTATTAGACTTTATTAACTGTTTTTGTTGTAACAGAGGTAAATATAATAATATAATATCATAAACATAATATTACATTATATAGCAATTAAGGATAATTCTAGAAGTCTGTGTGGGATGGAGTAGTGTCCACCTCAGATATATACATATACAAGCAGTATATATTCACGAAAAAATAAATCAGTGTCCGTCAGCTTATTTGAGATTCCTACCGCTGTGATAAGAGATCTGATGTGCCCGCCCTGAAGAACATTACACTTTAGTGGACGATATCAGATCTGGCTCCTTAGACAGTACCAGGATCCATGGGATACGATATCATGGTGCATGGCCAGCTAATCGAGTGATAATGACGCATCAAAAATTCCTTCGGCCGGAGTGCCTGTTCCGTTTAGTTAAGTTGCTGCCGAAGTAACGCATGAACGATAATTTAATCGCCCGACTGGAATCGATAGACGAATTTTATTAACTAGAGACTGCGTTTGAAGCGAAGTACTATTGATCATTATTTTCCTTGTTTTCTCAAGAAATAAATATTTTTTCCAAATGTTAATCAGATATTTCTTATTACCGTAAGCAATTTATAATAAAAAAATATAACGCATGAGAGAAATAAAGTTAACAAATCATGTAAAATATAAAGGAACGCGAGATTTTGAATAACTTGGTTAGATTGATAGGACATATTTAAAAAAAAAAAACTAGTATCATCTTAGAACGTGCACAAAAGACGTAGGTACCTACTTAAAACTCTATCTACACTGAAATATTCAATTTAAGTGCCTAGTAACTGTATATTTTATTGTAGTATTCTTCAAACATAAAATAAGCAAATTGTGACGGAAAATTAAAAAAAAATCTAGATATATAAATATTATTAATTTGTGATACTTCAAAGTGCTGTCAGACCTTACATGATATACATAAATAATAAAAATATATAGCATAGTACACAAAAGATGACAGAAAAATTTAAAAAAAAAATTTAGTCAAGATAACTATTAATACAAGCGCGTCAAACCTAACATTGTAATAGACCGCGATGCTCAGTCATGACCATATTGACTGAGATAGAAAATACATACATTAATTTATCAGCTTGTTTAGTATAGTATTTAGTTTACATAGAATACAAGTTCATTTTATAGTAAATATTTATTTAAAATATAACGCAGTGAATTTCATTTCCTAATCAAACCGTTCAAAGGTTATTAAAATTCACGCAATGAATTTGAACGTGACGGCATGGATCACAATTTTAACCAAATAAATAACATTATTTCTAAAACAGCACGAACAATTTTTAATTATTCAAATTCGAGGGATATAGGGTGGGTGGGAATAGTCTTGCACTGGGGTCAAGTACCCTTCGTGCTCCCCGGCAATAAAACAATTTACATTTTCCAAGAATAACATTTCAAAATGAAACGAGGCGTTTTAAACAGCCATTCATTCAAATCAAAAAGTACTCTGACAGAACTGCTGTATTCAATTACGATACGATGTCATAAAGTTAAGTGGATGCGCGGAATTGTATTGTTTTGCTAAACCAGGTGGATTTTTATATCTGTCGGAGTATCTATGCAAAATGTTTCATTTCTTTGGGACTAATAAGAACTTTTGTTATTAATTTTTTACACCATTTTCATCCCCTTATTCTAAGAGGGTTACGGATCCAAAGTCTTAATAAGGCTTACCCTGTCTTGCGCTGTTTCCATACTTCCAATCAAGGCCCAATCTGTCGTATTAAAGTCATGGTTGTGTCAATCCCAACTTAATCTGGAGCTCCCCACCGGCCGCCCTCCGCCCTCCGTGCGGAGTTTCCAAGAAGATACGTCTTAGTAGTCGTTCCTCTAGCATTCACAAAACGTGTCCGAACCACCTCAATTGAGATCTGTCTATGTAAAGAAGTTGGGTGTCCCTTATCGCGATTTTTTTTGCTAAATATCATTAAGGAAATTGTTTAATGTATACTGTGCTGTACATGTATCAAATAGTTATTGGTTTATTACGAATATAACATACAATATATATGCCCATTTACGTGTGAAGTTTTTTTTGATATTTTGTGCTCGAAATATCTCTGTTTGCAGTCAAATCTCAAACTCAAAATTTTTGGTGCATAATATTATCATATAGCACTATTTTGAACTGAAAATTCAGATTCACATCTGTCCCCCACCAGATATACTTAGCCTTGAAAAGTGAAGTTTTTGTAAATTTCTAAACATTGAGAATTTTTCGAAAAAAGGGATGTAAGTCTCAGGGTTCAAATTTGGTGGGTGAACACAACTAGTTCCCACCTCTCTGTAAAAACTTTTGACAAGTAGACTCTAACCCTTCCTGCAAAAACATTCTCGTGATGATGTAACTTTTTTAAGACGAAAGCTAAGAATTAAGGTTGAAATTTCACACTGTGGGAATGTACGTATATAGTGTAGAACAATCTTGTATCCGTTTCTTATTTTTCATATTAAAATAATAAATAGGAGCTGAGACATTTTAATTTCCGCAAACCCTTTACATTGCAAAATATGCTACGTAAACAAATATGGGCACCACGTAAAAACCAAAAATATTAAAATAATGGTTCATTTTGAACTACAAACAAGTGATTGTACTAAAAATAAGGGAATACTTAAAAATGATTAAGCATCCAGTTTTTTTTTTAAATTTTATATTAAAATATAATGCTTTTAATAATAATAATCAGTAGGATATATATATTTCTTTTAAAATTTGTTTCTTCTTTATGAGAGTAGACTCGTGTATAGAGAAGAGAGAAGGAGTATTCAGTTAGTCTGTGTACATATTTTTTTTACTTCAGATACAAATTGATAGTAGTCTGTGATGGGAAGATAAATATAGAGATTTTGGATTGCAGTATATTTTAGTTTTGGGATATCAATTTGGTGTCTAAATCTTGTAGATTATTCTAAAATTTAATTGATTTTTATTTTTGAAAAATTGGATTATTGATTTTTTTTTGTATATGTTTATTATTGAGGTACTTCGAAATCTGTCAAGAGTTGTATACATGGATAGTCTTTTTTTTTAGAATAATTTTTTGAGTGATTTCTAATTGTGACATTGAAGTTTTATATGCTCCTCCCCATCCAATAATACCGTGTTGCAAATGTGACTGTACAAACGCGTAATATATTATTTTCAGATTTGTAAGTGATAATATGTTTCCGAGTCTTAAAAATATGTAGACAGTTTTCCTTATTTTGTTTGTGAGATTACTAATATGTTCTTTCAATTTGAGTGTGTTATCAATTATGATTCCTAGGTACTTGATACAGTCTTTTTCTTCAATTGTTGAACATTGGTCACAGGAGTCTTCATGGGTACGGGCTTTGGTGTGAATTTTAATATTAATTTGAGTGTTATCTTTCTGTTGAATAGCAAATCTTGCAATCAAACCGGTGTTGGATCATTTCATATGGAGCTTGCTCACTTAACGGCGTCTAGTTGCATATTTGCCGATCATTGTCATTAATATGAGTTGTTATTTTATTATGATATTTACAGGTGAAACTTAAGAAAATTTAGCGTCACATTACCACAACCTTAAAAATGTAAATAACTATTTTTCATCAGTAACGTTTTTTTAAACATATTTCTTATGAACACTTAGTGCAGACATAACATATTTCTTTAATCTAATTTAAAATGAAATATTTTGTCAAGTTACCAAAGTTTCTGACAAATTATCTTTGTTTTAACATTGATACGATGTTCAACATCATACTTGTGTAATGTGACACTGTGACTAATAGTTCGCCATTTTCAAAGATAAAATATTTAGGGCACTCGTCGCATAACTACATTCAGTCGACTACGTTCGAGAACTGGAGGAAGCGTGACGTCTACAGCATCGTTAGTGATCTCTACAATACGTAATGGAGCTCACTTTACTTTGACATATATCAGAACTCTTTGTCTGCCTTTATTTTATGATGTTTCATTTTCACGATTGTGATTTTATTTAATATAAAAAAATTATTGAATACAATTAGATCTCTAATGGACATGTGTAAACATTGCGCGTATGTGTGTTCGATTAACAATTCCCCGAGGAGGAAAGAAGGAAGGTATTCAATTTTATTACGTTTATTTTTGACGTGTGATTAGTATTGTACATTATAAAACATACTTTATTTATTTTTATTTTATTTTTATTTGTAACTATATAATACAATGTACAAACCTGTTTGGACTGTGCCCGTCTCACTAGATAAATTCTGTGTCGAGACGGGCATAGTTTACAAGCAATTGTAAAATTAATTAAAATTACAAGTAGTAGATAGAATTACATTTATTACTATATAATAATAGGTGTATATGAAAAATAATTTTAAAGTGGACTTAATTTTTGGATCATTTTGTAGCAATAATTAATATAGGCATAAGTCAATATGTTTGGGTAAGTGCACCAATATTATGAATTCTCTGGCTCTACCCATATTATAAATTCAAGTTTTAATATATAGTTTCATGTTCTTGGGACAATTCAATTGATTTAAATCTTTTAGCATTCTATTAAATAGTTTAGGTCCAAAATATTTGTAGTTCCTCTGGCCATATGTTGTATGTGCTCTTGGGGTTTGTAGGTTATTTGTATTTGTCCGTGTGTATACTATACTCTAATAAACTACTCTCTATAACTACCAAATGCGAACTGACAAATTTCTGCCAAACCAAAATGACGGCCGACAAAATCGGCCTGTAGATTGCGAAGGTAGTTATTATAATGAATGAACCATTTTCTGAAAAATTCATCCCTTGTTTGAAATTTAATATACAAAACTGCATGCAACATTTTTGGTTAAACTTAATAATTTACCATCATACTGTTTCTCCGCGAGGATATGCAGACAAGTTGGAGCGCCACACTATTCTGTTCTGACATACTCTCACCTCATCTGCGTTCATACATCTTCTCATGCAAGCTTCCCAGTTGTTAAGGCTTTTAACAGGAGCAACTTCCAGTATCCGGTCATTCTAAGTCTTTCGCAGACATCCTCTATTTTTAAACATACTTTATAATATACTCTATACTGCATGACATTACGGCAAGGATTGCCGTTTCCATAGTTATTATTTAGGTTTTATAAAGAATATTTAAAAAAAAAATTATAAGTGAAATATAACAAGGAAAAAAAATTGATTTTTGAACTAAAAGTAAGTATTATATATATTTTTTTTAGTCCTGATGAAGGTTGAGATAAGCGAAACCGGTCGACATACAATAAATTTCGTAGTTTCATACAAAGTTATTGTTATTTTATTTAATATAGTATGTATTATCATACATCTAATTAGTGTGTTAATATAAAATACAGTAATTTCCATTTAATGTGGTCGGACACGCTTATAAATCATGTTATAGTAAAGTTAAAAGAAATTAAATGAATTGCATAGAAAGATATTATTAAAAAAAAAATCTTTCGAAAAAATATACAATTTTTACAGGGTGTAACAGACTAAGAAGAATATGTTCTTTTACTTTATATTTTAAAGTATGTAGGGTAGGGTGGGGATGAATTTTTACAAATGACAGGATAAGGTGATTATAGAGCTTTTATGTTATATAATACTTAATGTGTGTTGAAGAAGATATATCTGAGACTCATTTAATATACCAAAAACAATTGAATGGTATTGAGTTTTCTTTTTATTTAAAAATCAATTAGATTAGTCAGATGGAACTTTTAACCCCACTCGAGGGGTTGAAAGGTATGGGGGTAACAAGTACCACCAGTACCAAGATCTTTTATTCGTTGCCCTGGAAAACCCGGCGTGCTGATCTATACCCGCCCCATGTGCTGCTGTCTCAGGATTTTCTGATAACCAATTTATGAATCTATTCAGTGACATTCTACAAATGTCGAATTGTTTAAAAACATCACGCAAAGATTTATTTTCCCTCATCACCAAATCAGCAGCTTGTTTCATAATGCTGATGGAAATCTTTCCCCGCTCAGTTTTTCTCTTGTACGTCCTTATTCTGCAAATAAGAAGAAACAAATATGAGTATACACATTTTGTTCAAAGAGTACCGGGAGTGGAGTAGAAAATGCCACCGCGGCACATTTAACTCCATACCGAAATATCGAAACAAATATTAAATTATAAAACAAAGACAATATGTATGGCTAAAAATGCACTCTATATTTATAAATGAATATATATAAGTGAATAGGATAACTTACTTGTCATACACAGTAGAAGAAAATGTTGTCACAAAACCAAAAATTGTGCGATTTTTAAATAAATCTCGCCAACTATAAAAACAAAGTTTAGACGCGAGCACCTCCGACCAGCACATTTACTCGACTGACAAAGTGCGAAGCGAGGCAGAGGAGATATCACCACATCACGCGGTGTTTACATGCTCGTTTACATATAACGTTTATGAGATATTTGCAATGGAACTTTCTTTCTGCGGGATTTTTATCCCCACCCAACCCTACTAGGTATATGTTATGTTTTTGAGCTCATATTTTTAGGTAGGTACCGCGTAGGTACTGAATTTACAAATACGTTTTAATTTTCCTACCACTACGTGACATAACATATTTTAAATTTCTAACAAGTGTCAAAACGTAATTTTGTTGTTTATGGGTAGAAAATAAAATATTTAATCACTAGTGATGTGTGTTTGATTGTAATGTTGATTGATTAAGGGTAATTTGGTGAGCGATCACTGGAACTCCAGAAACTAAACCTTCAACAGTTAAATCTCCTTTAGCGATCAATGTTACAATTGAATACCAATTACACAATTAGTCACAATAATGGCTCAGCTCATTTCCCTACCCCTGAACAAGTGGTAACGAGTATGTCGTTATTGTTTGGTAACTTTTTCGTCACATATTTTTCAGAGACACGAAAAAATACATTTAGACAGTAAATTACAGATAAAATCTTTTTGTTAAAATCAAATTCCGCTCGAAGAAGCATCCACATGAAAGCGATGCAGTCATGGTCAGATGCTACGTGTTCTCTAAATTATTTTATGGAATGAAAGCACGAACACTTACCGAAGAAATTATAAGGTGACTCGAAGCATTTGAGATGTGGATCTACAGAAGAACGCTCAAAATAATCTGGATGGATAGAGTTACGAATGAAGATGTTATCATTCGGATGGATAAATAATTATAATAATGCGTTTATTCCAGCATGATCGAGTTTTTTTTTTTATGAAGATAATAAGATAGCAGAAAGATAATATATATTATATAATACATTAAAGTTACGAAATATTATTTATGTTATGAAAAAAAAACCAAAGAAAAAAAAAATAAATAAAAAATTCATACATATATATAAATATAAATATTTCAGTCACGACCATTATTGTATCTGTGGCTATTTTGTAGTCGTTGCCATTCTCTGGTCAGGAAACCAGCTTTCCATGAGAGCGCCGCTTGCACCATAGAGTTGGTACTGAGCTCCAGCCGTAGCTTTACGCCCACAACTCGATGTCTCGGAAGCGGAATGAATCCATGTATACGGCCTTCGGCAAACATTGTAGATGCGCTGCAATAACGCGCCAAACCGAACAGTATTCTGTGTGAGTTGTTATACTGAATTCGGAGACGATTGTACGTCACTTGCTTGTATTTCGATCAGACCTCCCACGTATACATGCTGATGAAGAACGATTTAAACAGGATCTTTTTCACCTCCTTATTGCATCGGTAGAAACGCCGTGACAGCATATTTGCACAAGCGCTCAACTTAAGAAAAGTACGTATAAAAAACTATAACGTACTTGTCTTCTAAGTACGTCTTTAGTGTACGTCGTAATGTAAAGGTCCAAGAAATAGACTTTGTAACAATTATACATTTATTACAATACGATAGAATTTAGTGCAAAGTATATCACTAGTATAGGTCAAACGATTAAACCGATGAACACGCAGAGAAAGAGGCCGCGTCCTGCCGCACGTCGCCCTATATAGCCTCACACGCACGTACGCCGGTGTTGCGGCACTCACACACACAACCATACAATCCCAAGGACATCACAAAAACAATTAAAATCCGAAAAATGATATATCTCACACATGTGATGAGACATCCAAAAAAGTGTGAGATCTCGCACCTCATAATGCAGAAAAAAATTGATGGAAGTTGAGGCCCTGGAATAAGGAGAACATCGTGGTTGAAGAACCTAAGGCAACGGTTTGGTCAGTCTACTGTAAAAAAATTCCGGGCCGCAGTAAACAAAGCGATGATAGCTAACGTCCGTTGAACGGATAGGCCACAAGAAGATTTAGATTATAGTTTCTAAAATATATCATAACTACTGTTAGTTGGGAAAGTGAGTGAAAATTTTAATATATATTGAAACTATTCTAGCTTTGATGTAAAAATGTTCTTCTTCGTTAATCGTGTCGCAAAGTCGTTAAAAACTTGGACATATCGTAACAATTCTTCATTAGGATGTTAAATGGAAGTAATTTCAAAGTAAAGTTTCGCGATTATCTCTAAATGAGGGTAGACAAAATCCGTTTTTGAATTTAAGTGTCTTTAATACGTAGCTTAAAACACAGTTTGCATTCGGAATGTGCGCACTTGTACGCTACAGAAGATAGATTGCTGTCGCTTACTGCATTTTTAAAATCCTTACTAACGACAATATGAACTCATTTTCTCCAGTATTTTTTTTATTGGTCCGCCTGTGGAGCGACGCCACAGATAAAACTTGAATAGCATTAAAATAAAAATATAATAAAATTTAACGATAAAACTCAACTTTGTAAATCTTAAATAATACTTTATGTAATTTTCTTTTAGTATATAGTAGTAGAAATGAAAAATTGTAAGTTTTTTTATTACTGTTTCAAACTTTGTATAACGGTGGATAAAAGCTATTTTGGTGAATGAAAAATAATATTTGAGTTAAATAAGTTTTGGTGTATTCTCAATAGATTAATGAAATAATTTGTTAACGCATTAAGTGTGTTATTACCACACGTCACATTTAGCACTTGTAAACAAGCAATCCGATAAAATTTTAGTAAAATAACAGCTCCATATATTAAATATAATCTATATATCATATTAAATTAAATGTCTGTTTGTCTGCTTGTCCGATATATTATATTGAATCCCAACCGTTCTAAACTTTGCATAGTCATTTTTTAGGACCCTGAAAAAAACATAGATACCCTCCTTCCGCCTCTTGGCTACCCAACTCCCACTGCCCGATATATTATAATGAATCCCATCCGTTCTTAATTTTGCACAGTTACTATTCAGGACCCTGCGCAAAATAAAGCATCACAACGCATCTTATCCTATCCCTGGTCACCCCACCCCTTAACCTTAGTTAAGCGTGTTTTAAATTGAACGCCAAATTTTGCATTGGTTATTTAGGACAGGCTCCCTTCCCATAAACATCTTAAATAAGTTATAACTAAATCTAGATCCCAGGAAACGCCGGGTACGGACCGACAGTATTCTATAAAAATCAAATCCCTCCAGCCTCCCATTTCCATAATGATGGAGACACAGAAACATGCCAAGCATATTACGTGAATATCTAATCCCAATGCGTAGTAGCAATAAAAAATCATAATTGAAACGGTGTTCTCTGAATTTTCAACAGAACGTTTGGTATGGCACAAATGAAATATTCCTCCAATGGGTGGAAAAAACCAAAACGATGAATACAATTAATATTCGTTGTAATTTTAGGCATAAATCCATCCCATGAATATATTTAACGCCGCGATGATGAAAACTGTGCAAAAAAACATTATTTGATTGGTGAATTTTCAGTAAACAATGAAAAAATTTAGTTAAGCGTATTTATTTACATAAAACTGAGAATTAAAAAAAAAAAAAATTATCAATTTTTTTTCAGTGAAGTTTTCCCGTAATTATTTATAATTTAGAGCAATACACACAAGTTATATTATGTTACTCGTACATTTTATTTGAATCCAAATCTAGATTGTATTGTTTTAAAAAATATTACCAGGAGTACTAAAACTTCACAAATCAATCTTGATGGGTGTTGCCTATTAAAAAAAAAAAAACTAAAACGTACATTTGTTTTCTTGCTATCTTCTAAACTACTGAGAAATTTGATATTTGTATTGAAAAGTAATTTTGACATAATTTTTATTATTTTATCGAAATGTCAGTCGATAACTTTTGTTCCAATATCATTAAATATCGATTATCAAAGCTGTCTTGTTGCAAGTTGCAAAGCTATAGGGTAGATGATTATCTCGTGATATGAGTCGAAATGTATGCGCTTTAAGTTGCGGATAAACTCTCGGATAGAGTGGCTGATGTTAGGAGGTTGTAATTCTGATCAGAAGGTTTTGTATATCGTGAGACTGAGGGCTCTATCTGTATACAGATCTCACACGTGTTGATGTATATCGCAGTGTATATAAATTTGTAATGTGCGAGTGAGTATATATGCTGTGACTAGAGCAAGACTAATACAAGTTAAATACTAATTAATTGTATTAATTAGAAAGATATACATATAAAATCAATTTTATTGAAAAATATTATTGATGCGCTACCAGGATTCGAACCTGCTTCTCTTTTCCAATCTGAGGAAGATGCATTACCAACTATGCTACAGCGATAGTATTTTTAAAATTTGTCGTCAAAAATATATAGGGTAGCGCAACAACAATATTTTTCAATAAAATTGATTTTATATGTATATATTTATAATTAATACATTTAATTAGCATTTAAAATATCACAGAGCCATGTTCTGAATAATTACAACTTCACAATAATAATGTGTTTTCCTTAATAACTTATACAAGTTGGCTCGGAGGCGTTCATCTCGATGTATTGTTATTCGCATTGGGTCGGTACGCTTCGGCTGTAAATGGCTGTAGAGTGCTTGAATAAACGGCCGGGAATTATGCGGTGCGCTCAGGCCTCTACAAAGTCTTTGCAATCACCGGAACTTTTTCAACACAAAAATGCTTAAGGTTTCCATGAAGGCACTTTTGTCTCTAGTCATGCTATAATAGTCGATACATGCTGATTGGTTCAATCATCGACAAACTTAAATAATTCAGTAGAAAACCTAACCTGGCGCTTATTTCGATATTCGAGTCATTTCGTGTACATGTCTTCTATGTAGCAAATGATGATAAAAAGATCTTTTTTTCTTCTTCTCATTGGTTAGAATGTTTGCTCAGCACATTTGTGCCTCTATTTTTCTTTATTACTTTTGCATAACCATATGGTGATATTTTTACATAAATGAGGTAAAACAATTTAACCAATCTTATTATGGACGCCACTGATTTCGACGTTTTGTTATGTTCCAGCATTTGAAAAGGTTATTATCATCCCGCAAAAGGCAAAATAATGCACCCGAAGTGATTAATTTAACATGACCTACGTGACGAAGCGCAATGCTCTATTTGAATATTATAGTTCATTTCTGTAATTGTATATTTAAATCTAGTTGCATCATACCTAACACGTATTCATTATTGTAGAGGTTATTCAAAATTATGGACTCAATTTCGTACTGCTATATTTTCTGAAGTATATGTGGCATGCAAATGATCTAGATAGCATTTAATAGAGGAGGTCTGAAAGTTGTGAATCCTATCACTAGATTGCGCATTATGTGCAATGGTGTTTGGACTGTGCCAGTCTTACTGGAAAAAATTATGAGTAATTGACACGGGTTCTAGATTTATCTCATATACTATATGAACAATAATCTATTTAATCATTACCATTATAATTATTTGACAATACAGACTATTTCCAAGGCCGCCTGCACAAATGTTTTCCAGGAAATATATCAGTTTTCAATTATCTAATACCTATATTGATTTCGTATTAACAAATATTGGTGAGATAATTAGAGGCATGTGTTAAGTGCTACCGATGAGTGACGTGGTCAAAGGTTAGAACCTGAAATGACGCACGTACATGGGTATCCGAATTTCTATTAATAATACGATGGAGTTAGGTAAGGGCCAAAAGTTTTGCGAGATTACATAATTACTCGTTTTAAGTTATCTATATAAGTTATACTTTTTCGGGTCGCTGTATTAGTTACATTAAAACAATATTGTTTTAATAAATACAACTAATACAGCTTGATCTAGTAGCTATCAATATCTATCAATTTGAGACATTTATATAAAACTAATGCCTAAAATAATAATAATGGATAATTTGTATAGCGCCATTTTCGTAAAAACTTTCACCTCAAGGGCGCTTTAAGTAAGAGTAACTTTCACAATTTAGTTCAGATCGGTCAAAGAAAACAGAAAGTGAGACTGAGAGACTCTCGAAATTAGTAGTGAAAATTACACAACGTGTGTGTGTAGTACAAAGTTTAGTTGTGAAAATTAAAATATTCATGTTACACCGCAAAGTAACCGCCATGTCAATAAATGATAAAAAAACAGCTGTTTTTATTTTTAAAGCATAAAAATGTTTTGCTGGCGAAATAATGAATACGGGCGCCTTATATTCTGGTGATGCAGTTGACGGACTTCCATGTCGATGTTATGTAAATCGGAGAGCCTGTTTCCGAAATAATTAAATTTTGCGAAAGGCTCGCCGCATTTCGAATGGTGCACCTACGATGACTGAATCAAATTTAATCTTACCAAAATTTCAGTTGTGTGGTCGCGGTTGCTGTAATCAAAATGGCTATTTCAATGCGGAATTATTAATGCGTTCGTCGGAAGGAAATTGATCGGACGCCCTCTGGGTGGAGTGGGGGCGGCCGACATCCCCAATAGTTCCCGAAGGATTTCCATTATCTAATTGGACTGCGGCAAAGCCTCAATGCAATTCAAACGACCCTGTGACTGCATTATTGCAAACAGTTATAGGGATGTATGAATAACATAACAATGCATATTGAATCCCCTGCGAGCAAGCAGCAGGTATTCAAAATGTAATAATTAATTTTATTGTGTCGGACGAACAGTGATAAACGCATGATTAAAGCATAAGTGATTTCAATAAAACAAATATAATGCATTTAACTTCATTTTAATCTTCTTTATATTTATTTTGGATATACCTTTCTAATGGCCAACTGATTTGGATTTGTATCGAGAGGTTGTGTTCAAAAATATTTCACAACATTTTTCAGTTAATCCAGTAAAATTCATATTTATTATAAAAACCTTTTAGCGACTCGCCGAAAAGTTATTTACGTTTTATGATTTTAAATATTTGTTCAACATTTGATGTGAATTTAGTATTAATAATACAATTATTAAAACTGCGGTGAACTGGCATAAAGTGCACCGTAATTGAATCACTTAATATGTTACAACTTTCATAAACTTACTTTTGTAAATCTGAAGGGTTGTTAAAAATATGAATTTAATGCATGCAAAATCTTTAACCGTTACTTCCCTTTTGTATTTGTTAAATAAATAAAATATATAGCCCGTTTATACATACGTAAACTAATAAATAATATGCAATGATTCTATATATCTATATTATACTTACAAATAAATGTTCACCAGATCTGCCTAAATACAGATAATACTGATTTATTTTTTCGAGTAAATAAATCTACATTCTCAATAAATGGTTTATTCTTCATAGTTGTAATAGAAATACAACACATCGCTTAATTCACACATCTTACAAAACATGAAAATATAATGATTTAGAAAGTGTGATATCCATTACTCTGTTAATGTTGCGTGTGCGCGGTGCGCCAGAGTTTGACAGATGATGGATACGTGTGTGAATGCCGACCCGTTGTCGTGCGTGAGGTGCGTGGTAGGGGGAGCCTGGAAAGGTTAGCCGCGCAGATGAGAGAAGCGGTCTCTTTATTCTCGGGTCTTCTTCTAGTTAATATTAGCTTTAAGTGTAATTATTGTGTTCATCTGTGTACCTTTTATTCTTGTATTACTCAGTATATTATTGTATAGCAGTCCGAGTTTCATTGTTACATATTCCAACCTAATTACACGAGATAAAGCAATAAATCAAATCACCAGATTTACTACAGAAAGAGTAAAGATACATCTTAGTATTTGAATTCTTGAACTGGTTTGAAGATTAAGAAAGCTGACACTTTTCTTCAGATGTATCAAAAAGGTACTTAACGAAAAAAAGAGATACTAATAACTACATATACCTTGCTTTTCGCCAGTCTCTTCTAAACTATGCGATATTGCGTTGAGGTGGAACTGGGTAATCGGCCCTTAAACAATAATTAGAAATTACCTAAACATCCATCTTAAAAATAATTGGGAGAAAACGGTGCAAGTTTTCCTTTTGACTCAGATTTGGGGAACGCCAACTTTTCGATAAAAAGTTGCACTATGTTGAAAGACTAATATTGTAATATATTATCTTGAAAACTAAATTTTTATTAAAAGTCATCGCACAAATATTTTACGAAAGCAAAATAAAATATATTCACCATTAAGCCAAAAATGAGATCGAACTTTGGACAATCCCCCCACGTGTTTCTGGTATCTAAAGCTTAAAGATTTTGCCAAATATTGTGAAATGTTTCTGGATGGATAAACTTAAGAATTGTCTCAAAAACTGGTTATTGAGAATTGGCATAATAGAAACTGAACAAATATTTTTGAAGATGTTTACATGAACTGAACATTTTTAATAAAAAAGTACTTACATATTTAAAAAATACTTCATTTTATTTTATTATGTAATTTGTACGACGTTTCTTTTTTTTGTTTTATTGCATTGCTTGTAAGATTGGTTTATTTTTTGGTGATTGCATTTTAGAATATACATATTTATTTCAAAATTTGGATTACCCTAACCTCTTTAGAATAGACTTCTATCTAGTTGAGAAAACAAAACATTTTTTATAAATTTACCCTCAAAAATATTTGTAAATTGCTGAAATTTCTCGTAGTAAATCTGTCGCTATTTAATTCTACTTTACTACTTACTTTAAAAATGTTCTTAAAATACATAAGTAATACATAAAATTAACAATTTATATATTTTTTACTATTATCATATTTAATATTAGTATTATATATTATGTGATTATAAATGGTTAAACAGTGCTTACCTCGATACGAATTCTTGATGTTGTGAATTGGGCAGGATGATAATATACCACTTAATTTATTTGGGTATTTATTTATACGGAGTTGATGATATTAAATAAATATAATCTACAATCTAAAGTTCTAAAATAGTAAAAGATAATCTGTTGGATTTTATTAATGTATTGTATTATAAACGATGTATTGTAATTGTGGTAAAGTATACCTTAATTGTGTATATACATATTTAAATATGTAAAATAAGAGATTTCTTATATATTTCAAAGTGTTGTTGAAAAAAACACTTAGTTATGTAAAGTCAAATTTGTGCGATAATTATTTCATCAAACTGAAGAAAATGTATCACCATTCTTGCAAAGGTAAAATTCCCAGGCTGATATGACATGAATTTTAATTATGTAGCAAATTTAGTAATATTTCAGAGCAAGAATTTTAGAAATTTTTCTATAAAGCTTCCAGTCTTCAAATAGACTATGCACATTCATAGTCTGAACGTATTGCATTTTCATTTCAGTTGCAATCTGATTTTATTCTAAAAACAGAATTTAATAATACATAATTTTTGCAACGTTAATTAAAAGTCGACATATGTAATAATATGTATTTAGATAGATAGTAGAATGATTTTATTTGATTTATTTACTACAATTTTAAATAGCTGAGATGAAAGTGAAGAGAAATAATAAATAATATTAATTATTAAAGAGAACACATTCTTATTTTGAAGTTGTAATTATTCAGAACACAGGACTGTGATATTTTTTGAATACAAATAAAATGAAACAAATTAGAAAGATATACTCGTACATCGTATGTATATCTTTCTAATTAATAAATTTAATTTATATTTAAAACAATAATATTAACAGTATCAATAAATAAAGGTATTCAAATCAAGTCAACCATTGACATAAAAAATATGCTCATCAATAGCAGAGTTGACAAAGAAATATAAAATGCACATATTTGATTTCTACTTTAATAATAAAATACGCTTACTGCATCATCTTCAGTAATAAACTAAAACTTAAAACTAGAAGATATTTCATCGACTGCAAAGTTAAAACTAGCTTTTTACACCAACAATGTAGCACTACACAATATATATCTATATCGAGATTGCTGTATGAGTGAAAGGAAAATAGATGAAAGCAACAAACATCAAAAGAACGGATTTCACAAAGAAAGCGAGCACGATAACAAACAATTTGTAATTGTGATAATGAGTATGAAAAATAAAATATTAGTAACACTTCACGAACAAAAAATACATATGTCGGTATTTAAAAATGTTTCTGTATATATTTCACGTAATAATATCAATGTAGTATAGACCACTTTTCCTATTATTTTTATGAATATTGTAATGTTGAAGGATTAATAATGCATGCATAAATAAATAATACATTTTGAGAAATTATCTCGAAAGGAAAACTTATTTTTACGAAAGTTCTAGCGGAACTTTTGTCAAAGGCATAACTTGCATCTCGCAACTTTCATGAAAATTCCACAATTTACTACACGAAAAACAGTCAAAGTGCTTTCAGGCTTTTGTTTGCACTTTTGAAAAAGTTTAGAATTTGAACAATTTTCATTAAATTTGATATGTAATAATTAAAATCCTAATTTTTTATTATTTACTAAAAGTATATCATGTATGTAATATAATAATATTTATATAACATAAGGCATAAGGCGACACCTATGGACTTAGATGTAATATTGTATTATATGTTGTGAGTTTGAGATATGGTGAATATTATGTTCCAGGCCGATTTTGTTTGGTCACCATTTTAGTTTGACAAATATTTGTTAGTTTATATTTGGTAATTGTAAAGAATAGTTGATTACAATTGATTGTGGAGTATGTAACGTCTCAACAACTTGCTAAAGTTATTAAAACATTTTATCTAAATATATAATGGCAATGCTGTAACCATTAATGGTGATCGCTATCTTCATATGTTGAAAAACTTCTTGGTGGCCGAATTGGGTCGATGAGTCTGCAACATATGTGGTTTCAACAGGATGGCGTCACCTCATGCATCGCTTGAGATACGCTTGAAATTTTGCGAGAATTTTTTCCCGGCCGCATAATATCAAAAAGTGGTGATATCGATTGGCTTCCTCGATCACCTGATTTGACGGTTCCAAATTATTTTCTGTGGGAATACTTAAAAGGAAAAGTCTACGCTAATAATTCCGATGCTACAGGATAGTATCTAAATGAAATTGCTGAAATAACATGCGAAGTGTGCGAGAATGTTATGAAAAATATGATTAAAAGAGAATGCATTTATGGCCCTGCCAGAGGCGGCCAATTGGCCAATGTTATATTTCATTCTTAAATGTAATAAACCAAATAATCGATAAATTAAAACCAAATAAAAAAAATTGTGTTTCATTTCTTAGTTATTTAACAACAACATCGACCTGGAACATAATATACACACAGTACGATCGAAATTGCGTTTCTCCGGCACATTTAGTTTGGCGTGCCACTTCTTCACCGTAATTCATTAGATAGACGAATTTTTCACAGATAATAGAGCTCCACTATGTAACTTCATTTGGTTTTAAAATGGTGTCTATATTATAATGTTTGATGTGACCAAATTATAAGTACCTACGTATATTACTCAGATATTACCGTTGTCTGATCTTTTCTCAATGTAATGCCAAACCGAATAAATTATTATCAGAATACAATGAATGGTTTAAATAATGGAAATAGACTATCATTACTCTAGTTTTCCTACTGATACACTCTTTACATAATCATGTACCTATGTACGAGTATAAGGTAGAGTGCTTTGAGTGTGCGCATTTAAGGTATAATTTATAATATCAATAAAAAAAATATTGTTAAAATTAACTTTATTTATTCATATTATATCGTCTCTTACTAACTAACATTACTGCATATCATATAAAAAAATAATTTAATTTAAACAATTTACGATTAAAATCTTTAAATATGAAAATAGTCATTCAATACGGGTTAGAAAGAGTGCGCACTTGGAATCCAAGAGTGCGCGTGCGACATCTAGGCACAGAGATCGCATTTGTATGGACCAAATCCGGAATAAGCGATATATTTTTCGTGCCACCACTGAGTACACATTCTATCCAATCTTCGAATATTAGTTCCTTGTAGACTTCCTTGCATTCTAGGCAGCTCCACATCTTTTCTTATGTATTGATTTGGGTTTCTTGAGATTTACCTTCGCCTTTCAGTTAGTTTTGATAAGACTACACTCTACCTTTCTTTTACGGTCAAAAAAACAAAATCAAAAGCCAAAGCTCTTATGGATTTTATTGTCAGGCCATAGAACGTGTTGTCTGGAGTTTTTATATGGTTAGAGAGTTTGGCCTCCATCTCCTTGGATAAAGTTAGGTCATATATGCCAAGCTTTATAGATACGGTACCTCACTTAAGGCATTTTCTTAACGTGTTCTCTGCCATTCCAAGAGAAAGTGCGACTTTTATCTTACTTTCGTCTTCGCTGATCCTCTTTTTGGCTTCATCCAAGACTGCTTGCGGACCCATTTACGTGTTGAGTTTTTTTTCGTTCAAGACATTCTAAAAACAATAATATGTATCTATTACGTTTAGTTAAAACTAAAATGCTCAAGAATAATCAGGTCTTGTAATGATAAATCAGATTCGGAAATCGGTCTGCGCATAGATCTGTAAAAGTGCGCGCGCACTCTTACAAACCGGCATTGTTCACATTTGATACAACTGGTGCCTTTTCTGTTAGAATTGTGGAATTACGGTGCCTGTGGACGCTTTCTACATTAATTTACACTACCGATTTTGAAAAAAATAGCCTATATCATAATAAATGAACACATCGTACTGATTACAAGGTGTGAAAATAATTTAACAAAACACAGAATATTGTGAAAACTTACCTGACATCTAGCACGCGTATTATGAATGGTGCGTACTCTACCATACTTTAAATTAAATTCAGAACAAAGTTAAACCATTTAAAACGATTTCATTAGTACATGATAAATTCTTGCAGGGTGAGTTGTTAAACAGAACAATTTATTAACTGTAAAGTCCATAATACACGGAACATAAAACTATTTATAGCGTAGCAGCGTCTATTGTTGACTTTTGATGCTGTTTATCATGTGAAGACCGAAGCTCGTGAATTGCTCCTTGCTAGTGCCTGTACAATTGTACGTAAGTTGTAAGTAAGAATTTATATAGATTATAAAATCTATCGTTGCTATTATATACATTTTAGATAGGTATCAATTATTTAATATACTAATATATATATATTTTTTGATTCATAGTACAGTACAGTGTATTATTATATTGTTATAATCAGATAACATTGCAGCAAAATAAAACATATATTTCAGTACCCTGCCTGCTACACTAGTATTTTACTGTATTATAGCAGACAGTGCCTTTCCGGTACAGTAATTCCGGTAAAAAAAGTGTAGTGTTCAATGTAAAAATAAATATATATGAAGAGTAAATCAAGATGCCATTTGATAGTAAGTAAATGTAGAAAAATATGTAAATATTTATAGACAGCATATAAAATATATGTATAAAGAGTGAAACACAAATGCATTTAGATAGTATACAAATACAATGTTCAATGTATATAAAAAGTAAAAAAATATTATATAAAGAGTAAAACAGGATGCAATTAATAGCATTTAAATATAATGTAAAACTTAAAGTAAATGCAATGTTCCATTTATAAAATAATTAAAAACTAAGTAAAGTAAGAGTAAATAAGTAAATAATACACAAATATGAAGTGAGAGAATGTAAAATAAGTAAATAACATACAAATATGAAGTAAAGTTATGTAAAATTGTAATGTTTGATGTAAAACGATTGAAAAAAGTTCAGTTAAATAGCATACTAACACAACTACAGAAAAGAGTAAAAAATGTAATATGCACGTGGTTAAGTTGGTATTTAAGATTTTTATTAATAAAGTCGCACTTTTGATTCATTATGACGTCAAAAATATTATAAATCGATTAAAATAGGAAAAAAGTAACAATTTAGATTTCCCAAAAAAAAAAGTTCCACTAGAAATGTAAACTACTTTTCAGTATTTTATGTAAAAGTGGTGTAGTACACATGTTACGTAAAATGAAAAGTTTAATACAATTTCGCATTTGGAGTAATCAAATTTAAAACCGAGAGTTATTAACAATTAAAAGATTCGATAGTTCGGCCATCATTTATACCGTACTAATATTCAAGTACACCGAACATTTATATTTTGTATTAATAGTATTTTTCATTATAATTACAAACAAAAAAAAGTTTTTGATTCCATACATCAAAAAATAGCCTTCAAAATCGAAATCACACCAGTTCCAATTCCAGTCAAACAAAAGTATTTCGTTAGATTTCATAATTGAGATTCCGAACCACACTTTTCCGATTTTAAAACGTTTAAAGTTACTTTACACTTTTCAAATTACAGTTTACTAACTAAGTATTCATTACATTATTTAAAAGGCAAATTACTTAACATAGTATCATTAATTGAAATGGCGGTTACTTGGTGGTGTAACATGATCATTTTAATATTCAGAATTAAACTTTGTACTACACTCACGTTGGGTTATTGTCATTAATAGTTTAGAGAGGTGCAGTCCCTCTCATCATCAGGTGATAACTAAACTATATACAAAATTGTAGTCTATTCGGACAGTTTAAAATAGTTTCGGTTGTTAACGAGAGTATGGACAATAAAGGTGAAGTGTTAGAAAATGTTATGTTGTTGATCAGTTTTTTCTCCGAATTTAAAATATTTTGAATTTCAACGGTTTTAAAATTGCTCATAGTTAATTCTCTAAAAGGTACCGAGTGGAAAAGTTTTAGTCTATGACTATCGAATCGGTTTGTTTTAATTATGTGGTTAGATATTGTGAGAAGTCGTTTTTTTCAGTCAGCGACGGTGTTTCATTATTCTCGTATTTATATTTCTCGTGATTTGACCTATATATTTTTTATCGCAATTTATTTAGTTTAGTTTAATTATCGCCTGATGATGAGAGGGACTGCACTTCTCGAAACTAGTAATGAAAATAACCTAACGTGAGTGTAGAACAAAGTTTAATTGTGAATATTAAAATCCTTGACATAAAGCTAAATTGCTTTGTGGAGCGATGTCATATATATGTTTAAACTAGAATATAGACGATAATGAAGGCGCAACGATGTTACATAACATAACTATTAATTCACTATGGTTTCCATTATGTTTTCAATATTAAAACGTTCAAGAAGTCAATAATATGCGAATATAAATCAATCCGAATTTCAGTATTTCTGAAATTAGCAAGCATTGTTTACAGTAATTTTACGACAATTGGAAGCCTACACTATATTCGTTCGTAGTCGTAATCAATCAACGTAAATAGTAGCGGCCAAATATCCATTAATATTTAATCGAAAATTTATGGAGTAGATCCGTTCTCCTCAAAACAACAATTAATACAACACACTTTATTGTAAGAGGAAACAACCGGTTAAGGTGACTGCAACTTGGACCTACGGGAACATCTTTGCATTTTTAATAGCAGACTCGTAGTTTGACTACCAACCGTATTTGAAATGGAAGACACCACATAAAAGTCTTGACTTAAAAATATCTATCAAAAGCTGGGAACCGTAATCCACAAATGGAAAAATGATGTTAAAAATATGACTTTAATACCTGTAAGGGTCTTTAGTGTCTGCAAGGTTAAAACGTGCGTGTTATAACGCTCATGGCTTGGCGTAACATGCAAAGTTTGGCGTGTTAACGCGCTCATGGCATTTAAAAGATTAAAAATCATTTTTCTATTTAATTTAATTTTCTGTCTCAGGCTCAAACTAAATATTTTATTTTCTTTAATAAGATAGATATGCGTACACGGAATAGATGTCACATTAATATTCTTACTATTTTTAAACTAAGTTAAACGCTTGTCCTGTGAAAGTAGGACTAACTTGCTGGTGTCCTGGAAAGAGGAGCGAACCCCCGACCACTAGATCAATGGGCCAGCGTCTTGACCACTACATCAACATGCTACTCATCTAAAGCTCATCTAGCCTGAATCTATGCTCTCCAGATAAAACTTCCAATACATATTTCATGATCAACTATTACTCTTTGTTTAGAAAATACGTATATAAAATAATAATTAAAATAATTTTTATTCCGCTAGATTTTTAACACAGACCACTAAATTAATAGACTAACGCAAATATCTTGGCCTAAAATTTTCATTTTGATGGCACCCACATGATCACTTTGGTGCTACTTACGCAATTAAAGAGCTCCGCGACTTTAAAAAAAAATATGACTCAATTGGAAAGAAAATTTAAACGCTGACAATATAATATGCTTTAATATAAATAATATGTCTTATTACACAAACATTTAATTTTCGAAGAGTAATTAATTTCATCGTTATATAAATGTATCATAATCGATTTGTTTCGTTGGATGTATGCGTGTAGAATGCTCCTTGCCCTGCAAATAATGTTCCAAACCACTTTCCTATATGTACACTTCATATCATGTCTATTCATTTACCGGTCTGTGGTTTTTAGTCATTAATTATGTTTTTTCTTTGACGTATTTTTGACTGCCACTCTATTAGGTAATTTCTTCTTTCTACCTCGACCACGTGTTCAGGGGGGAGGCATCTAGCCTAACTGGTTCTAAGTGCTTTTGTATTCTTGAACAAAATATTGTTTTGGGTAATTTCGCATTATAACAACTCATTTGTATCTTCCGATTCTGGCTACTCGGATTATATAGGATAACAGAAATGAGAAGCAGACTGACTAACTTATATTTGTTTAAAATTTGCATTCGTAACAGGGAAACTTTTAATGGAATTCACAAAATTTTCAAACAAATGAGAAATATAAAACAGATCGATTTTGATTGGTATTAAAATATAAGGAACACAGAAGTATTTTAATTATTATTTTACTAAAGATAAAATAAATTAGATTAAATATTAATTTTTTTAATGTTTATTTTATTATAATATAATAACATGGTCATAACACAAGACAAAGAACAAACATATTAACACCAGTTACGAGAGCAACAACGACATTTTATCAACGATTCTACATGTTCTTAGCTCCGAAACTGCACAACACACTCAACACCAACTGGAAATTGTTCACTTCCAATAAGATTACTCAAACATGGATGAATAAGAAATAAGGAAATAATGTAAAGCTGATATTAGTATAATGAGTAAGGTTAAGAAAGGATCACTTAGGTGTTTTGGTCATATGGCACGGATGAATGAAGAGAGAATGTTGCGAAAGATATATGAAGTGTCGATGGCACTAGAAATAGATGACGTCCCCGGAAGACTTGGCACAATGATGTAACCCAGATACTGGAGGATGGTTTTGTTAGAAGTCTCAACAATCGGCGAGCTTGTATGAGAAAATGTATGAATGTGGATGAGACGAGAATTGCGTGCCTACCCCCGCGGCGAAACGGCGTGATGGTTAGTTAGTTAGGTAGGTACCGCTGGGTAACGGCGTTTGTCCAACGATTGTTCGTCCTCCGAGCGATGTGACCTGCCAATTGCCATTTAATTTTCATGGATTTTTATTATATCAACTACTCTTGTTTGTTCCGTTATCCATTCGTTTCTTTTCCCGTCTCTTTGTGTATAATGCCTACCTGCCCACGTCTAAATGCACTCCTGTACAGCTTTGTTCTGCGAACAATTTAGTTGGAAATGTCTCCGATTATGGAAATTTGTAGTCCAGGGTAATAACTAACTTATTAAGGAAAACACATTCTTATTGTGAAGCTGTAATTATTCATAATATAGGTCTGTGATATTTTAAATAATACTAATCAAATGTATTAATTAAAAAGATATACATATAAAATCAATTTTATCGAAAAATATTGTTTTTGCCAGCGGGATTCGAACCTGGTATAGGTTCGAAAATTTATCGTCAAAGTACTGTCTGCTGGAGCATAGTCGATTAATGCACCTTCTCCGGATTGGAAAGAGGTCCAGGTTCGAATCCCGGTAGCAAAAACAATATTTTGAGATAAAATTGATTTTATGTGTATATCCTTCTAATAAATACATTTAATTAGTATTATTATTATTATCCCTTAAATATCGTACGTTTCATAATTTATTTAATTTAATAAAATGATATAATATTTTCTGCACTATCTAATCAAAAGACCCAATGAACTTATTTATATTAAAACTGTTTAGTCTAGTCATTTGTAACACTTGAAGAACTGACCGAGCCAAAACATTTTTTTAGATGAATATTGAATAAATTATGTAAATTATAAATGTACATATTCTATGCCGACTTAAATTGGTTTAGCTATTTTAAAAGTACGTTTTGTATGTAACACATACAACTTTATAATTTCTCTCAAAGATTTTTTTTTTATTATTATCAAAATGTAACTTGAAAATTGCATTGCATATTCCTTACTCGTTAACTAACATATTGTTTATTAAAAATAATAATACAGCCACTGCGGATCGTATAAAGCATTATGTACGATATTTTAAACACCGATAGTTACCCCATAAATATTGTTGTTGCTACCGGGATTCGAATCTGGATCTCTTCCAATCCGGAGAACGTATATTATCCGATTATGCTATATCAACACAGTGGATTGACGACAAATTTATGTTTATTTGTATATTTACGAACATATATGTTACACCTTTTGCAAATTAATATTATACATCTATCGTTCCATTATTTGAAAGCTATCTACTCTGTTTTTACGGAATTTCAAATATCTTTGAATTAACAATTCATACATATTATATAATTCAATTTATATGTATATCTTTCTAATTAATATATTTCATATTAAAGTTGGATTCCTTTAATATAAATATATATCGAGTCAACATAGCAGTACATTAATACTTTAGTAAAATACGATAATAATAATGACAAAATTATGATTGGTTTTTACATTTCGCATTCTAGTATTTTTATCTGACACGGAAGTGATGTTGCATTGATATTCTTACTACTCTCAAATTGCTGAACGCTTGTGTGGGTCGAACCTCTAGCGTCTTGGTAGCCAGGCAAGTCTTACCACTAATCCAAACATGCGCGTCACATTTAATTATTCTAATCATTTTCTTGGTTCACATTTTAAAATATTACACAAGCATATTTCATAAGAATATTATCACGCCTACATTCACAAATCTATGGTATTTTTGGCTTACTGAGGCGTGGTCTATTATGTCATAGTTAACTCTGTCGATGATTTATTTTAAAAGTACACGCGAATATGAATAATGTTAACGTTTAACGTGAAAATATATCCAAACGATGATGTACAAATTTTTCCCAGTAGTATAACATAAATACTTTTCGTATTTTTAAAATAATTTATCTGTCATTAGAAGAACACATTCTTATTGTGAAGTTGTAATTATTCAGATACCTGTGATATTTTAAATACTAATTAAATGTACTAATTAGAAAGATATACATGAAAAATCAATTTTATCAAAAAATATTGTTATTGCGCATTAAGGTGCATTATCCAACTATGCTATAGCGACATTATTTTACACTTTATGTTACACTTTTTCAAATGAATACATCTATCGTTTCATTATTTGAAAGCTATCTACTTTGTTTTTATGAAATCTCAAATATTTTTGAGTAAACCGATAGCAGACGCCAGAATTAAACAAAATATTGCTTTTAAATAATGGAACGATGGATGTATTCATTTGAAAAAGTGTAACATATAGGTTCGAAAATTTGTCGTCAAATATAATGTCGCTGTAGCATAGTTGGATAATGCAAATTCCTCGGTTTGGAAAGAGATACAGGTTCCAATTCCGGTGGCGCAACAACAGTATTTTTCGATGAAATTAATTTTATATATATATCTTTCTAATTACTACATTTAATTAGTATTTAATTTTTTATCATTCTCATAAAATAAATCTCATCATAATCTTCCAATGTATATAAAAAAAACTATATTTTATTAACGTTTCTGTAAAGTGTTAAATATTTTTTCTAAAAAGTGATAAAGGTTTCCTTTAAAAAATATATATATATTTGTTCTTAGTACAAAATGAGAGAAATATTTCACGTGCCGATTTCCTCGAAAAAACTACCCTGAAAACATTAAAATTATAATATTCTACTTTAAGACCTATCCTTTTCTGCTTTCATTTCTGCTTTGAAGACAATTTTAAACTCAAGTATCTACTCGGCGGATGAAAATAAACGCAATAACTTTGAATGTTGGACTTTGGCGTTAAAACTTTATTTTGCTCAAAGAAAATGATAAATAAACGCGTTTCTTGATTTCACATTAATATTTCAAACTATCAAAAATCAACAATTCAAATGGTGGAAATATTTCCAACTCTTATAAATAATTTATAGTACTAGTTATCAATAGAAAACTTTTACATTAGTATTAGTCTTCATTAATAATCCAGTATTTTTAAAAAAAAAATAATTTATTAAGGAGAACACATTCTTATTGTGAAGTTGTAATGATTCAGAACATAGATCTGTGATGTTTTAAATACTAATGTATTAATTATAAATATATACATTAAATTAGTATTTAAAACATAATTTGTTAATTATAAATGCAGACACAACATACGGCGATTATTTTTAAAAAAATCGACAACTTTCTGAAAACACATTCCTCGTTGCTGCCATACGAAATCCCGGTAGCGCAAAAACAATATTTTACGACAAAATTGATTTTATATGTATATATTTATAATTAATACATTAAATAGTATTTAAAAAATAATTTGTTAATTATAAATGCAGACTCAAAATACGGCGATTATTTAAAAAAAATCGACAAATTTCTGAAAACACGTTCCTCGTTGAGTTGATTCAGAAAGAGAAAGAGGAAAGTTAGAAAGACTAAAAAAAAAAAAAAAATTCGCCACAAGTGGCCAGTAACATAGTCATGTTTTACACTGTCATTTTTACGTACCTGAAAAGTTTGTACTAGGTAAATAATTAATGGCATAATTGACCGTGACTACTATGCATATACATTATATGTAAAATGAGTATTACATGTAGATACGCAGTGTCATTATTAAATGTAAGTTATGTTATGGTGCGTCCTAAAGCGTGTCAAATACGGATTGTGTCTAATTTCTTGTTTTGTATTTATTGTTAGTTTTAAATGCATCCTGGCGGAGCTTGAGCTAAGCGAAACCGGTTGGCGTATAATAAATTTTGTGGTTTCATACAAAGTGGTATTCTAATATCACAAAGTGATGCTTTACATACATAAATATATTATAAAAATAGAACGAATTATCAAAACAATGAAAATATCTTTCATTATAATACCTAAAACACAATAATTGTCACTCGATATCTAAAATTAATGAGGAAATTAATTGTAATCTCACTTGCGTACAAACAATGTAACTTTGAACCGTATATATATATATGTTTTCATGTTAGTTCCAACTATGAATCATTCGCGATACGTTGCAAGGAGAAAATTGAAATCCGAGATTAATTATGAACTCTACGCTTCGCTTGTGTACTAAAGGGTAATTGTCGGATCGAATGTTACTCATTTGTTGAATCTTAAGTTTAATTATAAAAAGGTTGAATGAAGAAACAGAGAATAATCAAAATAATAAAAAATAAATAAATTACATGAATTGTAAATGTCTAGTAGATTTTGGCAGAACGCGTAATTTTTTTTATGAAATGAGTAATATTTTGTTTTTATGGAAACTTACATTATATACTATTATTGAGGTAAGTCACTGTATGTATCACCGTGCAAAATCTAATCAAACAGACTACGAGAACAAATAGATATTGATAATTTAAAAAATTCTTGATTAACTTTGTGGATGTCCATTGTAATTAACTTTTAACAAAATTCTTAACTTTTGAAAAAATTAACAGTGGAGTATACAAGATTAATTGTAAGAACTGTCAATTATCTTACATTGGACAAACTGGAAGGAAAATACACACATGAATAGAAGAACACCTTAAGGGGATAAAGAACTTCAGTATAAACTCAGAGATGGCTTCACCCATGAGAACGTAGATGTACTACATATATGCAGAAAGGGGAGAAAATTAGACATTCTAGAAAATATAGAGATTAATATTAACAATAAAAATGTACTTAACATACAAAGGCCCCCTATTACATCTCCTCTCCTGTCCATATTAGGCCCGCAAGGTAATCTGAGTATTCAACTGCTTCAGTGATGTTCAAAGGATATTAGTTTACATAAAACTACACTTAATATTTCTAATAGATAATCATGACAACGTATTAAAATTTCTAATACTTTCACACGTTCCAACTCAAACAAATCAAACTTTTAAATAGCTTTTTAAAAACTCTTAAAAAGCTTCTATTTACCATTGATTGAAATATGCTGGAAACTCTAAGCACGCTGACAGAATAATGAAAGCAATTAAATTATATTTGTGTTTAAATTTACGTTCAGTTAATAATAAATAAATCAAATTGTTAATTATAAATAATTGTTCAAATAAATACTAGGCTTAATTTGAGCTACTTAAAAGTATAAATAAATGTGTAATTCGGACTTTTATATACAGGAATCCATACAAAGGAATCCATCCATATTCAATTCATGAATCCATCAATACAGTATTCAATTATTACTTTAGTTTTTGATTCATATTGAGATAGGATAAATTACGGTCAATAAATTAACCAAATTTCTTGAGATTTCATTCTTTGTTCATGCCAAATACTTTACTCAATTCGTTAAAGACACTCATTATTCTTCTTTTTAAAATTGATTTCTTGAGATGTGATTAAGAATCCACTGAGAGATAATGAGTATATTTTATTACATTGATTATATATTGTGAAATTTCATAACGATGATATAAATATTGATGATACATATATATTGTGGGGTAGAAGACCTGCGTCCTTCCCTTTCATCGGCTAGACAGTGTAGAACATGAGATACGCGGGTTCTTTTACCTTGAGCACACACACCCACCTCATTTTTGTCACATTCTGACATCATCCTAAACTGGAAAAAAATTATAATAATACTTGGAGGTGATAAATAAAAAATGTTAGTCTTTAGTAAAAGTAAGACGTCTAATTGAGAAAAAATATAAGATTACAAAAAATAAAACAAATACAGACTACAAATCCTCATCTCGTCGGGTTGGGCGCGAGTTGGACGTCCTTCTCGTATGGCACACCAGACGTCTTGGCATCACATCACGTTTTGGACCGCAGCATCCAGGCCGACGCGATCAGATTCGTAGACGTTATTTGTTGTAGATTGTCGTGATAAAATTTGTCGCCTTCAGTGAGGCGACTAACTTCAAGGTAAATCCAAAGTTGTAATTGAAGCAGAAACAGAGGTATGCATCAGTGGCATAAACCAGAGGTAAAAATCAGAGGCGAATCCCAAAGGTTAAGTCCAAAGGCAAAGTTCTTGTCTTGTTTACTGTAAAGATCATTTACCATGCGATTAGATTAACAAGTTAACATTAAATTATGCACTAGCGATTGAACAATAAAAAAAATACTTTAGGTAGAGTGAATCACATACGGCTACATTTTATTCTGACAGATTTGGCGACGGTTTGAAAAAACACCATAGATTTCAACCTTTTTTATAAGCTCAGACACCGAATGTGATACCAACCTGAGGGTAACTATTTGTGAAATGTCAATGTGCTTGAAAAAATAAGTGACTTGACCCCCATTTATAACGTCATAATATATATAAAATATGTATATAGAATATATATATTCTTTTTGTGTCATCTTTGAAGTATTACACTGTAATGAAACATTACGTGTTGAAATAGAAGCTCTACCGCTAAATAACGTAGGTCGGCTTTATCAACAAATTATTTAACTCTTTTCACCGCAAGCAAGCGACGCCACCTTCATATATTATGCTTTCTCTTTCCTTAACATATAAAACTAATGATATAATTTACACAGTCTTACTTCATATTTGTATACTATTTACTTATTTACTCTTACTTTACTTAGTTTTTTAATTTTTTATAAATTTACTGAAATATTAATAGTATTTGTAATAAATTAACACAATTTAAAAGCTGGAGCATTACAGTATGAAACTAACGGTCATATTAGAATATTAATTTTGTGAATTTTTAGGGAATACAGTTTTGGAGGTTAAGGATTTATTAAAATAAGATCCGATAACATAATAAAAATAATAGAAAGACTCGTAACGCATTAATTTTAAAAAGTGCCACGTAGTGTATGGCTGGAGATGAACAATACCAAAGATCTGTATTTTGTACGAGATGTACGAGGGGCGTTTTATAGTTGTACCGTTGCCGGATATTCTCGGTGTAGCGCTGCGGTTGCGATATTGCGCATGCGTAATGGTTTCTTTCATCTGTTGACTCACCACATGCAACGTTACGTAACGAGACATTCACATAATGTGGCGATCTTGTTGTAAGTGGGTGTAATGTTCAAAATCAGTTCCCTGGCTGTGAGATACGGTCCGAGGTTCGTTTCTTGAATGCACGAAACATGAAACCAGCTGACATTCATCGCCGAGTGTGTCCTGTTTTGTTCTGATTTGGCGCCAAGTAATTGACATATTTTCCTTTATCTGAAGCGGTTCCTTGGTGGCAAGCGTTTTGATTACGATGATGAACTCAAAGACGGAGTACAGGCATGGTTTTCATCCCAGGCGGCGTCGTTCAGGTATACAAAAATTGGTGCCCCGTTATGACAAGTGCCTTAATAATGGTGGCGACTATGTTGAGAAGTAGTTTAAGGTGTGTAGCGTCCGATATATTAAAGTGTTTCATAAATGATGTTGTTTCTTTAAAAAAAAATTTGGTACGTATTTAAAAAAATACGCCACGTACATTTTAATGAATGTATTGTGAATAGTGTAATGTGGTCCGTATCCACGAATGAGATTGCTGTCGGAGAACTGAGTCGAGTGCGCCTACAGAATAATACAGAGTTCAGCGCGAAGCGATCTATGAATCATCACCGCGTATGTTTTCTCATGAGTTAGAGAATGACGGGTGTACGTGCGTATCTTTATCGACTCTCAGAGATCAAAGTCAAATCGAGAGAATCGTGGACACGGGCCATAATGCTAGTCGGTATTTCTCCTCTTCACAACTGTAATGGATGACTCAATATTTGATAAAATCTTAAAAATTATACGATTTTATATTATTTATTTATTTATTTGTGGGAAGAATAAGCTTAAAAAGTTTCTGAAAGTAAGGCGGCATCTCATCTGAGCGCCCGAGGCGATCATTTCATGATTAGCACAGTATTCGAACCGAACTTGTGTTTCTATTACGAATTTCCACACATCTTCTGGAGAAGTTAGTTACAAGAAGATAGTAAGTAATACTTATTTAGTGTAGTGTAGTTTTAGAATACTTTAAGTTAGGTCGTTATCGACGATACTATACTTTGTATATGCTATACAAAGACTGCATATGAACATTCGTTCAACTGAATTCTTCACGCCGCACTGAGCCGTCGTTAACATAATCCTATTTATTTATTTATATAGTTATATGGTACGATGTACCATTAACAAAACTGTCATAAAAAACACTAATATCCTTACAGTCGGATTATTATTGAACAAGCATGGCAAAGATAATTTATAAAAAAATGTATAAAGATGTTAAAAACATAAAAAAGTATTTATTAGTAATTTTTGGCAAATATTGGCATAAATTACATATATATATATAGTTGTATTTAATTAAATTTATTTATACTTACATTTTATTGTATTGTTGTAATTTTAGAAAACTTATACCTAGTTCTATGATATTTTGGCTACTTTGACACAGACTTCAGTCTAGCAAAGTAGCCAGGAAAACGCTGTATATATCAGAGGTGAAGTCTACTCCATCCCACACAATAAACTATGAGTATTAATTGTGTCTTATGTTTATTATGTTATAATATATTCACCTCTGTTAGAACAAAAATATGTGTGTCATCTAATAAATAAATAAATAAATTTAAAACAAACAAAAGTTGACGTATTTAAGTGTCGCATATAATTCTGAATGTGTATATACACATATATGTCTGAAATTTGTCGTAAAGTTAAATCGTAGCGTAATGGTAACGCATTTTACTGGCAACGAAAAGTTCCCGGTTCGTATCCTGGTGGTGACCAAATATTTTTTTCTATATATAATTTAGATTAATAGATTTTATTCTATATATAATTCTAATTGATTACATTTTGCTTAGGTTTGTAATAATATCAGAACTTGTTTTGATATTTCCATGAAAGATTTTTTTAAACATTTACCTGGTGTGTTTTTTACCACCTGTGGCATGTAATATTATTAGATGTCTTGTGTTGCTTATACCTGAAGTATATTACTTTGCATATAATACTACAATGCATCTTGTAGTCTTTGTAGTTACACATAAAATTGGATGTAAGTAGTATTTAGATATAAAGCAATCGATACACCGTTTTTGGAAAAGGTGTGTTCTAATCGATAAAGTTGCTTGATGAAGAAAATTTAATGTTGGCTACTAATTTTCTTAATGTTTTAAAAAAAGCTTTTTTCCTAGGTACGTATAATGGTGTTATGCAAATGATGTGTTGATTTTAGAACATGAAAATATGAATTTAAATCTAGTGCGATTTTCAGTAATAAATTTATTTTTATTTTTCTTTTAATATTTGAAGAATATAATTTCTTTTAAATAAGTCTCAAAATGTTGGTAGGTACTTGGATTTCTTCAAAAAGTAATATTGAAGAAGTAATTATAATTTTAACATGGATAATACTCAAAGTTTTACTTTTCTGAAATAATATTTTTTTTAAAATTATTGACATTATTATCCGCTTCACTGGTATTATAATAGGACAATTTAAGCTCCGCATGTGAAGTTATAAGACTCATTTAACGAAAAGTTAAGTCTTTCTTTTGTTAATGTTCATTCATTTTCTTTTTTATTTTATTTTATGAACCCATGAGGCCACTTTTTCATTACACATATTAAAGTAATATCGCGTAAAAATCGAGTGTATCCACAATTGCAGACTCATCGTTTCATGTCGTACCTCTTAGTGACCATTTTTGGGCGATTCTCAACTGGGATAAATATTATAAAAAAGAAAAAATTAGCTCGAAAGTGGGTAAGCGTCATACAGAGTTCGGTACAAAGCGTTCTATAAATCATCATCGCATGTTACTTCTGGATTAGAATGATGTATCTAGAACATACGTACCTTTACTGACTCTCAGAGATTTTTGTGGACGCGAGTCATTATGGTGAAAATAGATTTCATAATAATTTCTACCATAACCTTTTACGAGTTAACTTTCTTATAAATAAAATAACAAATTATTTTTAAATACAAAAAAAAAATTTTTTTCTTCAGCTAATGAATCAATCATAACTTTACTACTTTGTATAAGTATTCGCTAATTTCTGTACTCGCTAAGGTAGAGAGTCGCTCAAAAATACTGTAGAAGCAGTAAAGGGTCCATTGGAGCCACGGAGTTAGGATAGCTTCTGATTATTTCCGATATAGATTCCAAAGTCTTCAAATAACATTTTAAAAGCTGTACGCTTTCACAAAGGTGAGAGACTACATATACTATCATCGATATACTTGCTGGTTGATGCACGGCATTCTAAATTAACATTTATATTGAAGTGAATAGATGAATGATGAGAAGCTCATGTGTGATCTGGGAGAATTCAATACCGCCTTTATAAGTTCATTTTTTATTTGTACTAGACCAGATTTGAATCAAATATCATTCAGACTTATTTTTCCACGAAAAACGAAAATCATGAAAGGAAGACGATTATGGCATCAGACTACGTTGATGGAATTTGTCGATGGCAATGGTGGCTACTTCTTTTTAAGTGGAACAAGTCAACTGTTATTTGCATTAGATTGCGTATGATGAATGCTCCATTATTGTGGTAACTTTCGTACTACCACCAGATTCCCACGGTATTCTATCCTCTCTTTACTGTCAAATTACTTGGGTTTAGTTCCTTGTAATAATAATTACTTATCCAGGTAACAATTACACGTTTATTATAAGAAGTATTTATAGTAATTTATAATTATACAATTCAGAGATAGACTAGTAATTATGGAGAAGTGGCGATGGAAAGAGACCCGTTTACCCAGAGGCGGCCTCTTATAATCATTGTCCCCCACCACTCATCTACTCACCCTCCTGACATACACACATACACATACATGTCCAAAGTGATAGTTCTCACAATTATAATATCATATTAGTTAACGTTTCACTTTTAATACTCAATATTAGAGTAAAAGTATGGTAACAACTATTTTACAGGCATTAAAACTAATAAAAAAAAAATGCTCAAAAATTACACGTTCCTCACAAGGTAGCACAAGTATGGCTGTATGGTATTTTCTGTCACGGTATGTTGAGGGTTAAAACCAAAAGAGAAAGAATCTGCACCGACGTTCTGACACCCGTGCCGAGGATTTTTTACCAAAGTTTTTCAAAAAGTTAATTTGTAACATTCACCGGGTGTCGCGAATTCAGTCACCCAACGCCGTAGCGTCCCGAGAAGAGCACCACTTGACTAAAAATGGTATACTATTCGAAGGCTAGAAGATAAAACGGTTGGTGTATTTTATTGTAGGAAAAACAGCAAGCACCCGAGTGCGCAGAGCTTTTTATTCGGTCTCAGCTACTGCGGTGGGAGCGCGCACACGTGCGGAGAGACATTCGTGTCCGTCGCGAGCAGAATGCACAGCGGGAATTTGATTGCACAAAGGGGTGAACGTGAAACGCTGGAACAAAAGATCACCATTCCTCGCGGATGATTAATACGACCGTTGTGCAAAAGTGAACATATTTAACGAGGTATTATTCGATGACATTACTATATTTCATGTCGATGGATTCAGAAATCCAATTTTACATCTTTGCAGACATGGAATAATTTGCTTCATAAGATATGGAGAGTATCATTCAAGAATCAGAAACAGAAAGTAGAAGTGTCATGTTATGTATACGTATTATATGTAACAGACATAGGTAAAAGATATCACTTTCACTGAAAAGATAAATGATAATAGGCCGAAAAATATTTATGAGTATATCGACTTTGACAAAAAACAGCTCCCAAAGTTTCGATGAGTAGGCAAGATTAATGAAGAACGGAAGATGTACCGAGCCATGGCAAGGTTTTCATTCAGCAGTGGATTGAAAATGGTTGAAGATGATAATGACGACGATGGATGACGATGGAATAAGAGTACCACATGATTAATTAATAAAATGATGTTAATCTATTCTATACAGTCCATAGAACCAACCTGTTTACGGTTATACTGCATTATCAATTGCATAATGAACCGCAGCACATGAGCGAAAATTAGCTGAAGGCTGAAAGTACATAGATTTAACCGTTAGTTGGGGAATATTTCTGTAATTTAAAATTAAATGGATTTTTATATTTTAATAATGTATTTTCATTTTGCAATATTTGAATTTGTCCTAGAACACACAATTACTGGACCTACAAAGGCACTGTTATTAAATAAATAATAAATATCTCATGGAGACGAAGCTATTTTTTATTATATTTAATGGAAATTATGGAAGTATGGGTAACTGCAGGGTCTGTCTTCGGCTGGCTTAAGTGATCACTTTATACAAATATAACTTTCACCATTCTCACCCATTAATCAGTCTCCAAATCTACCAAATTTTTGTAAGTTGTATATATGTTACTATGTGGAAACACATCGAATACCATCGCCATCTGCGGACTAAATTTGATATTCATTTTCCCTGAAACAGCATACATATAACAGTGAGAATCTAATTATTTTTGGACATGGATAATGGATAGAATAGTGAAAGTTATATTAAATAATAAAATATCAAATTCTTTGAAAGATATTTAGACCAGTAACGCAAAATCAGAAAACAGCATCCGTACAGATGTCAAACTCTTCGAGATATTCAAGCAGCTGAGAAACTAGCTACTTTGAAGTCGAGATAGGACACGCCTGATGCTAAGACTCCAAAGCACTCTGAATGGTCTTCAGAGGAAATCCGATAGGAACGCGGCCCGTGCAATGCCCAATAATAATACTATAGGAGACCTTCCGTCACGCGCTGAATACATCCTGGCTCCTGCGCCTTTAACAGCTTACACGATACACTCTTGTGTTCATAGTTCGAGTATCTACTATTAAGTCTTAACTATTGTAACTTTATTATAATAAATTCAGTGTATCTAAATCGGAAATGCTCATTTCATGCTATATTTACCTGGTGTCTGTTATACTCAACTCGGGTACCTACATATTATCCACGTGACACACATACAAACACACCGAACACTGAAGGGAGCCCGAAGTTAGATGCGGATTATTTTCGCAACTATATGTTTTGATACACATCTTCATTGGAAACATTCGCATTGGTGAGCTCCTCATAAAACAAATCCTTCACAGACAAAAGTCGGTTGCAAGTACCTTACCAGAGACCAGATGACAGCAAATCAAGATAAAAACACCTGAAGGATCTTCATAGCCACTAGAAGCGAATGGAAATTGAGTACTTAAAATATAAATGTTTTTTTTAATAAAAATTAAGTAAAAGTATTTTAAAGAATGGATATAAAATAGTGAGGGGTTCTATGATACCGAGGCATACGTCGCTTCCAGTCTAGCAATATCCAGCTCTATGGGAAACATTCGTGCCTTCATCCTGAATTGAGGTTTTGAAGTATTTCTGGTTGCATGTGAAGTGTACGAGATTTGGATGGCTGGAAGTCGCTTTCATATTAACTCAGCTATATATACGCAATCTGCAATATCAAAGAATTGAGTCATGATATAATACCAAAGTATTATTGCCGGCTGGGAGAAGATTGATTCAGCGATATTATTTCAAGCATAATTTTATTGCGGATTGATCACAAATAAACTGATATATTAAAAACACAATTTATATACGCTAAAGTAGTACGTTAAATACAATGTAATAAATCTCGCTATTACTTATATTTTTACTAAGATGACTTTCAAATCAAGTTTTAAAAATACTTGATGGTGGCAAACAATTAGAATAGTTTTTAAAAAATGCACAAATCTTTACTTTTAACATGAACTTGGTAATTGATTTTTCAAAGATAAAATTAAGGTTGAGTTTTGTTCTGCTATACTGAAGAAACATACATTACGAAACCGGTTGACGTTAAATAGTACAAGTTGACCGATTATTTAAAAATATATATTTTTAAGTAAAGTAATTTATATTGAATTATTCCAAATAATTAGACTATAGTTTCGGCTATCTAAGCAGTTATCAACTGATAATGGCCTAGACTAATAACTTCCAATTATTTGAAAAATTAAATATAGAACCAACAAATTATGTTTGATTTACTCTGCTGTTGGTGATTGCGTGATTAGAAGAAATATAGGTCATCGAATCCCCCGGAACGATGACCTATATTTCTTGAGAGACCTAATGGTGCTTTCTACTGGCTCTCCTTCGCACTTCTTGCGACCTAGACAGGGAATTTCTGCCGGATTGTGACTGAGTTCTGTGACTGCAACACATAAATGTGACGTCTACCTTCCCCTTTTGGGAGTGTATGATTTCTATAGCTTCTCTCTAGCTGCCTTCTGAATTTAATGTGATAACGAGTCTTACATCAAATTGAACAGGTATGTCTCTGGTTCGACGATACCGGAGCCAACTTATCATGGTATTATGATGATAATTTTAATAATGACTGAATAATAAAAAAAATGTAATATTGATGAATCGAAACGAGAGTAAACAACTTTCAAAACGATTCGGGATAGGGTGTAAATAAATAAAATTATTGGTTGATCAACAATGGAGTTCTATAAAAAGAATACCGTTTATATTAAAAATATAAAGTAATTTATTAATAATGTGGACCGATTCAAAGTTGTTTTTTATTTATTTATAGCTACTCGAGCATGTGAAGTAAAGTGGTACTAAAATATTTATAATGAAATTTTGAAAAAAATTACCTAACCATACGTGTAATGTTACAGTTGACCTTTTTATTGATTTATCGTTTTGTAGGACACTTATGAAAAAATATCCTTGTTATTCTTACATACGCAGCACAATTTTTTATTCAAATTTAGGATGCTCTGTAGTCACAGGTGTGTATTATGAACGTAGTTTGAGCTTAGAGAGCAACCGTGGTCAAGTTCACGACAGGGGCGGGTGAACCAGGACGCGGTTGTCCATTTAAGGTCGCAGAGTTTTATTTCTGAAATAATTCTACAACAGATTGAACCAATCGAAAAATAAGCTGAATTTATTTCTATTCGCCTACTGTTTGAAACCATTTTTGAAACGCTATATTTATAAACGTATGGGTATGTTTGAATATAATAATTTATCATCAAAACTTGATACATTCTAGATTTATGAACATCGACTTTGTAGAAATTTGTATCCCTACCAGTGTGTCTTAGGCGGGGTTCATTATAGATGGGTTTTTTTTATCAACGTAGTTATATACGAATTTTTTCTGATTAATTTTAAGATTAAATATACGACTGACAGCTAAGCCTATATGGTTCACCATATTTGTATTTCGAACATTGCATTTCAGTGTAATCTTTACTTATAATTTACTGCGTGTGGTTTAGAGGTTACAATACTATCTAGTGGTCGGGGGCTAGAGCCTCGTTCCAGGAGGCCATCGAGTTAGTCCCATTTTCATGGCATAATAGTGTTAGTGTTATATATTGATGTGACATGTATTCCGTGTACGCATCTTTATTTAAAATATATATTTTTTTAAATTTATTTATTTGACATTTTAACAATTTTTTATAACATGAATTAAGTATTTAACATTTTTAAAATCACATGGTTTTTCTTTCGCCTACAGTTACGAGAGGGAGTTACACTACAATAATTTTATATAATACCTTACATATTCTATTCATTGTCCATTTGTGTGCTTCTGAAGTGTTCTGTAATATTGTTTATTTTCCAATAATGTGTTTTTGAAGTGTTCATTTAGTTTCTTTTTAAACTATTTAATATCCTTTATTTCTTTAATTTGTGTAGGGAGGCTATTGAAATTTATTATCCCTAAATATATAAATTTTTGCTGATAGTGTTTGGTGTTACATTTAGGGATTTTAAAGTTATTTTTAAGCCTTAATGATGCACTTGTTTCAAATTTTACAGTTATATTTTCATTAATTAATTGATTACTTGTGATTTTTTTGAAAATGTTTTCTATTTTGGGAACTGGGAATTTAGCAAAAAGTGTATGTGTTGAAAAAGTTTTTTTTTTTTAAATATTACTTTGATGATTGTTCTCTGTATTATTTTTTACCGAGTTCATTATATTGTTGTATGCTCCTCCCCACCCAATTATTCCATACTAGAGTAGTGAGTGAAAAATAGCAAAATATACCTTTGTAAAATTATTTATACTTAAAATGTTCCTCAATCTTATGAATATATAAATACATTTTCTTATTCTTTTCACTAATTCGCTAATATGACTATGCTATTTTAAATGTTGATCAATAATCACATATAATTAAATATTAGGGATTACGCAAAACACGGTCCAGAGTAACGTTGGGTAAGATGTCTGGAAGAGTGGGACGGCGTGAGGTGACTATACTTTTCTCAGAATTGTTTAATATAGTACAAATTTATATGGTTTATTATATTGAAGATCCTAAAAAGAATCTGCGTAATTTGAAACGATTGATATTCAAAATAATACACAATAATCATATCGGGAGGAGGGTGTTGTCAGGAGGTATTTTGCGCAGGGTTCCAAAGAGTAAATATGCAACCTTCTAAACGGTGCCTTTTTTTGTGTAGGCTTCTATTCTATGTATTTTTAGAGTATTTCATTATTAAGCTTTATATTTTAAGTCATAAGTGCACAAATTTTCGAACCCATATGTTACACTTTTCAAATGAATACATCTATCGTTCCATTATTTGAAAGCCATCTACTTTGATTTTACGGAATCTCAAATATCTTTGAGTAAACCGATAGCAGACGCCATTACTTTGCCGTCAAAAAGTACTGTCGCTGTAGGATAGTTGGATAATGCACCTTCCCCGGATTGGAAAGAGATTCAGGTTCGAATTCCGGTAGCGCAACAATAATATTTTTCGATAAAATTGATCTTATATGTATATCTTTCTATTAGTATTTAAAATATCACAGACCTGTGTTCTGAATAATTATAACTTTACAGTAAAAATGAGTTCTTCTTAATAAAATATTATATTATTTATTTATATTTGACTTTTTCTCCTATTATACTGCCATACATGGAACAACGAATAATAAGTTTAATTAAACTTTGATAATTATAACGTGTTTGATGACAGACCTCTTTAAAATGGCATATGAATTAGCGACCCCCCGGTGAACATGGCGGTGATGTGCGCAATATGGATATCCGTTTCCATCCCCCCGCGCCGCCCCCACGCAACTTCCTGTGGCCGTCACACCCGCCACAATGCAGGAAAGCGATGCCAGAACCGGGAAGCCGAGAGAGCAAACACCGATATCAACATACACGTAACACGTGAACTGCGCCCCCTCCCCGTGGGTAGGCGAGCATGTCAAATTACATACTAAAGTAGTTACATAAAAGTGATGATCTTATTCCATTTATAGTTTTAAATAAAAAATAAATAAACTGTATTTGTTCTTATCATCTTATGTATGTATATTTAAACTAATGTAATTAACTGTGCAGTATTTGAATTAAAGTTAAATTTGTTTATTTGGTATTACCAATACTTACCTACAGCCTCAATTTATAGTCAATTATCTGTCAGCACGCCACTCTTTTAAAAAGCGAGTGCATAGATTGATAGTGTACCTAATGATTGACACGAAGTTTGATCACTTGAGGGATGAGCAATGAAAATGAGGAATTAGTTAAAGTTAGATATTTTTTTTCTCAATTGAATGACCTTTAGAATGCAAAAAAAAAAAATTATATTTATATTTATTTTCCATAATCTGTATTTACATATCATTAAAAATATTGTTAAGATAATTTTCTTTCATGTTGTAAAAGTTTTGTAGGTACTACACAAATATTTATTTTAATTTTGTTTAGATTATACTATGGTTTTTTATTTTATCTTGTAAATAGTCCACAGTCAGAACGAATGAACGACAATATATATATTAAAATTAAAATAAAAAATTAACATGTATTGGTACTATATATAATATACACTGTTTAATAATACTAATTACAGGGGCATTTTATTCTTCTCTCTCGCTCCGCTTCTATACTTCTAAGACGAAAGATTATTGTAAATTATTTTAGTTCATATTAATTCGAGATAAGTAGTGAAGTATGACTATTATCGGATAAGATGGCGACGGTTTTTATAGACACAAATATTTTAAAAAATTACACAAAAAATAAAAACCCTAGGGTAAGGAAACGATGTTTATTACTTCCTACAATAAACACCCGATTTCTGAAAAAGATATCTTTAGAAACCTAACAACGATTAAATGTATTTTTATGGGTGAAAATAAACGTCACATAGAGATTGTTTATTAGAAATCAAGAAGATAAATGTTGACTTATTAGTTTTCCGATAACTCTGTTTAAATAACATTCTGTAAAAATATGATTAGGATATTGTTCGGGAAAGCCATTTATTTGATAAAAGTATTTTATATATCCGTCAAAACAAAAACATTTTTATACCAATCCATAAATGATAACATCTTCGTCCATCATTATAATAATATTTTTCTTCGAAAATCAGGTTTTTCAAAATAGATGCCAACATATGAAAATTGGAGTCTGGAGAAAAGCTATTATGATATATTATTTAGTTAGGGATGATTTATCGTTTAAAAAAATAAGATTTCTCAAAAAAATTTACTGTACAGTAATTACTACCAGAAATTTACACTTTTGTTTGCATGTTAGAGTTACTATGCTAAATGTGGTGTATAATATTCAATATAAAATACATTAAATATAGGGAGAGGAAATAAGGCGGCCAGAGAGAGGGGATGGTACCTATGTTTTTCGTGGGATCTCAGAGTGGCTTTGCATAATTTGAAGTGGATAGCACAACTCTACTACCACGCACTAGAGCATTCTATATAATACAAATTTATATTGGTGTGAGGGGGTGGGGTGGCCAAGAAAGGGGAGATTGTGCCTATGTTTTGCGCCGGTTTTTTAACAGTAACTATGCAAAATTTGTCTAGATCGGACAAAGGGTGTAGGAGTTTACAAAGAACAGACAGACATTGAGTTTTATATACTGTAACAATAAAAAAGAATCCGAACTTTTATTTAAAGCGCGTGATACCTAATTTTTGAATAGCAGCAACCCCAGCGTCAAGGTGGAAGAATTTTTAAAGATGGCGATTCTATCGCTTCCGTCCACATAACTGCCAGGCACCAATTTTCCCAACTAACCGGAGAATAAAACACGTGCATCGAAGACAACGGCGTCATTTACTCACTATGATTGTCTTAATGATGGATGAAATAGGAATAATAGATTAATCAAATATCCGTTTTGCTAGGTACCAAAGAGTTTTATCGTCGGCTCGAATCATTTTTGATCGTCATGCCCTGTATACACGATTAGACGAAAATGGATGCTGCCTGCGGAGTACCAGGAAAATAAACACCTCGTTATACGCTGAACTCTTTCGATACAATCTAGTTAACTGTTTGACTAGTCTTCTGCATCTCTGACCTAGAATTTCTGTGATAATTTGCGTCGCATATAATATTTGTTCTCTGTACCCAGACTGAAGCCATGACATATACCCTCGAATACTCATTTTTCTAGTAGAAATCATTTAAAAGGCACGTTTAGTCATTAGTTCCGCATAGTATATTGCTTGATTTAAGTATAATTTTCACACAAAAAATTGTTTAATGATTTTTTTTGACTAAAATAATAATATTTCAAGTTTGTTTTAATTGTGTAACAATCTTGAAAGTCAATTTCTTTTGAAACTTCCATAATCGGGAGTTATGCTTGTTTGAAGTCTTATTGAAATAAGTTTGGTTAATTTTCTTCTTTAATTGCGCTAACAAATTGGACCTCTATGTTTTTTGTAACAGAAAATCTTTGTTAAATTGAAAACCTCTTATAATGCTCTCCTAAATATTGATCGCTTATAAATTTTCCGTAAGTACAAGGGACAATGGAACCAAGCAGATTGTGTAAGTATGCAATCCTGGTATTGAGACATATTGACTCATGTTCTATTATCTGATGCAGTTGGTATAGGGTTAGACACCCCTTCCACAAAGATTAATATAGTGCATCTATTCGGGCTCAATGTATTTAATAAAATATATTATACCCATTTTAAGATCGTGAAATATATTTTTACATTTATACAGTAAAATTATGTATCATTGAATAATTATTATAAATAGATATCCGGAGAACGTGCATTAACCGATTATGCTATAGCACACTTACGGAATCTCAAATAAAAAAATAAAGCAAATGGCTTTCAAACAATGGAACGATAATATATGTATCAATTTGAAAAGTGTAACATATAGATTCAAAACTTTATCATTAATGTACTGTGTGCTGTAGCATAATCGGTTAATGCACGTTCCCCGGATAGGAAGAGATCCAGGTTCGAATCCCGGTAGCAACAACAATATTTTTCGATAAAATTGATTTTATATGTATATCTTTGTAAATAATACATTTAATTTGTATTTAATAAATTTATCATTACGCCTAATATAATTCAACCTTTTATTTTAATATGTATTTGAATTTTTGAATATTTGAGTAGACTTAAGAGGTGAAATATGAATTTTTACTTTAATAAAACTGTATAGGGTAGATGTACATATAATTGACAGCGTCACAATAATTGACATCTTATATTTGAAGTTCAAAAATAACATTTTCACTAGTGATTTTTTTGATAGATCGTGGAATGAAACAAGTCTAAAATAATAATGTTAAGATCGTGAAATGAAATATTAGCAGGTGCTGGTTGGTTATTAATTATTAGATAGAAAGGAAAACAAAGGAATGAAATCTAAAACAATAAATTACTATGAATACATATTTTTTTGGTTTTTGTAAATTTACAATAGTTAACGTATTGTTTCACTGTTTTAATATGTCTGGTAGTTTAGGAGGAAATGATTTAACTATTGTGGATTTTGTAGCTCGATCACCGTCATTGTACAAAGTTAGTATACTGTATATATTTCTGCTAGGATGTTTCTCTAAGGGTTCCGCCACTTCATGCTGGAGTTAAAGTTTCAGAACGGATGTTGGAGAGAGAATGGAAGGGGGACTTAGGGGGAGACGTTGGGGCGGTTAATTCAAGTCTTAAAAATACGGTATGTTATTAAAATGAAACACAAAGGCTGGCAAATCGTTCCGTTTTCGATTTTCTTTCGTCAAGGCGAAAAGAGAAGAGCCAAAGGCGTTTTTGTAAAAAGAATAATTTAAATTGTTAATTTAATTAATTTAAAAAAAATTCTAAATCGGTAAATTTATTCGAATAATTATGCTAAATAAAGTAGTACTTTTTTAGATAAATTTATCCACAGCCCGCTTTCAAACGCATTCCGTAATTTATTCGATTGAAAAATGAAACCATTATTAAATCTCTTCCAATTTTATATATCAACGGAATATAAAATAGTAAAATAGGTTCATATTACATTATACAAGAAGAAATGAGGTTTGCTTAAAGATTAGCATACACATACAAGTGCGAAATGAATAAATAAATCTGAACTGTCGGAATGGCCTAACAAAGACTTGCTGTAAGAGGGTAAGATGGTAAATAAAATATGTGACGGGTGAACAGAGGAACCTGAAACGATCAAGAAAATTAGATGAAATAGAATAATCCACAAACGTGTGTAAGTAGAATATGTATATATTAAAGTGCGGTAGGAGTGTACCAGGATAGAAGAATAATGATTAGATCGTTACTACTTTATACCTAGATAATACGCTAATATATTATTCATTTATCAAGTTTTAATACCGTATATCTTCGTGTAATTATTATTTTCGGGAAGAAAAATTGGTGTGTTCAAATATTACAAAAGCTAAGTAAATTATGTCTTCAATCTTCACACAATCAAAATAAATTTCATCAGTCAATTAATGTTATCGGCTATTATTGATTTCCTTAATACCATAATGGGCTTAATCGATATTGTTAACAGATAAATGTAATTTTTTTATCAAATTAAATGATCTCGTTCACACATGTTTGCCTTTTTCCAGTTTCGTAAACCTTCCAAATGTATTAACCATCAATCAGCTTTTCAATGAAATTTCACTGATTACGTTATCCATTTGAGCAAAACGTAATTATCACGGGAATTTTCCACATTAATTACAGAAAATCTTCAAAACGCCCACACAATAATTGAATAATTGGATACGAGGGGTACAGGAATAATATCTCACTATTCAATTGATGAAATAGGGAAAAACCACAGACTACCAAATATATAGAGATGAACTAACGCAAATTATTTATTTCAATATTTTCAATTCGGTATCACATGATCACTTTGGGACCACTTATGCAATCAAATAGCTCCACGATTTAAAAAATATATAATATATATGACTCGTTTGAAACGAAAATTTAAACGCTGACAATACAATATGCATTAATGTAAAAATTACGTCTTGTTTACAAAAGATTTAATTTTCGAAGAGTAAATACATTTACTGTTGCATAAATGTGTCATAAACTATCGGATTTATGTTTCCACCAATAATGTATGTAGAATGCCCCTCGTCCCGCAACTAATGTTCCAAACCCGTTTCCTATATGTACACTTTATTTCATGTCTATTCATTTACTGGTCTGTGGGAAAAACGCATTTTTAACTGATTTTACAGCCAGAGCGGAGATTTTAAAGTTGATATGTTTTTGATAAAATGGACTTGCTGGATGGTAATATCAATTGCGAAACTGCCACTATTGCCAGACAATCATTTTCAATGTCACCCTCTAATTTCGTCAATTGGATTTTGCGGTTTTGTTTCTATACCTCTCACATATTGTTGGGTTCAAGAAAGTTTTTCATTGATGCCTGTAAGAACAGCTATTCATTAGTTTTAAAATTCTTATTTGCTGGCTAATTTCATAAAATCTCAAAATAATATAATATGCAAATTTTATAAACCCCGGAGAGTTAAAGTTGGTGATATTTATCATTCCAGTTGTGAAAGGTAGTTTTTATTAGAAGTAATGCTATTCAACAAAAGAGAGATTTTATAAATTATTCAAGTCAGAATTAAAGCAAAATTTAGTTTCGTTTCGAAGGTGTTGTGAATTTGTAATTTTTTTGAATAAGTTATAATTTTCAACTTTGCGGGACTAATCTGAATAACAAAGTTTACCTTTGTACGTGCTAAACTGAGGCTCCGGTGGGCGTCACGATAATAGGATAACGTCATATATTATTGTGACGGAAATAACAAAGAATATTTCAATTAATTAATTATTAAGAGAGTTGTTGTAATTTGACACTAAGTGCAATATAATAATTATAAATTGTGAAAATGGAACAGAAAAATTCATCCAATAAAAAAGAAATGTGTTTTAAAAATATATTAATCACCTGTTCAAATAAAAACATTATGGTTCAAATTTGACTACTAGCTCGCACAAAAATGAGATACAGATATATTGCAGGTTTCCTGAGGTTTATAGAGAAGCTTGAAGAACGTTTGTGCAATCGGCCTTAGATCTGAATGGCCCGTAATGCTAAATGATGATGATATTTTAAGTGCCCGAATTTCGAATTGTGGTTGCCAAGCGAGGAAACTATTAAATGTGCTACACAGCATTATCGTTTGAAATATCCGGAGGTAGTTAATGTAACACATAGTACCGGTGGAAAACTCGAACACAGGAAGACGCAGTTTATCACATTTGAACGATTTGATTAGATCTATTTGTAAAAGAGTAAGGAAAAATGTTAACAATTATTTTCCCAAAAAAGAGAACGCCGAGTGTCTTGTGGGAACGTGACATTTTTCATTTTTTATATTTTGATATTCATCACAATAGATTTTTATTTTAATGCATGAATTAAATGGTCGATTTGGATCTGATAGATCCGTATTGTGAGTAAGTAATTTTAACATAATTTATTCAATACGTTGATATTTTATCTTCATTATTATTATTCTTACTTCTACAACCACTGGTGGGTCCCAGTTTCCTCAATAATTTTCCTCCATTGATCTGTTGATTACTACAGGCTGTTTCTCTCCTTTGCAGGATTTCTAAGACAGTATTTAACGATATTGTCACTCATAATATTGTAGAGACATTTCACAAATTAATATTCGAATTAAGGAAGTTATCTGGTGTGGGCGTCGGCCAAAATGGAAATTTATACACCGAGAAAATCCTGTTCCGAGTCTACACTGCGTGCATGTCTCATGTCATATCATTTGTCGTCGTTAAGTAGCGGTAATTCCATTTTTTTTAAATCTATACCTAAATAATAAAATAAAGACATCGTGTTGAAAGAATTAAATAAATTTGCCTACTTTCAGTGATGTAAAACACTAAAAAATGTTTTAAATTATTAAGTAGAAGTAGCCCAAGCGCGGGAAAAGATTTACATTTAATAGAATCAATATGTCACTCATTTTTTTAATATTCAACAATGACTTCCAGTAGGTACTGAGAGAGGATTTTTGTAGTACTGATACATTTTAAGATATTACAGAAAAAAAATTACACGTATAATAATAAAATGTATATGTACAATTAAAAGCATTTAATTAACGCTTTTTGTATTCTTCCATTTGTCATATATACAACATTCGACAAAATTAAATAATTTTTTTTTTAGGAGAACACATTCTTATTGTGAAGTTGTAATTATTCAGAACATAGGTCTGTGATATAATTACAACTTCATAATAAGAATGTGTTCTCCTAAATAATAAAGTTGTATCAATGTGTCCAAAATTTAATAAAAATGAATTGATAATTCTGGCGTCTGCTATCAGTTTACTCAAAGGTATTTGAGATTCTGTAAAAATAAGGTAGATGGCTCTGTCAAATGATGGAACGATTAAATGTATTAATATCAAAAAGGTAACATATAGGGTCGAAAATTGTCGCTAAAAATAATGTCTCTGTAGCTTAGTTGGATAAAGCACCTTCCCCGGTTAGGAAAGAGATCCAGGTTCGAATCCCGGTGGCGCAACAACAATATTTTTCGATAAAATTGATTTTATATGTATATCTTTATCATTAATATACTTAATTCATATTTAAATAATTTTTCAGTTAGCTGTGATATTTCAAGTATTACGAGATTATTTCAAATTAAATTTATATCACAGTTGTGTATATCCTTTCATAGATTAAACCATCGGCTAATCTTGCACGATTGTTGTTGTCAATAACCCTTGCAGTGCTTCGCTGCACATCTGCATCATGCTCAAAAGAACTATACATCTCTATCACCGTAATCTGGCCACTTTCACGTCGCAACGAGAATATGCTTATGGTAGAAGGGTTGGAAGTTATCAGTTTGTTTTCGTGTGCCCAACCTTTCTACCATACTGGTTTGGTTTGCCAATACAACTAATATTTAACTGTCGGTCTTAACGGCTGACCCCGGCAGTCAAGAGCAGTGACGAGCGGTTAGGAGTGACGGAAATGATTATTTAGATAATACATTAATTATATTAGTTAATTTATGTTATTTAATTATATTAATTAATTAATATTAACACTGTTCCAATTTATTTCTACACTTCATTCATTTTAAAACTTATTTGTTATTGAAGGTGTTATATGATGAAGATGTTGTTAAAGTTATTCTACTTACATTTTTATCTACTAAGGAACATCAGTCATGTACACCCTTCCTATAATCATAAGTATTTTTTTCCAAATTGGTAGAAAGCACATTATTTCGCAAATACTCGGTAGTTTATTTTTCAGTGTACGAACAACAAATTTTAATGTCCTCGATCCATACTTATTGGTGATTTTGGGAATGTTATATGTAATAATTATATTAACTTATTTTATGACAGTAAAAGAGAATAGAAGGTGTTAAAAAAAGTAAAACATAATACTTTCATACATCAAAGCCTTCAATTATAATTAATCCATATAATGCTGGCCCAGTGATCTAGTGGTCGGTGGTTCACGCCTCGTTCCAGGACACTAGCAAGTTAGTCCTATTTATCACAGTACATGTGTTTTTCTTAGTTTGAACATAGTAAGAATATTGATGTGACATGTATTCCGTGTACGCATCTCTATTTAAAAAAAAAGTAAACTGTGTCTGTTTTAACATAGATTTTTCTAGACAGGCGTAGTTCAATATCACTTTTATGATTAATCTAGAAAAAAAAAAAAATACTTTATGATATTATATACATTCGCTAATTTTTTTATCACATGAACTTTCGAAGGAGTGTACGTGAAGTTCACAGACAAGTGGACATTAGATTTTAAAAAAAAGTTTACTATGATTTAAGATAAAGCGTTTGAGATGATAACGCGTCACTCGCTCCAGTTTACATTATCCTGGATAAGCGAATGGCATAATTGTGTGAGAATTTCATGTGGGAGCTGGTAAAGTTTCATTTCAAAATGTAAGATTGGCCATGATTATTTTAATTGATAAAAAATTCATACTTAACCCTTCTAGATTTCTGATAATTATTGTAAATCTCACAAGTGAGGTATTTTATAATAAATATATATAGTTTAGATTTTTCACTTCATTGCAGCCATTATTAGGAATTACTGACGTCAAAAGCTTGAATTTAAAAACGCTTCTATATGGTCAATACATACTATTGAACGTATGATTTTAACAATTTTATTTTTAATAGAAATGTATACATGGCTTCGTAATTATATTATAATATCAATATTAAAAACATATATGTATTATTGTCACAATAAAAAATATTATCCACAATATTAAATCCATATAAAAATTAAACAGACATACACAATACAAAGATGATATCGGTGTATTTCTGTACGCATAGCTTGGAAACCTGTACATTCATGAAAATAAGTTCTAGAAAGGGTATTAAAACCGTGATTTATTTAAATTATAATTAATTCAATCGTTTTCGAAGATATATGTATTATACAGAACATTTATAAATAATACAATATATTGCAAACAAAACATTGACAACGCAAATAAACAAAAGCACTATGATCGTATGATACATTGCAAAATTGTTACATGGCTTATTTGGTAAACATCTCAGTCGGCCATATATACCAAAGTGATTGAGTCACGTAATGCATGGAGAACAATCCTATTGCTACGGAAATCTCATCTGTCTCTTACACTTATAATGGTACCTGCCTACAGTATGAATACACAGTAAACAAACATTTGTTCTCATTTGAGTTCTTTGATGAAAAATAAACGTAAGGCGCCTTCTCAAACTAAACAATTCACTAAACTTGATATCTATCTAACACTATCAGTAAAATACCATACTTTATTAAACGATTCTAAAATATATTTGATTAAATAAAAACCAAAACACTCCATGAACTATTATATTTATGGGAACTCAATCTTTTACCTTAACCTAATCTTTCCCTGAGATATCCTATATCTTTTTTAAGGGTAAATTGCACTTCCATTCTATAGCGTGGTATAACTGACTGAAGGGGCAGAAGGTTACGTGTTCAAATCACGTCGGGGTCACCAATGTAGGGATCGTGGTTATAGAATATTATTGACATGTGATAATCTTAATTGTGTGATCGTATCAGAAGGTTTAGAGGATGGTGAGACTGAAGCCCCTAACTATCTTCTAGTCTCACACGTGTTAGTGCATGTCGCAGTGTATATAATGTACGTGTGTGATTATTTATGTTAGCACTTACAAAAGTTGGCGTTTATTGCTGGATAAATTATAAAGACAGGTTCGAAGTGTATATAGTTAAATGCGCGTATGAAATTGAATACTGGAGTGGCTCGCTCGAGATGTTGATGAAAGGACAGTTTGCGGAAAAGTGATCGGCTAGTTTCGTGGACTCGTCCGTCACGATGTATTAGCATCTGCTTATTGGTCAGTTCGTTTCGGCCCTATATGGCTGTTCGGTGAGTCCCTACGCAGCCATATCTGTGGGGCGCGTGCAGGATCACCCCGGATGACTATGAATCTAGGATCTAAGGACACACACGCACCCACAGATTTTCAAGGTTTTTTTTGGTGATTTATACATATGTAATATATTCAGTGCGACTTGTAGTGACGTTCTGGTTATTTTTCGAACTTGGTTTGTTCATCTTGTTGGAGTACGACCTTTCGCTTATCGTTTTTGTAAATTCCTAGTGTTTCGCTGCCTGTGTTTAGCAATATGCCTAAGGAATGTAAAAAATATTATCTTGCATTTTGCGGAGAGTTGTTTTTTGGAAAGAAGTTCCTCTTAAAGATGTTGAACATGTGTCTTTCCTTCTTAGGGTTCATGTTTCAACTTCACAGAGCGATATAGAATACCAGGGCTTTATATAGTCAGAATTTTATATTTCTTGAAATGGGGTGATTCTTCCAAACGAATGAAGATATACTCAATCCAGTCATTATTTTTCTGTTTTTAGTACCATGAAAGGTATTCTTGCCTTCAGAATGCATTGTCTTTCAGCATTCCGCTGTATTGTCATTGTGAAGTGACTTAAAAACTTTTCAATTTCAGTAAACACTATTTGCGGTCCCGAGTTCTGTATAATAAGTAATATTTATAAAATAGTCTAAGTAAAAAAGGAAAATGTGAAAATATTTACGACTACGCGAAACCACGCAAAACACGAAATATTTTTTCGGACAGCTAAGAATACCGACAGGCATCTTTTTTATTACATCCCGTGCTTCGACCAGTTCAGTGGTTCAAATAAACCACCAGTGCGCGCTTCGGTCGGTCGAAATCGAACGACAAAAATAGCAAAATTAAAACAAGTTAGTGCAGTTCATATATCATATGTGTGCTTATTGTTAATCGGAAACCTGGGAACCAGCTATCGAAGGCATTTATATAAACAACATTATTAGAAAGAGTCTAACAAAAACCCTCAAAAAAGACGTTTATTTTATTTACATCAAATGTCGCATAGATGGACAAATAATGATGAATAGAGAAACTTGACATTAATATTGGGAAAAAATCATCCAAGTCAACCATTAATTCATTCAGTATTGTTCTGATATTGAGCCCGACGATGAGATATCAAAATGAAAAGTCTTTGTGTAATTATATGAAAAAAAAAATAGTGAGAACAAAATATTGGAATGAACTCAAAAATGGGAGTAAATCGCACTGGATAAATCATAGATATATATTATGTCTTAGAAAACGTCAATAGAAAACTATCTTCAAATGAAGTCAAAACAAATCACATTATTTAATCTAATCAAATTTTAATTTTTATATTAATATTTATAAAATACAAATAAGTAATCATAATCAATAAAATAGGATTAAATATAACATCTACATTATTAAGGTTGACAAAATGAAAACTTTCATAATAAAATGCCCAGCTTTTTGACAGTGTAAATTTCCCTCTTTCAAAGGAAACTGCTGTCCTGTGACGCAAATTACATCAACGGAATTTTTGCTTTAAATTTACATCAACTTGTTGGCGTGTGATGGTAATTTATGATTTGTAAGGGGTTATCTTATCGCCCGTTATGTCAAACGTTATTAGATTTTTGGGCCGAATATTTGTGAGTTTGAGTGGCATCCTTCACGCTCCGCAGTGGAATCAGCCTGCGTGTGTGTTGGACAAATACAATAAATGTGTATACCCCCAGAATGTTACAAAAATATCGCTGTGATAAGATTCTGTGATTGGATATCTGCCGCCACAAGGACTGCTGCATATTATACGTCACTGGTTTCAGTTAGATTATATATACAAATATTCATTTTACTCAATTTTTCCTTATACATTTTACTTTTAAAGAATTTATTTCAAATTTTTTTTTTCAAGTAGGCACTTGCACATCTTTCATTATCAATTTCAAAAAGTGCTCAAATTTAGTTATTTCTATATACCTTATGTAAACACTATCTGATAAATACGGTGTATGGACAAAAGACTAGGAAAATACGGGATGTAAGATGGGTGGAAGAAATTTGGGAGAGGGACAGGAATACGGAACAGGGTGGCTGAAAGACCAACCAGAACCAGGAAGAAACACGACCCACCTGAGAAATGCTCTTTTAGGTATCTGGATTGTCTTCTTCCACTGGATCCACAGATCTTCTGGCTCTAGGAAATCACACTTCGGCGATGGCACGAAGTACGATGACACGTAAAATGATAGCACTAATCGGTATGCACGGTAGCGAGAAACTGATTACACACAAACAGTACACTATCAGTCCGGTCGTGTTCTGCGTATAGGTGGGGGAAACAGGTAGGTAACGGAAAGGAACCATTATATCTACGTATGTCGTGTTCACATGCGCGCACAAGGCGACCGGCGATTCATGAATAAGTTATAAATATCGAACATACGGTAATAGTTAGAAACATCACTAGTCGTGGGTAACGGTTAAGGTGTCTGATTAAATATCAGTTTCTCAGTTAGCTTATACTCTGTATATTAAGCAGAGATTTTTAAAATTATTTTATTCCAAATATCTACATAGTAAGTAATATATATTATATAACAATATTATTTGAACATATATGTTTCCAAATATAATTGTACGTACAGAACGCAAAGGCACGGTACCTATGGCCTACTAGTACTATATATATATATACATATACATACATAATATAATAAATAGTACTATTATATACTATGTATATAGTATTGGAATAGAGTTGTTGTACGTACGATGAATATAATTTTAAAAATATGTACTTTTAATGATATCGCACTGAAGTTGTAAAAAAATAGTTTTAATTTTTTTAATATAATTTCGAAAATGACTGACATTAAATAAGAAACACCATGCCATTAGCGTACAGTCAAATATTTCCTATTATGCTCTTACGGGGTTAATTTGTTTCCAAATCGTGTCGTTCTTCGACGTATCTAATTATCAAAGGCTTTAAACATAGACATAAACAATTTCTTCACATGCTAGATTTATGAATCTGTATATTGGATTATCTCTAAAACGTAAGAACCCCGTATCCATTTTGCACAGTTGTAGATTTATTGTACAACATCGATGCATCTGAGAGAACCAATCGCGGCGCAGTGGATTGAAGCGCAAGGTTAAAAATTCAGAATCAGATCAGGAGGCAGTGGGATCTAGCCTCGACCACCGTAATTTTTATTTTCAGCAAGACATACCAATGTCTGATTGGGTATTTGTCTGCGTTAATTGGTCAATTATTTTTGGATTGGTTTATTTAAAAGCAGGCTTTTTTACTTTTGCGGCTGTGGCCGCGCAATGGCTAACACTGGCGAGGCGCCCACTACCTGTCAAAATCAATCGGTACGGAAAACACAGTGGTTGCTACCTATCAAAAGCAATCAGCGATCTGGTGATGTGCGTAGGGATTTATTCCCTACAAGTGTCATCTACATGTATTTTAAATCAATCGGGAGTGTTTAATTATAATTAAAATATTTATTATAAATATTAATTATGTTATATGAATATCAATATTTTTTAAATGTATATTTGTGCTTTGGAGTGATAAATATGAATTAAAAGTACGAAGTATCAATAGTTTTTCTTCCCTCTCTTTCCTTGTACGCTGCATGAAATTTATACTAAATATATGTAAAATATGGTTATTCTACGTTATTTTTTTATTATAATTATTTTTAGAAAAAGCGAAAGACTAAAATTAACATTCCAAGCATACGAAGAATACATTTTTAATCAATTATTGATAAAATCAAATGTAAAAAATTAATATTCAACTCAACGATTTATAATTACCCTTTTACTTTGGGCAATCAAATACTCATGACGAATTCGCGTTTCGGATGTTCTGACGCTTTCAATTATGCAAATGATAGTGAATCAGTGAGGTTCTCATTTATATGTAGATGGTCCAACTAATGATCCACATCTTCCACTCGCTGCAGAGGAGAAAATGTTCTAACTGCTTTTCATGCTTTTATGGTGTAAGTTTAAAGCGGTGGCCCTTCGCCTAAGTATCAAAATTAAATGAATTTAGATGCTCGTTGCAGTGGATCGCTTTTGATATGTGCGTCTATATTAAAATCTTTTATGAGACAGATTCACGAACAGACAGTAATAAAGTTAAACTGCAATATCTTAGATGGTATCCGGTAAATTTCTCGAAATCAATTGTTCGAAAGTTAAATTCTCCAAATGCTACGTTGCTCGAAATACAAGTTACTCGAAATACCATTGCTCGATTATTAATTGACCGAATTTGGTTATTCGGAGGGTATTACAGGTTAAATTAGATTAGGTTAGGTTAAGTAACCTATTAAAAACATAGATTTTTTATACATTCTTTATTTTTGATTTGTTAATATTATTCTCGACTTGCGTAAACGTTTCTACGTATTGCATAAATTATAAAAATATGATTAGTTTTATTAACTTTTTTGAGTAAATTGTATTTCGAACAATTTATATTCGAGTTTTACGAAAAATTTATACTTTGAGCTATTGATTTCGGGCAATTTAACTAGAACCATTTTAGATATATATATATCAAATTATATATACAAATATATAATTTATTTAACTATTGTGATGATGGCTTATTGAAGGCCCATTTATTATCTATAATATTTTTGACGTTTTATATTTGTTTTGGTTTTTTTTATGCAAATATCTGAGATTAACGTCAATATCATCACCTTATCTATTCACTGCTATATGAAGACTCCTCCACGATTCTGCGACTCTCTTCGTCCTTTGCCATGTCACTCCCACTACCCCGATAATTTCGTCTTTCCATTGAGATTTTGCGCATCTTCAGGGTCTTTATTTTTCTCGTGGGATTCGTGTATTCATGAAAATATTCTGTTATTTGGTTATCTCTACGTTTTAAAATATGACTTGCTCATTAAATTTACGCTATTTAACGATCATTTTATTTTTATCGGCGCTCTAAGTCATCAGCTTCTTTTTCTGTCTCTTCTAGAGATTCCCAGCGTATTTCCTTCCGCACTGCGATCTATCGTCTGGAACTTCAGAGTTAGCTTAGTTTACAGAGTTCAGATTTAATAACCATATATAATATTTGGTAAAATGTACGGCTCAAAAACTCTTCTTCCATCATAGTTTTGTTTTAATACAAATTGAATAAATCCATTAGAAAAATATACGGAAAAAATCTATTTATCAGAAAATATTTTAGTTGCTACCGAGACAACGCATTTCTCGGGATAGGAAAAGTTCCAAGTTCGAATCTCTGTACGAACTAGAATATTTTTTTCATAAATACTTTTTTATGTATATTTTTCTACTTGATTAATTTTATTTGTATTTAAAATATCCAGAAGATAATAAAATTAATAATTTTGAAAGTTTATAAATAAAAAAGAATTTGATCTCGGGTATTAATTTGTTAAATTAAACAATATTACATTTTCTAACTCATGTCTCCTCTCAATATTCCCGCTATAACCACCCCTCCACCTTCTACCAATAACTCCGCCTCCCCCTCATCTGTTAGTACCTAATTATTTGTATGTCTACCACCTAAAACTTGTTTCCTATATTTTTATATATATTTAGTTTAATACTTCACCTGTATGAGAGTAACTGGGTCTCTCGAAACTCGAGTGCTAATATGTTAATATGCTAACGTGTTCTCTTAATGATAATAATTTATCTGGAAGTACAGTGACGTGATGCTAAAATAGTTTTTTTTACTTATATTACGTGTCACCATTCATCGCCTAACATGTCCCTATTCACCCCATGGGTTGATCTATTCACTCAGAAACTAGGTTATAAGGGACACTTAATAGTAAAACCAGTAGGTATATAATATTTATTAATGGAAAATTTAACCAGCAAAAAAACACTAGCCTTCAGCATAAAATTCTTCTGTGTTAATTAAGATTACCCGAAAAATCTAATTGTTTAATAATTAACGGAATCCTGGTACCGACACTGATGTATAGAAGTGAGACCTAGAGCTAGCAGTACAGTTAGTCATACACGCAACTAACTTAGCTCCAGTTCTCGAATAGTGTCATCATAAATGTATCCTAAAATGTTATTTAGTTTTATAACTTTAGTAACAAAAAATAAGGAAAAATGTTTTTATTTTTTTGTTCACTGAAAAATGACTTTTTGAGTTGTCTTAGTTTTGATCGTTCGATGATATGTTCTGGAAGTGCATGGATTATGGTAGTGATGGTAGACGAACGGTTGTTTAGAGAGTTTGTTGGTCTCTTTACAGTGTAGGCTTGGTTTAGTGAAATGGATGCAGGAGTAGTGGAATAGTGGCTGAGAAGAGGAGAGTAGTGGTAGAATCGGAGGGCCGGAGTAGGGCGAGATGGTGTAGAGAATGTGGTGGAGGGACGGAGGGGCGGAGGGGCGGAGGGGCGGAGGGGCGGAGGGGCGGAGGGGCGGAGGGGCGGAGGGGCGGAGGGGCGGAGGGGCGGAGGGGCGGAGGGACGAAGGGGCGGAGGGGCGAAGGGGCGGAGGGGCGAAGGGGTGGAGAGCGGTTGGGAAAATGAGCGGTGGAAGAAAGAAGGAGAGAAGAGAAGAGTGGCCCAATAAACATGTTTTTTGGGAGTATGGTTTGGTAATAATAAACAGTTTATCATTGTTATTAAAAGAGCAAGGTTGTCTAACTCGTTCGACATGTGTACATATTATGTACCGTACGCCATGTACAGGGTACAAGTGTTACGTTACACACAAGTAGAGTTATGACACTATTTTTATTTATATCCATTCATTATAAATTGCTATTTAGGTTTACTTTTTTGTGTGGGATATAAAATGTATCGTCACATAACGTCTTCTTTAGGTGATATCAACTTACATTGACAATTTATACTGCTCAAATTCAATTTTACAAAATAACATTAGACTAAATTGTAATTTTCATTATTATATTTTACTCAAGCCTATCGTATTACGATATTATCATATATGGATTTTAAACATTTTTTTATATTACTATAAATTTTTTATGACCTAAAACATGGTAGCAGGCAGAGAGATATACCGCGTTGCTAGTTATATATGTATAATAATAATAATAAGAAATACAATGTTGCCAGTGGATAGAAAAATAATTGTTTTACAAATAAAGTCGCGAGTCAGTTAGAATGCGAAATTACCCAAAACAATATTTTGTTCAAGGATACAAAAGCACTTAGTCGAAGTAAGGGACGGACGGTGATAAAAACTCGGTATTGTTAGACGCAGGTGTACCGACGTAGCGTGGGTACAGCAATAAAGCGTCTAACGTGACTAAAGTCACGTAGGCAAATGCACCTTAAGGGATGCATCACCATAGGCGATCAGTCCGGACAGAACCTCAGCCGGGGAAGTAGCTCCACAAAAGCGGAGATTTTATTTTCAATTAGAAAATAAAATCTATATCGTCTCTGAAATATCAAGCAAGCGCTTTATAGATTGTAATTCCGGGGAAAATTTAAACTGTGCGCCTCGAGTTTAAGCTTAGACTGTGATGTACTCTGCGTTTAATCGTTGATGTGAAAGTATCAAAAAGGGTCCCGCTGGATCTATAAAAAGTTGATAAATATAATTGGTGTAGCGAGAACAGACTGTCGCTATTGCATAAGAATATCGCGTCCAGAGTCCCGGTTTGCCTGGATAATTGGGCATCGTCTTGTCATCAACTACAAGCCTGAACTCCGTCACCCTACGCTGGCACCACAAGGAGCTGACCACACTTCACGTCCAGGATCCAGGACCATCCTAAGAGGTAATCCCTTACGTGAGGGACCTGAATAATCTACATCAGACAAGCGTCAACATAGACAATTTGGCAGAGAAATTAATGCTGGCATGATGAACACAAATATTTAATGTTAATTTTATTGTAATTATTTTTGAATAGCCTTATTTATAAGTATTAAAGTAAATTGCTCATTTTCCACTTTTAACACATGCAAGTATCTTAAAATATAGATTATAAATTTTCTTATATAAAAATATTCTTTCATTTCATAACCATTTGACTTGTCAATATTTAAAAAAAGAACCAGTTAGGCTAGATGCCTCCCCCCTGAACATGAAGCCGAGGCAGAAAGAAGATATTACCTAACAAGTTATTAATTTGTACATTTTACATTGCTCCGATGTGAGACCCCACAATATTTGAACTATATAGAAAATATTTCTTAAATTGATAGTATTGAATTGATAATTATGTTTACAAGCTTACACATATTGTGCTTACGATAACCTCAATTTTTTATTAGTATAATCAAAATTACTAAACATTACCATAGTTGATATGGGATGCACACAAATAAATAAACATTTCCTTATTTTCATAAAAAATAGTAATATATTATAAGCTGGAAGCTATGTGTATGCCAGCTAAATTATCACGAGGAAAGATGAAAACAGTCGAACGCAGTGGAATTGTGATTATTAGGAATATACCAAATAAAAATATAGAAAAGTATAATGTAAAACTTTTTTTTATTTAAATTTATTTTACACTAATTTTATTATACATATATTGTATAAACATGACTTAATTAATTATACTTTTTTTTTTACAAGAATTACCCAACTCAATAGAGAAATCAATTCTCTTGTTTGAATTGGGGAGTATTGTATGTAACATCGATATAATAGCAGAAAAAAAAAGTTTAAAAATGTATAGATATCGAAGAAACGAAAGATGTGCGTTAGGATAGTATGTATAGGATTATATATTCTCTGCCAATTTTTTCGTATTATGTATATTAAGCTTGCAAACTATTTCTCGCATAAAAAAATATTTAAGATTCTTTCGGAACTCCCGTTCGCGTTTGTTGTTTCGGCTAAACATCATGAAGCGTAGTCCTTTCACGAAGCGATAGCTTTGCACATCCTATTAAAATTCTAGCAGGTTTTGAATATCTAACGTATTTTACAAATTTAAATTAGCTCTGGTAATAAATATATTTTATCATTGTTATTTTTTTTTTTTGCTTCATTTGATTGCAGGGCGAAATGCATATGTATTTTTTCTAAACAACCTCTAATAGTTTTGGAACTATTCTTATTCTATTGTGAAGCACATTATTGATGTAAAAACATAATAAATTTTTACGAAGTTTATATAATTTACCTAAACCTATTATATTACGATCGTACAATGTAATAGCGTACGTTTTTATTGATTCTATGGATGAGAGAGAGCCAGTAGTAGTAAACATAGATTATCCGGTATATATTTGAAAAGTCAGAGCGTCTTTGTCGGTTTATTGACTATGTACTGATAAATGCCAAACCACGTCGCACATGATAATTAAATAAAACAGGAAAAAATATGTCAATTCTAATACAAATAAATATGATGTAATTTATTTTTTTACAAAATATAGCGACGAAACAATTATCAGGAAACAAGATAGAAAATAAAACTTAGAATATATTATTATTTTATTTTATATTTTAAAATTTAAAATAATGCCTTTTTGACTATTTACGATAATAATTATAATAAATGAAAATATATATTTACTATGGTTTACAATGATATACACATTGATAAAATTGTTATATTATACCATATTTTTATAAATGTTTAAAAAACTGTTTCCAATTTATAAAGTCTATAATATCATTGACTGATTTGACAGTCACTTCGTGGTGAAACATATTACTTTGTGAACAATATATAATTTTTATTTTCACTTTATACTACACACACACACAAACACACAATTTTTTGAGTTGAATCACCGCTAGTTTCGGGAAGAGCAGTTCTTCTCATCTACATGTGAAAATTGGGGCTGTGGGGCACGTAAAGATTGAAGTGGCTTTATATCCATCGCCCCAATAACCAACTGTATTTAATTTATATTATTATATATATATTATTAATCATAATTTTACTAGTTAACGCAACATTCCTCGGTATTATATTTTAATTAGATACCACTTTTAAAATTGAAAATCACGACTAATAGTATGCACATATTACATAATATATTCATATTTATTCAGAAAAACAATATATTCGTTGTCAACAATCTATATATGTAAATAAAACTGAATGTCTGTCTGCCTGTCTGGCTGTTGTCTATACAGTTCTAGACCCTTAATTGAATCTGAATAAAATTTTGCATAGTTACTTTTTAGAACCCTGCACTCCTCGTTTCTCCTGGCCGCCACATTCTCCTTCCACGGGATATACATAAATGTGCGTTATATTGAAATACATCCTTTTAAAATTTTGCAAAGTTATAATGTATAATATAAAATTATAATGATGCGACCGGTACACACTGACATTTATGTCTGAAATAAGAGATTAAAGTTTCATTCGTGGACCTACACCATTACTTGTAATATGTACTAGTAATGAGAAAAAATGCTACTCTTGATTCAGAGGTGTGATTGTGATTGATATTAAATAATATCAGTGATTGAAAACTGTGACTGTGATCACAGTTTCATTACTAATACGCGTGCGCCGCACAAATTCACAATACACGAAATAAATAAATAAAACATAATTTTGAGCGTATTTATCATTCTAGCGTATATAACTAATATATATATATATATCTAATTTAATATCATCACAAAGAGAATGAAAACCCTTTAAAAAAATATATTTTTTGGGTTAAATACGTAAAACGTTTTGGCAGAATCTACTAGATGGCGCTTATCACAAATTATAACGTCATGAATATTTTCGTTTCACATGCACATTCATCGAATCACGGTTCACGACCAAATATAAATTAAATAAAAAAATGAATCACGAATCACGATATTCCCAGATATTCAATCACTGATAGTGAGTGTGACTCAAAGATACTAGTGATTGACTTACGGTTCGTGATTTTGAGCTCATCACTAATATGTACTAAAAAGACCAGTACATATATCCGTAGTTGATAAAAAATTAAAAATGCAATATTCTGTGTTCTTTATCCTTTGCGCAAGATTTCGCGATTGTTTTATTAAAGTAAACAAATAGTATGTACCGAAGATTACATTTATTAAATTTCAAATAAATTTTCATATTTCAAATGCTACGTACAATGGATCACATTGTTAAATACTCACTGTGATTATTATATGATGGTGATGGTAATTATGGTTGTTATAATCAATAAATCTAAAAATACAAATATCATATGTTGTTTAATAATGATAATTGACAGTAATTTTGGTTGATGTAGCACTTGTAATAAATTTGATCAATAAGTGAACCTTAAATTAATTAAAATTGAAATAAGTTACCATGGATAATAACACAATTGATTCAATGTAAACGTACCTGCATTGATATGCATTTTGTTTTATTTGATCGTATATCTACAAGCAAAAGAAAAAACAGAGTGCCATTATCAATACGATACAATAATTTGGCATTCTACTATTGTGATTAGAGTGCAATGCCTTTTAATTTAAATCAACTAATCGGTTCGCTACATAATTAAAACAATTAACACAATACATTACACGAATTAAAAAGAATTTCCGTACGGATATGTGTTTCAAATCAATATAATTACTAATATGAATATTTGTATCACGATTAACAAAAATATCTCACGAGACGACATAGCAGCATGGAGAAGTTTGCCGCCGTAATTTGCAGCGGGTAAAATATGCTTCACTCTCTCGTTGGCTGGACAGACTGCGTTAAGATTACGAACTTTATTATTTCATCAGCTCTGAGAACTGCAGAATCTCCAACATTATTCTCAATGAAGACCATTGAAAATAATGAAAATTGAATAAATCGTGACATAGTAATGATAATTGTATATTTTTTTATACAGAGTTTATGATGTTTGAGTGGGTAACAAATAAAGTCACAAGACAGGTATAGGTATCAGTGGCATAGCAACGAATTGCCGGGCTTCCATGCAAACTTGTATACTAGGCTACTAACATCCCCCCAAGAACACAATTTTACAATGGTTTTCATATAAAATAATAATTATCGACTTAGCTTCATACTTATTTTCTCGCTCATTAGAGTGGTTTTAATTAAAACTATTAATATTTATTACTTTCTGCAATACAGTATTATCAGTTAGGACAATGTTTTGAATGTTAAGTTTTTTTAACAAAAATAATTTTTTTTTAAGTATATGCCATCTTCTGTTCCATATTATTAGCGAAAAGTATATAAATTCTTTCCATTTATCTGTTAATAGTTAAAATTTTACAAATTTGAGATAATAAAATTACGTGTGCAGACTTCTCTGTGGAGAATATTAGTTGGTATGCTGGTATGGTAAATAGGTGAATAGGTGACGTTCATCCGTACGTCTCAATCTCACTGTCAAATCATGTATACGAGTTTGAGTTTTTGTCTCTTTTTACCAATCTCAAGCCGATCTCTGAGTGTCTTCAAATCAAAACCTCAAAACGTGTACGTAGTACGTACTGATCCAATTAAATATCTGAGATTTATCTCAGTGTCTCATTCCATGGATACGGGCCATTGAAGAACTTTAGTAAATTACAAATCTTATTGCGATTTTATTTCTAATACGAAGTAGCAGTAGACGTCAAACTAGATACTCTTTTAACTGTGAAGTTCATTTCCAGAAAAGATTGAAAAGGATTTACGTCTTGAGAGCTGTACAAACGATCTGTTCGAAACCGGAGAGCATCAAAGGCATTGTCGTAGGTACAAAGTGAAAAGTTTTGCGATCAATGGCCGATGTTATAAACTTAGATCCTTGGGTAAACTCACTTTGAAAATCTAGGCAAATAGTTAAAGAAACAAGCCAACTGAATATTTATTGCTTCATCTACATACATATATTTGGTATATAAAAAATGAAAACAAAAAGTAGGTGTACAAAACGATATTAAGATTACAAAAAATATATAGTATATACACTACGTATATGGTGAATATTATGTTCGAGGCCGATGTTATTTAATTCATAAAAATTTGAAGCGTAGCTCAGGCTGTGTGTGAGGTGGCACTGTCCTGTTGAAACAACATGTGTTGCAGGCTCAATCGACTCAACTCGGTCATCAAAAAGTTTTTACATCATTGCCTCTTGCATCCTGAAAATATATGGGGCTAATGATTCCGCTGGTCCACATGGCGCATCATACAGTAACTCTGGGTGGGTGTAAAGGTCGTTTGTGTATCAATTGAGAATTTTCAATGGTCCAATAATGGTTGTTTTGTTTATTAACAAAACCAGCCGAGTCAAAATGAGCTTTGTCGCTCATGTTGATTTTGTCCAAAAGTTGGATTTGTGTTTGTTTAAGGTTTTAATGACTTCAACACGTTGTTGAGTCGTTAGATACTCTATAATAAATTGTAATTAACTATTGTCTACGACTGCCGAATACAAATTGACAAATATTTGCCAAGCTAAAATGGCAGCCAAACAAAATTGGCCTGAAATATAATATTCACCTTGTGTATACGTTATCCTTAAAGTCTATAATTCAGATATTTCGTAAATATAATGTAATATACTCATTGAATTCTCGAAATAAAACGTACGGCAAAGTAATTGGTAGTGATCGCGAGCAGCTAATTGTGGCCATTGCGCGACTATTGGCAGTGTTTCCGTGCCGATTGATTTTGCCAGGCAGTGAAGTAGTCGCTGTACGGCCACAGCATGTACCGTAAAACTTATTTTTCAAAGTGCAAAATATAATTTATTATAAAAGAAGATAAAAGTGGTCCATTACAATAAAATCGTACTTAACCAATTAACGCAAAAAAATAGCAGACATACTTACGTAACTTAAAATTATATATTTATGTAACTTAAAATTACACGGTACATATGCCATCTGGGGACAGATTATATTTCCGGATGACAATTATTATTATCAATAATTCCGAAAGCTTTGTAACTTAGATAAATATCTCTTTTTAGTGTGATGCATACATAGCGTATTATTCAAGTATATAGTTATTATATATTAAATTAGTTGTTGAGACAACCTTAACATTAAGAATGACTAATTATTAAATATACTGTGTTGCATACAAAGCATAGATGCCGGAAGAATGTCAGGACAGGAAGGAGTTTGGCACTCACCACAATCAGGATTCTGCTGACATCTCCAAAAATGTGGACTGAATATTTTAAACACACTATTTCGTCAAAGATTCCGACACAGTATAGACGCGAAGTCTCGAATAAGTTTAATATTGTAATCTGAACCGTAAACGTATAACCGTACTGGCTCAAGTTCGTCAATCGACTGATCGGCGATGTGGCCGGGTGGGGAAGGGAAAGAGGGGGGAAGCACAGTGTATTAATTTTGTTCAATAATTAATATTTATACATCAAATAAATATGTGTCCCAAACATACTGTATCACCTCATTTTACATTACCTCTGTAAGCCTTAACTAAGTTGACAAAAACGATGATGAACGATAATATATATGTATCCCAGTACAAGTTACCTTCGCATGCGCACGTCTAAGGAATCCTCGGATTTGTTCAATCTTGATACACTAGAAATGCTTTACAATTTATATTGCTTTCATCAAATATTACAACACAACATTAATCATTTAGAATTATTTTAATTATAATAACGAAAATGTTATTCGGTTGCTTCAATAATGTGCCTTGTTCGTTAGATGTTATTTCGGAACATGATCCTGATTTTGCGTGATGCTAATTAAATGATTCGACCAGTTATAAGGAGATGAGATTTAAAAAAAACCATCACCATGTAATTCACTTTTATAAAAAGTCATTTCTTTTCGTAAGTCACGCACTTTACTCACTTAAATTAAGCTTTAAAATACTTGCGTAAACTTAATTTGTAATTCTGCATTTTGTCAATAATACGTTTTCATTTGAAAAAATCTATGAATTTATTATTTAAGGAACAAATCTCTACACTTTGTGTTTTTTTTCAACATGAACATGTAATATCTCTATACTTTGAATGTTAATGTACAAAATTCTTTTGTCATATAATCGTTAAAAAGTTTAATCACAAATGTATCGATTTAAGCATATTTTATGTTAGATATTTAATGGAATGGAATTATACAATATTTAAAAAAAAAGCATTTCGATGCATTCTTTCAACTGCGTCTCAAAGAGTTAAGATGTCGCCAAATATAATTCATGTATTCATCGATTTGATTTATTGTGCTTATGTATATACGATAGATTTACAATTTATCGTAGTACCTGCAGTAATAAAATTTCTACTAAATCACTCCAAATTATTTGTAAAGTTTAGAAACTTTGTTTCCCAGCGGTAACAGGCTTGTGGTTGCTATTGCCTGGTGCTTGCAGAATTTGCCACCGACAATATAAATAATTCATAAATTTAATTTTAACATCTACTCATAAACATCTGTGAAATATTTATTTTATAATTGTTTTTTTTTTTGGCTGGTACTTAGATTGGATAATTAAATATAAATGTAACCAAAGTGATAATCGTTTATAATTCACCGAGGTCTTTAGAAAAAGAAACAATCCAAAAATATCACCTAATTATAATAGTTAAAAGTGAGAAGAGAAACATAATATAACATACTCTATTATTACACAATAATACGAATATTTTCTGGGGCCGATGCTATCAAATCAAATTACAGTACTTGATATATCGTGGATGCGTATTAAATAGTCACACGCGCATTTTTATTTTGTTTAAAAAGCCTGACATTAAAAGAAGTGACATTTGCGTTTACGACCATCTAATATGTATATATTTCTAAACATCTCAGTATAATTATTTTTAGACATCGCTGTATAAAACCGCAGTGCAATTGTTAGAAAACTCATATTACTTCTTGAAATTATTTTCTGCATCGTTTATTCTTTGTTCACATGTTTCTGTCAATTATATTTTATAAAGTGAGCATATTGTGAATTTGCTTGATGCTCGTTCTACTACCGACTTCTGTTGAGTTCTAAGATGAGTTTTGTTTTCATTTTGGTCTTCTTGACTTCAAGAGACCATCAAAGGAAGATATTTTATTTAGTTTTAATATAACATTTTTATTGGCTCCTTCATAATATGCCATTTAGTCAGTATGCAATAGAGGTTGGCTTTTCTTGCTCTTGAATAAATATTTATGTACATTTCATTAATGCAACCCGTATTATTGTATTTTATTAAAAACTAAGCCGTTTTTTTATTTTAATTTGTTCGAAAGGCTTTATTGAAACATTTCACATTATCAGTCAATTTATAATCTTGTTTCTTCACTGCTTAGTCTTATGATGTTTACGTATGATGTACAGCTTAAAACCTTTCTAGAGGTATGTGCAAAATGCTGCAATAAATCGCATGAAAATCGGTTCAGCCATTCTCCAGTAGTTAGTTTATCAATTGGAGAGAAATGGTACGAAACATAGATCAATGGTAGAAAACTCATGAAGAAGACATGATAATAGCAAAGATAAGAGATGATATGATTTGGGTTTGAGATAGTACCATTAAAAAAATATTTATTCCTTGACATTCTTTTATTTTTTTCTTTAAAAATATTGTGTAATCTTTAAGTAGCAATGTTTTAGTTAAACTGAAATAAAATATCTACAAATTTCGAAATGGTAATAATTTATTTCTTTTAAAAGCTTGAAGTGAATTAATTTTATTCTTTAATAATACTGATAATAAAAGGGTTATAAAAATAGAAAAAATGTAGGAATTAATAATAAATAGTGATTACTGAGCTCAAAGGCTCGCGCACATCTTCGGATAGAATGTCTATTATTATTCCCATCTATTTTATAAAAGTTACGTGAAGCCTGCGTTTGACGGGAGTTGACTACCCTGTAGACGCCGCGTGCGAGGTCAGTGAACCTGTCCAAATATCACATTTGTACATGTTCTAAGGGTTTTTGCTGTATGTCGCTTGAATCAGACATGAAGCTAAGAATATCGAATGGCGTATTTTGAAAGGTATCTTAGATTTTTTTATTGATGTGTGGAGGTAGAAAAAAAACAATAAGGTTTATTTTTGTGACTGCAGAAATACAATACGCTTTCAGGAGAGAGCTTTTAAAGGAAAACATATCTATTATGAAAAAATGAACAAATACCGATCGTTGCCAATAATTGATGTTTGCAACAATAACATTTTCATGTATAGGCCTATTACTAGCGGTCCGTGTCCGGTGTTGGTTGGGATTAAGTTTTAGTTAAAATTTAAAACAAATAGATGGACTGTCAGTTTTTAAACAAAAGCCCTTTTCCAGTGTAAAAATATACATTTTATTTCGAAACGATTTTATAACTCATTTATTTAACGAGTGGATAATGTAGATGAGAAGTCCGAGTACATGGGGTAGGGTGAGTGTATTTTACTCAGGGTCATCATAGATCATTGACATTCAATACAATATACATTTATATCGCGGGGAGGGGTTAGGGTAGTCCGGGGAAGAAGGAAGGGTGCCTATGTTTTGCGCAATTGCGGATCCTAAAACATCTATGTATATCCTTGGGTCCTTTGCATAATTTGGTTTAGATCGGTCAAAGGGTCGAAGATTGTACAGAAAAGAGATAGACATGTCATGTATTCTATTTTATGTATCGGTGTGTTTTTATTCGGATAAGAAAATTTATTACTGTTGCTACCTAAATTCAAGATCTTCTTTGTTTCAGTTTGGCCGAGATTAATTAATTTCGTTGTTCATGTGTTAATCGGAATACATTTTAGTTTCCAATTATTTCTGAATAATAGTGTAGGCACTTGTTTTTGAACTACGTTATAATACAATTTTCAAATAACAAATAAAGTTAATTTATCAAAACAGTAATTATTATACAAAAATATTTTCGTTTGTGCGCGATATTTACTTTGAATATAAATATACATCTGGGATATGATTTTTTTTTGTCTGTTTAATAATAGATTCATTGATCTAATTTTATATAAAATAAATATTTATTTTAAATATTTTTATACAAAATATCGTTCCATCACTCATCTATTTATTTTATGTCCTTCGTGGATAACATATTATATATAAATAATTATAGTACATAATATAAATGTTTGAAACCTGTATCCAAACATTTTTTTTGTATAAATTATTTTAAATCTTCTAATTCCTAAAAAAATATGAGTTTCACCAAATTGACACCTAGCAATCGATATGTTTGATTATGTTGGTAAATAATATGAAGAAGAATTTAGATATTTTCAAATAAGAACGAAATATAATAAGTTTATTGAAAATATTTATTATTTTTTCCATGAATGCTGGTGACGTGTTGTGGCATTTTTGAGTAATATTTACGCAAGAATTTGACGCGGAATTTCACCAAGCATCGTATTATCCTATTGGAAACTCGTTCAATTCGTCGCTTAGAGCCATCGTAACACTTATTTACAATTTTGGCAACCTCAATTGAAAACACTCTCTGATATGAGTTCGTCACATTGTTCGAGTGGAGTAAGCTCGCGAAAGTGTCACGTGGTTTAGCCACTCCCGAAACGAGTGGCCTATTTATAGCCAAGTCTATATATATAAGACGATGAATAAAATGTCATCTTAGATAAATGATCTATTTATAATATAAAGTGTGACACTTCCCTTTCACTGTAAGATTGTTCTCCTTTTCTCAGATAGCAGACTACTTAATCATAAAAGTGTCATACTTTAAAAAAATAATTCTAGTTGAATATATCATATATATTAATGAGAGTTTTAACATTTTTTTTAATACTTTGAATATGTGGAAGTATGATGCATCATGATTTTTACCGTAAACGAGAACAGGAAGTATTTCTGTACCTCATCATCATCAATATTATCCATTTTATATCCACTCCTGGATGACAATCTTCCCAAGGTTCTCACTTTTCTCCATTCATTGTTAAACGCTACCACGTATTTCTACAAAATTTGGTGATTACGTCAGTTCAGCGGCCTGTTGGCTACATAGTTCCCCTCGGGTACCACTGAATGACATTTTTACAAGGATTGTCCATACCACGAGCTCTAATATTATAATATTAACATTTCATTAACTTCATTAACATCTTTGCTTTTTTAATCACAGTGTTACTTAGGCGTATCTAATTACAAAAAATTCAATAATATTTTATTTTTTATAAATTTTACTTAATTTAGTATAAAAGCATATAGGGATTAGTTAAGTTAAGTATCTTCTACAGACTTACTGTTCTTCTTCTTTTAAATACGGAATCAAGGCTTCAAGAGTGATGTGTGCCATTAATCAAGTTAAAAATTTATTTTATAGAAAAAAGTACAATAAAATTATAGAATAGGAAATTTTATATTACAAGTCAATACTATAGTCGTTTAAAAAATTGCTATTATATAGATTAAATGTGGCGAGTTAAGGGAAAGAAGATGATACATGTTAACCGGGATTCGAAAATTACCATTGACGAGAGTACTGTAAAAAAAACCTGTGATCCGCAATGGACAGGCAAAAAATACACGGTCAAGGGTTTCCTCCTCGGCACCACACTCACATTGGGGAATCTATTAAGTTCAATATAAATAAATATGAGGCTACCTGGTAATGCTCAATTCTCAGATTAGAGATATTGTTCTTTTGAAGACTTTCCTTTTGGAGAACCAGGGAGTGCGGGGAATAGATTATTGAATTATTTTAAGCCGATTACTCTTATGATTATTTGGATCCATCCATTGTGCAGTCCAAATAGAATTCGTACGTGTTTTTACCATATTAAGTCTGTCATACATCGAGATATGGAATTGATGAAAACTCTGGAAAGAGTGGCCCCCTTGGTCAGTTTATCAGCACATTAATTTATATGAATTCCCTTATGTGCAGGAATCCAAACGAATGACAGCTGTTTGTTGTTGCTTTCCGAATTTAATAAACATCTTCTGATGGAACAGATTATCTCATTATCTAGTAGACTTATTGTTTTGTCTATTAAAAGTCAGTTTTACAAGATTTGAACGTATTAATAAATAATAATATTAATTAATGATAAATTACGTATTTCTAAACTATCATAAATACATTGTTTTTTCCATTCCATGTATCATAAAAATTAGTATTTTTATTCCTGAATTAAAAATATTGCCTGTGATTGTATTTTTCTTAAATTCCAAAACTTTTGTTTTTGTAGTTACAACGAACTGACACTAAGCAGTCGAGATGCGCGATTAGGTAATTTTGTAATTATCCTAATACTTAATTGTACTAATTTTGTAATTATCCTTAATGCTCTTTTAACAGCTTAAATGATCGTATCATCAGTCTGATATTTCTAATTTTCAAAAAATATTCGTCAAATGCTTTCTGCCACATTTAGCAAATTTCTTGAATGTCAATGGTATTAACTTGTAACGCAATATTCCCTATTCTATAATATTGTTGTACTGCTTTCTATGAAACAGTGTTTAAACTTGTTTAATGGCACAAAACACTCTTGAAGGGTGGATTGCCTGTTTGAAAGAAGAAAAATAAATGCTTTCTGTAGAGGCAAACATGCAAATTAATGTACAAAACTTTTCATCGCTCATTGGTTATCGCTCGGTTAATTGAAATATTTTTAACATACACGATTTTTATCGATCAAGCATAGTTTTTATTTCCACATCAATCAATTTCTGCCTCCTTTGATATTTAAAAGTTTTCTGGAATAAATTATCTAGTTGTAACGGTACCGGCTGACACAGTTACGGTTCATTATTCGCGATCGATTCTTATATCCGATAGCAGAGAAAATACCATCATTAGTAATGATAGTACCCAATATTACTTACTTGCTTCCAATTTTTGTATCGGTATATATTTATTTTTATATATAATTATTGTATAATAAAGATACTGACGAGTGCGTTCCACCCCATTTAGCTGGAATAATATTTTTGATATGAAACCATTAAGTAATTAATTATTAAGTAATTGGATAATTATTTGTCTATCCGACATGAAATACTTTGTATTATTTATTTAATTTTCTTTTATAATTAATGGCAGTATCCCAAGTATTTACTATATGGGAAATAATGATTATATTTCGTGTTAAATGATACAAATTATTAAATTATCGAGAAATTAACGATAAATATCATTAACACGTCATTAACGATACAGATCATTAACTATTGTATGTAGATCATTAACAGGTTATTAACTATTGTTTATAAATCATTAATAGGTCACTAATGACCCTGATGGATATTTGACATATTATAAGTACCTATAAGAAAAGTACATTTTAAATTTTTTAATTAAATTTTCCTTTTTACATATCAGATACATCCAATTTTCTTAGTTATAACGCTACCTGTAATGTTGTATCATTAAAGGTAACGTTAGGGTTGCCAGTTATAGGTTTATGTTTATGTCAAAATGTCGTGGTGTATATGTATCAATCAGAAGGTTCGATGCATGGGTACAGGGAACCTATGTCTTCCAGCGCTCCATTATGTTCATATGAGGAAGATATCACGGAGTGTGTTTATAGATGTGACTAGAATAGGTGAAATTTACAGAACACAAGTTGAGGTTAAAATAAATATAAAATCTATTATGAGAAACGTTCACTGGAAGTGGGGAAGTGGAATTGGGGGCTAAAGGTTTGGTTTGCTGGGCGGCTTCCCGCGTATATTAAATGTCCGTTCAGAAATTTAGATTCGCACCCAGGTATGTGCGTTCAGAACCATTCGGCGGTATTGCTGGTTATGGAGGCAGTAGATCTTTACACAGCTGTATATTCATCATCATCATCACAGCACTACAACCAGGGGTCGGCCAACCCGATCGATGGTTGGGTCTGATTTGTGAAATGTTGGATGTGGTGAAGACCATGCCAGGTGTCCTGATTGTCAAGATCGTTACATTTTAATTATTTTAACATCAGGCATATTGTAGAGCCCATAATCGACGCCAAATCGGACCAAGGTCTTTCTCAGAATTATTATTACATACATCAAAGTCTTACATTTTGCGTCAGTAAAGCTATATCCAGATTTCTGCTCCATTTATCGTAACTGGCCTTTTAAGGGTCTTGTATAATATTTAGAAGATATGTAGGGGATAGCGGTTCAAATTAACCGCCGTTTCCAGCCGGAACTAACACCAGCGACATCTGCATTCAATACCTAATCAGCGGCAAAGTGCTGCCATCACAGTCTGGCCCGATCGCTCACCGACGACACATCTTCCGTTCTGCTGCCCCGCCACGGCGCTCCAGGCTGGTGGAGCCGACGCCGAATACCGCCGACTCGCTCCATTATTCATCAATCTCTACGCTTCGCAGTTCTCACTTCACTATATTTCATTTATACACGCATACCTTCTGTGCTCTCTGTTCTATCCTCAATCAATAAACGACTTCACTCGCACGTTTTTATACCATTCTAACCACCTACCCCACAGATATATTTTGCGGTATCAACGCACACCATCGAGGGGTACAGAAATAAATTGGCCGCTATCCAATTGACGAAATTGAGATAAACGTATTTGTGCATTTAAATTATACATATATTATATATTTTCAAGAACAGTTATCAATTTTAAAATTGCTATTATTGCCAGGTAATCAATCCTTTTTATACATGCTCCTCTGAAAGGCATCTTCATGCTCACTACACACACACACACATACACGTTTGACCCGAACGCGCATGCGCCTGTCACTCGATCATCAATCCACAGACATTACAGTATTTTTTTATGTATTATATATTATGATTTTACGTACATATGTATACATCTTCTACTTTCTCTTTATCCTAATCGGGTCAGGGGCCTAACGCTTCGACAGCATTCTTCCACCACGTTCTGTCCTACGTTGTATTAATTACTTGGGGCCACTGATATTTCCATATTTTTTCGCAGTCTCTCTATTTAACATATGTACACATACACATAGTATACTAAGGCATATTATGTACTTATAAATAATAAGTAAATGTAAACTATTCATTAAGAGCATTAATTATTTAGTGATGTATGATATAAATATGAATCAATATAAAAACCGGTGAATGTATGTATCTATATTAAAACGTGGAATTAATTTTTACAAACAATTCGTGGAACAAATATTTGGCGGTCGTTATATGGCGTTTGCCGGGGCGGGTAGACCATTCGTGCAATTACGGCCGCTCCCAACCCGCTGCACAAAAATACAACCCGAAATGAACGCTTCGCATTTCAACCGGTCCAATTGCAGCGCGGCTCTCCACAACTCTTGATGTCGGATAACCGACCAAATTGCTCGACGGAAAAATGGTCAATTCAAACAGCACTGTGCTTTATTTCAGTTTTATTTCTTTACGTCGTATTTAATTTCCCATTTCGGAATTCAATTCGCTTAGAAAACGTTTGAGATTTTATTGTAATCTGACCATTTAATTTTTACAGCAGGCTCATAAACACAATCTGGTGTTTTTTTAAAAAATACTAATTAAATGTATTAATTAGAAAGATTCATATTTATAATCAATTTTTTAGAAAAATATATTGTTGTTGCTACCGGAATTCTCTCGGATGGTTATTTATTGCGTCGATTCAACAATATATTTTATAAAATTAAAACACGGTCTAAAATAATATTTTTAATGTGCTCAGAATTTTATGTTCCCTTGTATAGTTATTAGTACAGCCTCACGATGATATCAGTACTTAAGTTTTTTTTTCCATAAAATACTTTGGACTGGAATACAAAATATTGTTATTTTTTTATTATTATAATTAACATTTTTACAAAAAAAAAAGTTATCATTATAATTAATATTTTTGCTAGCATAATAAGGTCGCACACTCTATAATACACATGTGTTAAATTAAATCTTGAAATGAAGTATATATAGTAAATTATGATAACATCAATACCTCATGTTCTTGAATATTAATTATTTATTTATTTTCAGCAGACTTTATGAATGATTCTTCTCCTTTTTATATAGCTTTGTGAACATATAACGAAGAAGCTATGCCAATAGAATATACAATTATTTGAACGTCTCGATATATTATATTCTTATTTTTTGTATGTTTTATACATATTTTTTATTTACATTGTTATATTCTTCTTCTTCAATGAACTCGCAGGCTATATTTAGCCTTGGCCTCTTGAATCTTTCACCTCCATTCGCTCCGTTTCTTAGCAATTATTGTCTTCCAGTTTGAAATCTATAGTATCTAGTATTATTCTTATATAGATTATTCACAAACAAGTTGTAGGTATTCAAAAATAGAAATAACATAACTAGATATACATAAAATCACATTTGGTAACAATTTATGAATGAATGAATTTAACCAATGATTAAATCACCTAACCTCAGTCTTTCATTCCTAATTTGTTCATTATTTTAGTATGTAGATTATATAAATGAGGAAAACATAGTAAATAAAATAATTTAGGTATCTGGGTCACGTGAGTAAGGAGAGAATGGTATATAACGTGTTTTAAGCATGTGGGTTACACGAGTGAAAGGCGAATGGTAAGTAATATATTATAGGCATGGTAAAAATAACGTGTTATAGGCATGTGAGGCACATGAGTAAAGCGATAATGGTAAATAATAAGTATTTTAGGCATGTGGGGCACATGAGTAAGGAGAGAATGGTAAATAAACTGTATGACTCGGGTGTTGCAGGTAACAGGGATAGTGAATATATAAAAAAAAAATGATACTTTTAAAATGGGCAAAATTAACTTTGTGGTTAAAATTCATTATTTTTATTTGTTAACTCATTTCATTAAATACTTATTGAGTTTAAATATATCTACCGGTTTCAAAAAATACAAATTTCTTCTTCAGTATGTCAATACTAATCAAAAACATTTGTTGTTGTTTCTTCACCAGAATCTATTTTTAAAAAACAATAATTATTTAAAAAATAAATTTAATACCTAACTCAAATTGTTACTTAATATAAATTTACTCGAATAACTTTTAGGAAAAAAATAGATTCTGGTAAAGAAACAATAACACATGTTTTTGATTAGTATTGACATCCTGAAGTAGAAAATGGTATTTTTCGAAACCGGTAGATGTATTTAAACTCAATAAGTGGTTGATGAAACAAAGTTAACAAGTAAAAATATTAAAAATGGAAATGAAAAAAATAGAAGAGTATGGAAAATTATTTTATCTCCATCCTCCCAGCAACTTTTGAGTCTTCCCACTATTCTTCTACCACCTGGGTTTCGATTGAGAATTAATTCTTTTGGAATCTGCGCTTTCTGCATCTTCGCTGTAGTTTCGTATGGATGGAGAGTTTGGTATTCAGATTGATGTTACACAACTCGTCGTTGTATTTTATTCTCCAAACTTATCCATCCCGCTATGGTCCATAAATTCTCCGCAGCACTTTCCCCTCAAAACTATCCGACATTTCTCCCAATTTGACGGGGATTATCTACGCTTCACAACCATAAGTTAATACAATACAGACGTTAGTTTTCAGGTTTCGCAACTTGAGTGTTTTATGACAATTTAGTTATATTAATTGATAATATTTCTCGAAAGAATAATATAAAACACAATATCTTGTAAACTAACCGTTTACCGAAAGTATATTTATTAACTAATACACAGAAATATAAAAATTCGACTGTTCATAAGAATGGCACACGCGGAATAAAATTGTCAACGCTTACAGATGTCTTTCTTCATAAAGGTGTCCAGCGGAAAATTTTCAAGTTTAATTTTAGATAATAAAAAAAACTACAATGTCATTCTTATATTTTATTTATACAAAATGAAGTTCTTCTTCTTCTTTTAAACAGGCAATCCACCCTTCAAGAGTGATTTGTGCCCTTAAACAAGTTAAAACATTATTTCATAGAAAGCAGTACGACAATATTATAGAATAGGGAATGTTGCGTTACAAGTTAATACCATTGACGTTCAAGAAATTTGCTATTATATAGCTTAAATGTGGCGAGTTAAGGGAAAGAAGATGACATAAGTTAAACGGGAGTTGAAAATTAACATTGACAAGATTGTTGTAAAAAAACCTGTGATCCGCAATGGACAGGCAAAAAAGATATGGTCAAGGGGTTTCCTCCTCGGCACCACACTCACACATTGGGGAGTCTATTATGTTCAATCTGAACAAATGTGAGGGCACCTGGCAATGCCCAATTCTCATTCTAGAGATATTTTATACTGTTAAAATGAAGTTAAACGATGCGGATTTTACGTTTTATAAACAATATCGTCTAAATGCCGTCCATTTCTCTCAAGACACCCAAGACCGCAATTGGACTCTTAAATTTGCGAACACGCGAGAGCGAGCGTTAGTTCAATGGCAGCAACTTTACGGCGGATATTTTTTTGTACGGCCTGAATTGTTCGAGAATTGTAGCTGTAAACTCTCGACTTAAGGTATACCCATAAAAAAAAGTTGCACGGTGTAAGGTCCGGTGACTGAGGAGCCCAGGGTATGTCTCCGTACTTGCTGATTAATTTATTGGGAAAAATTCCCCTCAGCTTCTCCATTGAAACTCTAGCTGTGTGTGGAGTGGCCTCGTCTTGCTGAAATTGTGTTATGTTATTGAACCTGGGAAACAGCTGTAGTTATGGTACCAAAAACTTGTCGATCATTCGGAAATACACGTCAGCTGACACTGTATCTCGCTGGTTAAAAAAATAAGGGCCAATTATCCCTCGGGCAGAAATTGCACACCACTCTGTCGTTTTTGGACAATGAAAACATTTTTGATGGCGTTTTCTTGGATTGTCGAGGCATCAGTATCACATGGTATGTTTATTAACATAGCGATCGATGTGAAAATGTGCTTTGTCAGTAAACAATATGTTTCCAAGCGTTCGTGTTGTTCCAAAACGTTCCAGCATCGTTCTCGCTAAGGTTTCACGTAAAGAATAGTCGTTTTCGTTAAATAACTGAACGATTTGCAGTTGAGATAGGTGATTTCTTTTTCTAAATAACGTGCACTGTTGATTTTTTTATTCCAGTACAGGCTACAATCTTCTTTATCGATTTACGTGGATTGCGCATAATTTCACGTCGAACTTGAGCCACGTCCCGGAGGAGTTTGATTAACCATTGTCCCTTCTTGTCTGAACTTGTGAATCCATCACCAGATAAGTTGCGTGCTCGGCCCATCACTTACTCGTCGAATATAAAAGTGAGTACAAAAAGCGCGACGCGCACGAACCAATGAATCATGGCATTTTAAATATAGCTCAACCGCGAATGCACGGTGCGCTCCCGACCAGTGACCCCTACCCCCTTACTCACTCCCTCACCCTCCCACTTACCTCACCCTGATGGTTTACGAGCAATTACAATTGAATATTAAACATTTTCCGCTGGACATTTATTTATTATTTATAATTTTTTATTAACGGGTAACTGATAAATGTTATGTTTTTTGTCTCAATCGTTATGATTTTAGACGTACGCCGTTTTATACTTCTTCTAGTGACCTATCCATTCGATGGACGTTGGCTATAATCAATTTATTTACTGCGGTTAAACCATCGCCTCAGGTTCTTCAGGCATGCTGTTCTCCAGCAATCTCCAGCAATCTTTCCCTGCATAATGAGGTGCAAGATCTCATTCTTTTCCAGATGTCTCACCACATATCCGAGATATTGAAGTTTTCGAATTTTCATTGTTTTTAATACTTATTTTTCTTTATTCATCCGAACTGTAATATCTTCATTCGTAACTCTATCCATCCAGCTTATTTCTTCTTGTATAACCCGCAGTTTTATTTATGGCACGTTAACAATCTATCACGATTATTTGGAACCAGGAATAAGACTGTTGGTCGTATCTATGAATTTACGTAAATTCAATATAGGTATTTACCGTTTTATACATAAATAAAAAAAACACAATTTCTAGTGACTATTATTATTTGTGTTAAGGAGATATAGCCTTTATTGGGCTATAAAATTTACTCGCACTTGAGTGAAGCGAGTTACAACGCTATAGGTCGCAAAGCAGATAAGCTAACTCCAATATCGCAACAAAATTCTTATAATGTTATCGAAACTACCGGATTAGAAATTAAAATACTGTAACTTTAATACTTAAAAAATGATTAAATATTGGTTATATTAATAGACTGTGTGATAATCCATAACCATCAATAGATGAATGCTGGGCTTTCCAATTTGTGGATTAAGGTAATGGACTATATTAGTATGTAGGACTATCTTCAAGGATTACAATTAATCGACGATACGGGAAGAGATTTATCTCGCCTTTCTTGGTTGTTGGCTCCTGCCTAAAGCAACTCTCAAGACGTTGTGATCCGTAGCTAATATCTCTAGGCCAGTGGCGTAACTTAAAAAAATTGGACTCCAATGCAAAATGGAAAAAGAGGCACCTGACCATGCGGTCTCTTATATAATATTTTGTACTATTCACACTTTGATGGAAAAAATCACTTGTTTTGTGTTTGAGACTGAAATGAGACTTGAGACTGTTATTCAACTGAAAAAATCCATAGTCGTTTCTAATCTAAATCTAAATATTTACAACTGTATACACATTGATAATATTTTAACGTGTTGTGACACATCTGAGAAATAATTTTTAAATTTTATAAGTAATGCCGTTTCTCGATGATTTTAAAAATGATTATCCCATATTAGCGCTGGGAAATGTATAGTTACTCGCAAAAGTATTGTAGGGCATGGAACATTTGGGCCCCTTTAAAATGTACGCCAGTGCTCTCAACCCATACAGAGGAGAGTTAATCTGATAGAAGCTTGTTGGTCCAAATGTCAACATCTCCTACAGAGTATTTTCTTAGATAATTTTTTCTTCTTCAGCGGTTCATCGTTGTGAGGATGATGTCTTCCATGATTTATATTATATGTGATATTATGCATCCACCTACGGCTGAAAAGCCATTTTCTTGATATCCTTACACATGTTCTGCAGGTACATCCGTTAAATAAGTGAGTTCTAAGAAACGGGTATAACTAATTTTTTCGGTTATTGCGGCTGCTCTCTTCTGCTTGCTAATTTTTCCGGTGCGGTGTACTTTTTGATGCCATTGTATTCGTCACGAGCCGCAGCTTCCAAGGTTAATGTTCAGGGTCTATGCCAAATTTTTATAATGACCGAAGACTGACGATTTTATAAAAAAAATCCCTTATATACGAGTAGATCTGCTGAAAGCCCTGTACATTGGCTAGCTAAAGGTAGCGATAGAAAGATAGCGAAGAATTATTCTCTCTGAATATACTTGCCATTTTACCATGTTCTCCAATATTTCAAGAGTGAGTATGGGTAGTGTAGTGCAACATTATTTGTACCTTAAAAAATAAAATTCACAGGCCTCTGTCATGGCTAACTCAAAAAGCTATGGCATCATCAGAAAGTGAGTAAAATAAGGCAGCCCGGTCATTACGATTCAATGTGGCTTTTGGTAGAAATTCTCTGTACCTTCGTAATAATTAAAATAATTGTCTTAATTAAGTCGTCGATAGAATTCAAAGTTTGATTAGAAATTACATTCACCTTTAGTGTGGCTTCTAATTTCATGTGCTTATTTTTAATTACAATCGTGTTTCGCTCGGTGGAGCGAGTGCAGTCTCTGACATGGACCATTTATTTTCAAAGATCGGTTTATATTACATAATTAACATCATTTCAATTAAAACGTATTACCTATTTGTTAGATAGAAAGAGAATTTTATCGGAAATATAAAATGATGTAATATTTTCTTTAACGTGCTTGTTGGTCTAGTGATTAGTATACTCGCCTAGTCGGGGTTCGAGCCTTATTCCAGAAGACCAACAACTTAGTCCAATTTTCATAGCACAAGCGTATAGATTAGTTTTAAAATAAACATAATATTAATGTGACAGTTATTCCGTATACGCATCTATATTTAATTCTATGCTATTTTCTTTTTCAAAAATTAAAGGTAGGTAATAAATTATTTAAATTAAAAATAACACGTATAACATTTTTTTACCTACTATCAAATCTCAATATGGTCTGGATAAATGACTTATTTTCCTTAAGTTTTTTTTTAATACAATACGGTTCAATAACATTCAACCAAATATTATATAATATGAATAATGAATACACCAATAATGAATGATACATCACGTCCAGTTTCGGTAAATTATGATATCTAAAAGTCAGTGACGTAGCAACAAATTACTGGGCCTCTGGGCAAATATATACACCAGGTCTTCACCATTCCCTCAAAAACACATCTCGTTTTACTTTTTTTTAAAATTTATATACTTGAAAATTATTTTTATATGTTTATTTATATTTTAATATTTAAAATTATTACCATTGAATCCAAATATTAAGAACTAGTTAATAAAAGGTACAATCAGCTGTTTCTACTACTCTTATCCTTTAACAGGTTTATCTCATTGGATATTTATAGATATAGGGATTTTTCAATTTTTTTTGACCAGAGACAAACTGTCACTTCTGAGGTTTATTGTGGTATAATTGATGGGTTTTTGGTACCGCCATTGCAAATGTTTCCCGGATACAGTAACAGAACGTAGTTTCAATAGAACGAGACAACTCCACACACTGCTAGGGTCTCGATGGAGAAGCTGAGGGCAATACATACCCTGGCCATCTCAGTAGCCATATTTAACGTCTTATGATATTTTTTGTGAGGATACCTAAAATCTAAAGTGTATAGTAATAATCCTCGAACAATACAGGCCCGACAAGAAAACACCCGCCGTGAAATCGCCGCCATCAACTTGGCATTTTTTTCTCGTGTATTTGCCAACATGAGGGTTCGGTGAGTATATTGCAAGAAGTGGATGTCATTTAGACAACATAATTTTTTTTTTAAATGACACATATCTTTATCACCTGTTAAAACTAACTAAAATAAATACAATAAACTTATTTGTTTGTTTTCATTTCAATTTCAAAATCGAAAAATTTCCGCTGGATATACGTATCCTATAGTGATGAGAAAAAACGCTACCATTGACTCACTGGTGTGATTGTGATTGGTATTCGATAATATCGGTGAAAACTGTGACTGTGATCACAGCTTAATTACTAATACGCATGCACCGCACGATATCATAATACACGAAATAAATAAATAAACATAATTTTGAGCGTATTATTATTATTATTATTAGTATTATTATTCTTCGGGTCAAATGCGTAAAACGTTTTGGCAGAATCTACTAGATGGCGATTATCATGAATTATAACGTACATGCGCTGATTCACGGTTCACAACCAAATATAAATATATTTTTTTTAAAAATCACGATATTCCCAGATATTCAATCACTGATAGTGAGTGTGACTCAAAGATATCAGTGATTAACTCACTGTTCGTGATTTTAGGCTCATCACTAATAAATATCCTATATCGTCTACGGTGCCATGAGATTATATTATTTTTAAATTTAAGGTATATAATACTAACTCATTCCTTCGCAACTAACATTTTTAAACCAGTCCTGTAATTCAGGCAGTAACTACGGCACTGCAGTTGATATAGGTATACTTATATAAATAAAAATAAATTATACATTAACAGTTTGGTATTGAAATGGTGTGACAGCTTTCAAGAAAGACGATGTTATTAAAAGATGAAAAGTGATAAAATATCAATATCAACATTCTAGACAGTTATAAGTGTTGTTAGGTTATTTCTTCTTTCTGCCTCGGCTTCATGTTCAGGGGGGAGAGGGCATCTAGCTTAACTGGTTCTTTTTTACAATATTGACAAGTCAAATGGTTATGAAATGAAAGAATATTTTTACATAAGAAAATATATTATCTATATTTTATGATGTGTTAAAAGTGGAAAATGAGCATTTTACTTTAATACTTATTGATAAGGCTATTTAAAAATAATTACAATTAAATTAACATTAAATATTTGTGTTCATCATGCCAGCATTGAGTTCTCTACCAAATTGTCTATGTGGACGCTTGTCTGATGTAGATTATGCAGGTCCCTCGCGTAAGGGATTACCTCTTAGGATGGTCCTGGATCCTGGACATGAAGTGCGGCCAACTGCTTGTGGTGCCAGCGTAGGGTGACGGAGTTCAGGCTTGTAGATGATTGACCACAAGATGATGCCCAATTATCCAAGCAAACCGGGACTTTGGACGCAATGTTTTTATGCAATAGTGACAGTCTGTTCTCGCTACACCAAATTATATTGATCAACTTTTTATAGATCCAGCGGGACCCTTTTTGATACTTTCACATTCACGATTAAACGCAGAGTACATCACAGTCTAAGCTTAAACTCGAGGCGCACAGTTTAAATTTTCCCCGTAATTACAATTTATAAAGCGCTTGCTTGATATTTTTAGAGACGACATTGATTCTATTTTCTAATTGAAAATAAAATCTCGTCTTTATAGAGCCAGTTCTCCCGGCCGAGAATATGGGAAGACTGCCCCTTATAAGGTGATGCATCCTTTATGGTGCATTTTGCCGACGTGACTTTAGTCACGTACGCCGCTTTATTGCTGTACCCACGCTGCGTCGGTACACCTGCGTCTAACAATACTTGGTTTTATTAGTCTCCGTCCCTTACTTCGACTAAGTGCTTTTGTATCCTTGAAAAAAATATTGTTTTGGGTAATTTCGCATTCTAACAGTGTGTATTGTAGACTGGTAAAAGGAATTCCTCAGTATACAAGTTAGTCCAACCAAATTCATTTTCTATTGACGTGAGAATCGTTTCTGTTTCGAGAAGTATTTCTGTAGGCGGGAGAATCGATGAATAATTGATAAGTATATCCCTTTAACTAGGTAGGTAATACAATATATTGTTAGACATTTTTGTAATAACCCGATTTAAGAGGAGATGTAATTTATCATGATGATGTAACAAAATATTAAATAAAATTAAATTATGGCTTAAAATTATGTTTTTGTGAAAATATGTGTTCATATTTAAAAAATTAATATAATTATTGCTTTACACAGATTTTAATAGGCTTTATTAACGCTGATTAGTTGTTACACCCACGTGATCACTTTTGTACCACTTACGCAATCAAATATAATATATGACTCGTTTGTTAACGAAAATTTTAACGTTGACAATTTAATATGCGTTAATGTAAAAGATACGCCTTGTTTACACAAAGATTTAATTTTCGAAGTGTAAATACTTTTACTGTTGCATAAATGTGTCATAAACTATCGGATTTATGTTTCCACAAATATTGTGTGTAGAATGCCCCTCGTTCCGCAACTAATGTTGCAAACCCATCTCCTATACATATACTTTATTTCATGTCTGTTTCTGGTCTGTGGTTTTAATTCATAAAGTACAATATTTACTTTTGTACTGATATACAAAATATTGTTAATTCTTATCACAACATTTTTTCCATAAAAAAAGAAATTAATATTTTAATACTTTAGGATATATACCTACTTGTAATATATATAGGAACAATTTTTAAAGCTTATAGAGTTAAGTGTTTATAATGGCTAACATTAAAGCATATTAATTTCATATTTTGAGCAGGATTTTTAAAATGTTTAAGAGACCACCTGAGCACGTTTCGAAGAGTTTGATTAAAAGACCGGCAATAAATTATGTAAAAGTATGTTTGTTTGAGACTTTGAGACTATTATACAGACTGGAAAAAGCCTGAAAATATTTTAAACTTATTTATATATAAAATAAAATATTATCTATTATTTTATTGAAAACGTATTTTTGTTGCGTTTTGTTTAATACAATTTTAGAACATAGTTCCGTGATATTTTTAACCCTATTTTAAAATATTATTACACGAATAGATGTATTAATTGGAAAGGTTACAGAATATAGTTTCAAAATTTGTCGAAAGTGTGTTTGGTCTATATAGTGAAAATGGTAAGGTATGATAATGAAAATGGTAGGAAAAGGTCCAGGTTCGAATCCCGGTAGCAACCAAATATTTTTTTGGTACACAGATTTTTTTCTGTGTATCTTTCTAATTGATTAATTTAATTTGTGTTCCAATATTATCTTTAGATCACTCCTAGATAAAGATTTTTTGTTACCTAACCCTTTGGGTATGTGTTAAAAATTTTGCCTCGAAACTCGCGATAAGGATATTATAGAGTTAGCGTGGAGTGAGCTATTTTTCAATGTTCATTATATTATGGGTATGCGGAAAATTATAATTTTGTATATATATAATATTAAAATATAGATTAAGAAACACGTTTATTGGAAAAAATATACATATATTGTCAATTATACATTTACAAACAATTGTCGTCAACTAAAAATATTTATAAAGGCGTATTAAGATTAAGAATATGATTTAAATCCTACGGTTCCTAAAACAACAAATATTTTTATTAATAATATAATTTTATTGCAACACCTCCTATATTCCTAAAATATTTCTCTCTAAATTGTTTACAAAAATATCTTCTATTAGTGGACTTGTGGGTGCTCCCATAGAAAGACCCTCTCTTTGATTGTACATTATATTATTAAATTGAAAATTATTTTGGTTCATACAAAGGTTTAACAAACGACATAGATTTTTTACCAAATTATTAGGTAAATTAGATGAATTTAGTAAATCAGAAATTATAATTTTACTTTCATTAATAGATACATTAGTAAACAAATTAACAATATCAAAAGAAACAATTTTAACATTGTTGGGAAGATCCATGTTCTTTAACATATCGAAGAAATTAACATAGGTAGAAATTTGTATCCTTAACACAGGGTAGAAATTTTAATATAAGAGTAAAGGAGTATTTGAAATGTTTGAACAATAGTGGGTTTTCAGAATTTTCTAATCATTTGATAGAAAATGGTCATGGTTTTGATACAAAAATGAGATTGTCAACTTTGAATGTAAACGGTGTTGGTCATAAATGAAATAATTTGGAATCGTTGGAGATAAATAAAGCGTGTAAAACTAATCAAAAAATTATAAACAACCAAATAAATTTAACTACGAGTCCCATTCTAAATTTTTCTGCTAAAAATTATTCGAGTAAATTTGTATTAAGTAACAATTTGAGTTAGGTACTAAATTAATTTTTTAAATAATTTTTGTTTTTTAAAAATAGATTCTGATAAAGAAATAACATATGTTTTTTCTGAAGAAGAAAATTGTATTTTCGGTAGATGTATTTAAACTCAATAAGTGAATAATGAAACAAAGTTAACACATAAAAATAATACGTAATAAGTATTATATATACCTTATATTATACGGAAATTTAAGGTATAGAATAAAAATAATGAACTACATTACAAGTAGGTAAATAACAGAGTTAATAAATGTGGAAAAAAAAATTAAATATGTATTACATAATATCTTTCATTAATTTTACCAAAGGGTATTAAAAACAACTTTAAAAAACTAATTATGGATTTTCTTTCTTAAATTAATATCCAAACTTATTCAACAGAATTATTTTATGAATTAAAATTTCGAGAAGTTTATTAAAAACTGACTATTTATTTAACATAGTTTATTATTGTGGAATGTGGCAGGGTGCAATATTCGAGCAATTCCCTGTTCGTATTTCCCATTCCTAATAAGCTTATCGTTCAAGTGGGGTGAAAATTTCAAGACCTTCCAGCGCTGGTTTATTCGAGGCAATACTCCTCGAGATAGGAGTGTTTTCTCTGGTATTAATATTGTATCTACTTCGAACTGGCCGGAACATGCTGACGCTGATTTGTAGCCAGGCCCGAGCGCAACCGCCGCCGGGAATATCGGGTAACGCTATAAGCGCCTGAGTTTAAATGAATTTAAAGGCACACCAATTTCATACCAAAATCGATATTTATTTTAGACATTTTTCATGTAATGAAGTACGTATCTTTGAACATAATTTTACTACTATATTTATGATAAAAATTAAATGAATCAATTGGAAACATATACAGAAAAAATCTATTTATGATATCATTAAAAACTATATTTATGATTTATTTCAAAATATTTTTTAGAGAAATAGAATAATCGTACACATACGAAACTGAATTTCAAAACTAACATGAATTTATTGTTTGTAAATAGGAATAAATAGAAAACATAATAAAAATGAATAGCTGTTAATTCTATTATAATAATAATTGTTAATTCGCGTTTAATTAATTGAAAAAATAATTATTAACATGAAATAATTATTAATTTATTTAAATTACATATATACATAAAACATTACATAATGATGATTGCATTGTCCCACTAGGCAAGCCTGTTTAGAGCAAGTTGGCATTTATTTTTTTAAATATAAAAAGTAGTATAATCAACATACGTATAGGATAGATATCAATTATGTTTAGTACTTAAAACAAAGTATGTACTCAGATATGTCGACCAAATAACGCAAACATTACAAAGCGTTACATCCATTGCATATACAATAATGTCATATCTTCTTACATCTCGTAATTAAATACATGCACACGCATAAACACAAGATCAGACTTACATAACACACATTCATTCATAAACCAATTGTTATCTCAAAACACTCAGTGCAGTTACAATGAGTTATATTATAATATACAATTGTTTAATTTCAGTAAATTGTAATAAGAATTATTAACAAAACCAAAATCAACACTAATAGTGAACGGGTATGTTCGCAAAAAGTTAGCAAAAAACGAAGAAACGTTAAATATGAATTAAATATATTAATTAGAAAGATATACATATAAAATCAATTTTATCGAAAAATATTGTTGTTGCGCCGCCGAGATTCGAACCTGGATCTCTTTCCAAATCGGGGAAGGTGCATTATCCAACTATGCTGCAGCGACAATATTTTAAGCGACAAATTTTCGAACCTATATGTTACCTTTTTGATATTTAATACATTTAATCGTTCCATTATTTGAAAGAGCCATCTACCTTATATATTAATTTACTTATATTTTTCGATAAAATTGGTTTTATATGTATATCTTTCTAATTAATATATTTAATTCATATTAAAAATATCACAGACCGTCTGTTCTGAATAATTACAACTTCACAATAAGAATGTGTTCTCCTAATTTAAAAAAAAAAAAATTAATGTGATTGCACTGAATACATTTTATATCGATATGCTATGAAAAATTATACAGTCTTGATGGTCTCCCGGGACAACGATTTAACCCCCGACAACTTGATCACTGGCAGTGACGGCTTCGTTAATAGTGCGCTCGTGCGCTGAACTATAAATTCTATACATAAAGGTTAAAATTCGTACTTTCAATGAACTATTATTATTAATAAATTTTACAAAGAAATAAAATAATCAATACGGCAAGAATTAACATGCTTCTCGTATTCTGAGGATCGTACAAAGGTCCCGATATTGATAAAAAATAATATGGAAAAATATATTTGAAATATATTTTTACATAAATACTCAAGAAAACGGATTATCTTCATCTACCGCACTGCCATACTAGTCAAGCGCCGGATGCCACTGGTCACTAGGCGAATATCTTACTTATTTAGCAGAACACATTCTTATTGTGAAGTTGTAATTATTCAGAACAGACGGTCTGTGATATTTTAAATATGAATTAAATATATTAATTAGAAAGATATACATATAAAATCTATTTAATCGAAAAATATTATTGTTGCGCCACCGGGATTCGAACCTGGATCTCTTTCCTAACCAGGAATATACAATAATATTTTTCGATATAATTGATTTTATATGTATATCTTTCTAATTAATATATTTAATTCATATTTAGAGTATCTTACTGCTAATTCAATTAAGTACATTACTTATAGGTACGTTAAAAATAATAATAATATTAATATTGGATAATTTGTATAGCGCCATTTTCGTAAAAACTTTCACCTCAAGGGCGCTTTACACATAAACTGTTTATAGTCCTACATTATCTTTGTTTTTAAAATTTAAAATTGTTATTTGAACATATGGAAATGATTTTTTTTTAAATGTGCGTTTTTAGTATCTTCTTAAATGAAGTCTCTGATGCATTCATTGTTCCTTATGACGGAGGGCAAAGAGCTCCATGCCACCGCAAATGCCCGTTCACTAAATTAAGACTTTTGGCAATGGTTGGTCGGTTCTACAATACTTCCTGTGGCTGAAGTAGAGGCTGACCTAAGAGTTTGACGACTACCATTCAAATTGTCTGGGGTATAAAGCTCTTGAAGATACGGAGATGTCAAGTTAGGTGTCGCCTTGTATATTAACCAGCACAATTTAAATTCAACTCTTTTAGGGAGCTGGAGCCAATGTAATTCATATAAAAGGGATGTTATATGAGAGCATTTGGAAACTCCATATATTATCCGTACTGCCGCGTTTAGAATGGATTGTAGTCTATCCAGCTGAAAAATTGATAGGCCAGCATAAATGTTGTTACAATCGTTCATACGTGACGTTACCCATATATTTTGTATTGAGAGGAGATCTCGTAGGATCAAATACTAAAATAAATAAATAAAAATATTAATCAACTTTTGTTACTGGCCCTTATTGGCGGATAATTTTTTTATGAATGAATCTGTGATATGGATTATCCTCCCATTAGATTCTTTGGAGACAGCTATCGGCTTTTGTAGATCTTTGTGTACTCACTAAGTCTCAGAGATTCGCTGTCTCGCGTCTCACTTCATTTTTGTTTGTTGTCTGTGAAATTTGAAAATATTTGAAATTTTCTAAATAAATGTCGCATAAATTAATAGTCTGTAGTACTTTGCAATATTTTATCGTCATGTTGTAATGTCATAACCATTAAAGTCGCAGAGTTGACTTATAAAACTATTTAAAAATATAAATATCTATTTTAGGGCGTAGTGTTTTAGTTATTTCGATTGAGATAGTAATCTATTATCATAATTTGGTTTAATTTTTTATCAATTCATTCGGGATCGAAAAAATTTAAAATTATTTATTGAAATATAGAAAATCTTTGTCTTCGACATAACAATAATCAAAACTTTATTAAATATTTCTGTAATCTTTACTTGTAAATTTATTATTTCTAATAGTTTCTATTATTATAATTATTTATGGTTATATTTTGTTTACAGAAAAAATAACAAGCACCGATATATATACGTACATATAAAAACGAATATAAATGATTTCCAAATTCCTCCCTCAAATCGAACGATGTGTACATGGGTTGGAGTTTTTAATTTCTTTCTACCAAACTCTAGCCAATCTCCGAGTTTATCTCCAGATCAAAATCTTACCACACGTAGGTATTTTGACATTTATTTCAAATAAATCTATAAGTATTGAACATATATTTTAAAATATTTCAAAATTTTCGTGATTAACTTTGTGGAAGTCCAATGTAATTAACTTTTTAAAATGAACTTTTAGAAAAATTAATTAATCAATAAAATAAAATACAACTTTGTTTACTTGACACTACACTTTAATTAAAATTAAAACGTTTTCGATGTTTACTGCATCATCTTCAGTAATAAACTAAAACATAAAACTAGAAGATATTTCAAACGAAGTCCCCCCCCCCTACCACCCAGATGAAGTTGATAAAATATATTCTAGTTTTAAGTTTTACTTTATTACTGAAGATGATGCTGTATGCGTCGAAAATGTTTTAATTCTAATTAAAGCTTAGTGTGAAGTAAACAACATTGTGTTTTATTTGATTAATTAATTAATTTTTCTAAAAGTTAATTTTTATAAAGTTTTTCTTTTACGTTATATTAACTACAACATAAGCTTATCATCATTCGTGTCACACTTTGAATTTAAGTTTAGAGTTTTATATATAGAGGAGCACTCAGAAGTGGTTGCTAACCAATAATAATTGCTTGTCAAATGAACCTCACTCATGAGGCAGAATCTGTTTTCTATGGATAAGCTGATGAAACCAGCCCTTGCAATGTTCATAATAATGTTACACATTCTGCGGTTCGGCAAGGTCCGACATGTTTACACCCTTTTACTGAAATCCCCGAGTTGGGGTCTTCACCGCCAGATTTTAGCCCGAGGCGGACAATATCAAACGTCTCGGACTTCGCGTAAATTCAACCCGGAGACGCGCGTTTATATTCTTGGTACAACTACGCTCCTATACAAAGAAACGAGATTTTGAATAGGCTCTTTCTTTTTTGTTTAAGGTTTCCTTTTTCATTTGGTGTATACCCGAGTCCTGAAAGTAATTTAAAGAAGGCAGTGTCCAATATTTAACAAGAATTTACGAATTTCTATAGCGAGTTGAAGAAAATGTTGCACAAACTTTTCGTAATGTTTTGAAAGGATGCTTTAAAAAATAATGGAAGATGGCAGAATTTAAGGAACTCCAAAATACATGGTCATTGAAAATCTCCCTTGGGGTTGTATACCACTAAATATGCTATAAATGTGAATCATCTACGTTATTAATATAACACTAAGGGTGATGATAAAAAAAAACATTTTTGTTACAACAATCATATTATACATTTTTAAATGGGTATATAATATTTTGATGTGCAAAAAAAATAATTACGATATAAATAATACAAAATAAGATCTGAAGACGTATTTGTACATGAAATATTATCGTTTATGTAAAAACTCACAAGGGCGTTGAAGGTAATACAATAAATAAAACAAGCATTTACAATTAGTACAAACGTTTCCAATGGGGTCATGAAGATAACGAGAGCCCTGGACGCCCTAGCATATAAAAAACCGATGACAACTTCGAAAAATTAAGAAAATAATTATGGATAGTTATGTGGGGCAGCAAAGATTATTCTAAAATTGTTGAATTTCAACCAAAAGCAGTGCCGAATGCACATTGCTCAAAAGTTGGTGAATTAACTCAACGATAATTCAGAACTACTCAAATGGGTCTTAACTGGTGATGAAACATGAGTGTATGGGTATGACCTCGAAACTAAGGCTCAATCGTCCTAATGGAAGAGCGAAAAAAGTTTGTCAAGTTCAATCGAATGTGAAGGTTCTGCTCACTGTTTTATTTTATTTCAATGGCACAGTGTACCATGTGTTCTTGATACTAGGTTGTACGGTCAAGGAGACCTGGAAGTTTTACACCATTTGCTTGAAGTAATTTGCTTGTTTGTGAATTTATGGCCAAAACCAACAACGTTATGATGCCTCAGCCTCCGTATCCACCGGACATGGTCCCCTGCGACTTCTTCCTATTCTCAAAGATGAAAAAAACCATGAAAGGATGACGTTTTAGCTCAGTTAAGCTTTTGATAAGTTCATTACATCAAGTATAGTCATATACACTTAAAATATTAAATAATGCTATGCTGCTAAATCTGTCAAGTAAAAAATCTTAACAAATCTTTTAAGATATATTTTAATTGTTTGCTTTTTTTCATAACATGGGTAAAAGCGTATTTGAAAAATATTTTTTTTTCCTGAAGTATAAGGAAAAATAATTAATTTGCTAGCACATCACATATATTGTGGGAGGAAATTTTTATGTGATTTGATTAAATTTTCCATTATTTTTAGTTTTATTACATATCATTTACTTGGTTTCCAAATAATCTAAATATATTTTTAAGAATTACCCAAATAACGAAGTATTATTATACATCAATGTTTATCATTTTCTCAAGCCTAGGTGATGTGTGATGTGTTGCACCACAGTAATTGGGGCTCATGACCTATTGTAGTGTTAAACATTAAAATAAACAAATAATAAGAGGTTAATTAAATATAAGTAAAGCTTTACAAATATTGTAAGAATTAAATAAATTTATACATAATATATATTGTACAAGAAGATAAAAAATGTTTTTGTGAATAGGAAATAATTTCAAAGCCTCTAGCAAGAAAATTACGTGAAACATACAATTCATAAATTTATCCATATAATATTTTATTTAAATCAATAACACTGGGCAATACACATTGTTTAACTGTTTAATAACTTGGGGTACAGAATCCAAAATAGTCATTAGATTTGGTCTATCAGATCTAGTTTTTGAGATACAGGCTAATTGATTTTAGTTCTGATAAATGGCAAAATTAATATATTTTGAGACCAAAATCGAAATTTCGTACCTAAAATTAAAATCTAATTAGTCAGTTTCAATTACTTGGTACACATGACCATAAAACCCGACATTCCTATATTTGGGTAACCCCCATCACGAACAAATTAATAACTCGCTCATATTACCTCTGCCAAACACAATTCAGTTTATTCAGCCAGGTATTTTTGGAATCAGCACATCAAAAATATCCAAAATCAGTTCTTACTTTTCCGGCACCAAAAAATTTTTTTATTGCCCAGTGTAATTAATATATTAATAAAAAAGAGTAATGAGTTATAGTGAAGAAATTAAAAATAATTTTAACATTAATAATTACACAAAAAACTTTATTTAAACAACTATTTATTGATTATTCTACATGTTTTGATACCTATGGTATCTTATTTAGGAAATAATGTACACTAAAATTAAAAAATACAAGCATAGATAAAAACAAAACTATGAAGTGGTGAATAATCAATAAATAGTGGTTAAAACAAAGTATTTTGTCTAATTATTAATATAAAATGAGGCCAAAAAGTAATTTTATATTAATAATTAAACAAAATACTTTGTTTAAACCGTTAATTTTAACAGATTATCAATTTTATATAACGATGTGTCAATACAAATTAAAATAGGCTGCGCAAATCAGTTACGCAAATTATGGTGAAAAATGAACGATACTGAAATCAAGGACAACATGGTACTGTAAGTAAGGTCTCATTACATTTATGCCGTATGAAAAGTATGAAGGTAGTACATTCAAAGTTTAATATTTTTATTTATATAACAAATTTTTTGACGATAAAATCAATTTGTTATGTTTAATGATTTAAAATGTGAATTTTTAAATTTATATGTAATTATTAATATAAAAACTGATATTCATCTACATTATAAAAAGTATAAAATATTTGCCCATAGCCCAGTGATGCTGACGTATGTATAAATAAATGTGATGTCCTTGGAATGGTGGGATGGTGTGTATATGTGTGTATGTGTGTCGCGCCGCCGTTGCGGGTATGTGTGGCTATAAAGACGGCATGCAGAAGTGCGCACGTCTCTTTCATCTGCGGTTCATCGGCTTAATATTTTGACTTATACTAGTGATATACCTTGTACTAAATTGTAGCTTATTGTAATAAAAGATTAATTGTTACAAAGTCTATGTCTTGGACCTTTATATTACGAGGTGTATACTAAAGTCGTACTGAGAAGTCAAGTACGTAACAATAAATATATACAATTTTATGTGAAGTCAACAGGAACAGGAAGTGCCATTAATGCTTGCCGTTCGACACCATTGTTTTCAAAATGCACAACAAAAGAACACTGTTGTGATTATCGTTATTTTTTCCAAAGACCTCTATAACAACCATTGTTTAGTTCATTTAGGCCTGAACAATAGATGTCTTAATGGAAAGGCACGTAGAATGGGGCGTTTAAGACTCACCTACTCCCCATTGGAAACAGTTCTAGAGGAAATTACCAAAAATAATAATAAAGGTATTTCCCAGAGAAATTTTCCGTAATTTTACTAAAAAAAAGAGAATAATTTTATCTACAAGACGAACACACTGTTGCAGATCCATAAAAATAGACATGCTATGAGTTAATGATCAAGAATATAAAGATCGATAAATGATCCCTATGTTAAATATCACCACGGTTTCAGCACCACTACAATTGCGCAAGTATGAAATATTTCAATGAGCTTCCCGCTTCCAAAAGGAAAGTTAATAATATTATGTAATTAGATACTATGTAGAGTTACAAATTGACTGATATAACGAAATACTTTTAATATTGGAGTAATCGATTGTAGTAGCAGATGCACAGATAAAAGAATTAAAAGATCTGGATCGGAAAAAATATTTTTGATATTTATTGCAAACTTTACATTGTGGTTTTTATAATAAATTATTTATAACTTGTTTTATGTTAAATTTAATACACCAACCGGTTTCGAAAAATACAATTTTCTCCATCAGGATGTCAAATAAACTTACTAAAACCATATCATAATAGCCGAAAAGCATTTTAGATGTTTAAATAGTAATGGTTTTTCAGAATTTTACAATCATTTATTAGAAAATGAATAAACTTTTGATATAAATTTTGGATTATCTGTTTTATATATGAACAGTGTTGGACTTAATAGAAATAAGTACATGTAAAATTAATCATAATATTATAAATAACCAACTAAATTTTATCACAAATCTTACCCTCAATTTTTTTTCCAATTCGCTTATATCATTAATTAGTATCATTAAGTCAATTTTCATATCATCGTAACAATTTAAGATAGGTAAGTACTAGATTTATTTTATTAATAAATATGTATTATTTTTTTAATAGAATTTAAAAACAACAATTTGACGTATGATTTTGGTTAGTTTATTTGACATCCTGACGAAGAAAATGGTATTTGAAAAGTGGTTAAAAACAAAGTTTCTAAATAATTTATGATAATAGAAAAAATATTATTTTTTAATTATTTTCCTTTTTCCATATGTTCTTAGGTAATACAATAAATATACTCAACACTAATTGGAAATCGGTCACACATAGAAAAATAATTTTAAAATAACCCAATACACGATTCACATTTAAAAAGATTAGTTGGAAGCAATGATGTCTAAAATTATTAGTAACATTCAACACAAATACTAACACATAAATAATCTATTCTTAGATATTTAACGCATTTATTATATATTTTACTTATAAATGATTTAATTTAAAAAATATATATTTAAACAGAACGCAAAAATAAGGAAATAACTTAACAAGGCTAAATAATAGTAGGAGTGATTTCTACTGCATTCTACATGAAATTATTAATACAAATAAAATTAATCAATTTGAAAGATATACAGAAAAAAATCTATTTATCGAAAAAATATTTTAGTTGCTACCAGGATTCGAATCAGGTTTTTTCCTATCCGGAGACACGCTTTTTTCAGTTTCGTCATATCAACTAAGTAGTATTACGATAAATAATAGAACTTATATTTTATAGCTCTTTCAAATTGATGAATTAAAATAAATTCAATTTATAATAAAAAATACCACAGAACTCTGTTAACTCTAAAAAACTGCAACTTCACAATAATAATGTGTTCCTCCGTAAGAAATAAAACAAATAAATTGTAATCCAATTTGTTATAATCCATATCAGAAAATTTAATTCTAATGGATGTATTAATTAATTTTATTATTGTGAGTTCTCTTCTCATATAAAAAAATGTTTAAATCTGTCGGTAAAGCTTTACCTTATCTACCTTGCTTTTAGTGAAACCCAACAGAAATTGTCGTACTTGTATGTATAAATGTATATAAAAAGTTATTTGATTGCTTGATAGGAATCATCATGTCGGTGATCTCTACCGAAATGTGGGCAATTTCACTGTGTTTATCTTCCTACATTTTCACGAAAATCCCCATGTTCAGGAACGAACGGAATCCGAGACTGTTTTGGACAAACACAACGATCCCAGGGCGATCGTCTGTCGATCACTTAGAGCCGTTTGCCTGGAGTCAAGTTTCGACTATTTTTTATAGATATAAAGTATCAAATAAATATTATCACTTTCCGTGCAATTTACAAAATGGCCTCGCGATGTTCACAGAGAGCATATGCTTGTATTGCTTCCAATGTTTTCTTGTTACGGTCGGTAATAATTTGATAAAAATAGGAATGAAATCACATTTAAATTCAACCAAATTTGAGCACATTTTTATTTATTTTATTTATAATATTTGATCGTTTGTCATGAATGTATTTATAAATATTTAAATACAAAGTAATATAACGAGAGTTTGTATTTTATTACGCATAAACTACTATGAACATAAAAAAAACTAAAAATTGATTACAATTGTAATTGTAATTGTAGAGAATTGTAATTTTACCACAATCCATAAATATAAACATGTGTTTTTTAATATTGTAAAATGAGTCTGTTTAATTTTAAACAATACAAATTCGTAATTAAAACCTACAACAAAAGTTATTTATCAAACAAAATAAGAGGAGTTTTCTGGGATATGGACCACATAATATCTCAAAATACCACAAAAAATATCTCGAAAATATCACGTATAAACAAAACATTATTTTATGAAACGAAAATAGGATTAAATTCATGTGACGAACTAAATATACCATATTAATATATAAATTATCGGCCTTTCGAATAATATAATACATAAATATGTAATATTATTCCAAATTCCGATAATTTATCGGTTTAGAAAATGCTGTCAATTTGTTCTTCCTCCTCTGAGAACCGCCCATTCAATGTATAGACTATGTAAACATCGTCATGAAATCTTCAATTAATAGAATTTGACACTCGCATTAGGGGTAGCTAATATTACGACACTACCTGAATATGATTCACATTTTGTTACCGGATAAATTGAAAAATATTTAAAACAAATGTTGGTTACTGGTAAAAAAAAAGTCTTCCACGTAGGTAAATAAATAAATAAAAAATGGTTGTTACCTTAATTTATTCACTATCTCACTTCCATTGAATGACGGGCTTATTTAGCTAATATTATATTAAGAGATTTATTTGTCGACTTTAACGTGCACCGTAGATATTATGATCGCTAAGATCATCCTTCGATTTTCCGTTTAATACGAATTCAACTGATTGATCATGTCATTTGTCTCTTTTTTAAAGAAACGTGGTAAAATTGCGAGGTAGGGGCATTGGAATGAAAATAGGATTTCACGGAGTATTAGCTTACTCAAGAATGAAAATATTTGGAAATATAGTAGAAAGTCTAGACACCTTCTGTCTGGAAACGTTAAACGGATAAGACTCAGAATTTACAGGAATTGTTATCTTTGATAATTTGGTAAGATTTAAAAAAACAAACTTAAGTGACTATATATATCCTCTTTGAATGAAATTTGTTAGGATATTATTATTTATTTTGATAAAAATTACTCTAACATAATATTATTAAAATTGATACAATCAAGTATATATAAAATCTCTGTCCGACCCTTTGACCGATCGAAATCAAATTTAGCATATTTACTCTTTAGGACCCTGCGCAAAACACAGACATCATCCGCCTTTACCTGACCACCGCACCACCTCAGCGTTTTAAAAGTGTATTGCAATAAATAGCATCCATTCAAAATTGTAATCGATTGCACTCTAGGATCCTGTGGAAAATATGGTTACCTCACCCTACTTCTCCACGCATGGACCAAATTTTGCATAAATTGTTACACTTGTTATATTAAATTGATTCGAAAGTTCTTTGTAATTTAAAATATGAACTGGGTTTTTAATATTTTCTTCGATTTACTTATGTAAAAAAGAAATATAATATGACCGCATTCTATTGTTGTTTTATGAGAGTATATTTTGTCACATTTTATCGATGTACAAAGATTATAAAAAAATAAAATTCGTGTAAATTTATTTCGTTCAGCAGAAAAGCACTAAAAATTGATTATTTTACTAACAAATATTTCATTTTTAGGCTGTGATGTAAAGATTTAGTAACTGAAAGAATAGCGATGTATTGGGGAGATGTTCAGCGGAAAACAGCAATTAGGGAAAACACGACCTTCCTTTTAAGGGAATACTCTGGCCGTGTTACACGCGCCGCCACAAAGTTATCACTGTACAAACTACGTACATTCATTCACCACAGCTTTGAAAATCTACGTTGTAACGTTTTTTCAATTACACCCGTCCCAAGAGACGGTTGTGCTTGTTAAACGAGAAAGGCTTTCACTCAACAATCCTTGTATTTACGTGTTTTAACAAAGGTATTTTATTAAATGCAAATTGTTCAAAACATAAACAATTATGCGTGTTTTGATAAATCTATGGTTATACAATAATCCTTATAAACTCATTAATGAATTTTGTGTTTCATGTAATATGCTTTCCAAAAAAGCGGAAAATCTCTTATCATCATATTAAAAAAAAAAAACAAGTTGTCAATGTTTATTAATACCCTACGAAGGTTATTAACCAAAATATTTTTGTTAATTAGGAGAACACATTCTTATTGTGAAGTTGTAATTATTCAGAACATAGGTCTGTGATATTTAATTCATATTTATTTTTGTTAACTTTATTTATATAATTTATATGTGTTGTTCTTAATTTTAATATATAGGTTAGTCAGATATTGTTAAATGTATCATTTTATTAATGTGTATTATAAAAAAATTATTATATTTAATAAAGTTGTACAAAAAAGAAGGAATATAAATAATTGATTAATAATTTAACAAATATTTATTTTGCCATAATGTGTCTGAAACTCCTGCTACTTAAGTGCGGAATCCAAGAAAGGTTCTTGTTGTATATCTAATGTATGAATTTGAGTAAATAAACGAACGAAAAATTCAATATTCACAATATGACATTACATTTATGCGATAATAGGTATTTTAGGAATATGAAATGTGTACAATTCCGCTTGCTATATCCATGGATAAAGTATAATGCTCCTTCTAAAAACCCATGTCAATAGACGTCTCTGGTAGATGTTTACAATCGAAAACTTCCACATACGTGAAAAATATATGTAACGTCGACAGAACGAAATTATACAAAATATGTACCTTCTATAACATTTCTCCTCAAGAGAAGGAATTCCGGGAGGTTGCAACCTTCGATATCTACACCTGAATAAAAATAACGTGGTAACAGGGTTCTTTTGATAAGAAATTGTAGGTTTTTCTATTTAAAAACATATTAAAAATATAGAGCTCGGCTTAGAAAATGTATATAAATTTAGAAAATTCATCAGAAGCAACGTTAACGCGTCTCCAAATAAAATATTATTAAATTGCCGAATTGTAAACCTTAACTTTTTACAAAATTAATTGAGATCTTGAGGGTATTTTATATATGTAGCTCCTTATTCCAAAATCCCTTAAAACGACTTTATGTATTTTTGAGTTATGTGTGAAAACGTATATTTTGAATGAAAATGTATAAAATGTTTGTTTTTACATCAGAATTTTTTAAAGAGACAATTCTGTAATGTTATTTTTTTTCTTTATTATTGTTTTGGCAACCATACTAGATTTTAGATCATGTGATTATCAACAAGCGTTGTGATTGGTTGATTTCATTTTAAGGGAAATACCAACTTATACTCTGTCTGCTTGGGGTATTTTGGAACTAATTCTGATTTTGAACATGCAATATCATGGGTTTTGCGAGAAACAATGTGTTCTGCATGTAGCTGACAAAAAAATCTACAAAACTGCATATTTAACTCAAATTATCCGAAATCCGTTATAGAGGGTTTTGGAATTAGGCGCTACATGGGCACCTTTATAAAGTAATTTATTACACTTACATAATTGTTTAATATATTTTAATTGCTGTAGATCTCACGTTTCTTAGTAAATACTCAAATTTCTATTAATTATTCGATATTAAATTTGTAAGTTTATAATCAGAAACTTTGAAAATCTTAAATCTGAATTTTATTTGTAACTTATTTATTTGAAGCATATTTTTAAACAACTAAAAAAAATCGTTAATTATTTATTAAATCAAATTAAATATAAAGTTTCTTGCTGATATATAGATAGGATATAGGAAATTGCTTTTTATTCGTTTTATACATCGGATAAAACAGGGAGCGACCCTCGTTCAGAAAATCTGCAGGCAGACCTGGCTTGTTTCATTAACCGAAACAAGAGCAGATTTTAAATACGTTCTGTTTTCTATTTTCTTTTTATAATATATTCGAGATTTTTATACTAAATTTTATAATACAAAATCTTGTTACCGACAAGAGAGTCATGTTAAAAATCAATAGTTATATCAAGATTGTTATAATTAATGGTTATTCAACTAACTTATTAGAAAATTGATTAAATAAAACGATTAAACAAAGGTTTTTTAAACTATACATTTACCCGAGGATAACATATATACATAATCATTTGCTTATAATTTTATTTGTAAATAATATTGCTTAAAATTTTATTTGTAAACAAATTATAACTGAAAATATTCCCGATACAATTCAGCCGGCTTTTCATACTAACAATAAATTGAGAAAATACATTCATAATAACAAAGACAGCGATATTATAAACCTAAATGGTGATTATATTGGTAAAACTATTAGAAACTTCGAAATGAGGGTTAAATAATATCTCGGAGTTTTAACCCTTGGAATACATAAATAAACAAAAGAGCACAGATGACTAGAATATGTAAACATTAATATATCACATCGAGTCAAGTGTCGCATCAGAGATGTCCGCTCACACGATAAATAATATAATAACAGCGGTACTTACCCGCTCCTTCGAGAACTGCGCCGTTATCTTCAATATAACAACACTCATACGTAACAGTGGTTTGGAGAAAAAATTATATTAAAGTATTATCAAAATGTTTGTTTTTCGTGATAGGTCCTAAAACACGGCCACACGCACAATGTCACATTACACTGCGAGCATTTATATTGTGACATTTTTCTAGTTTTGGACGCGGCGCAAACTCGACAGGCTCTCTGAAGTCTTTGGGATTTGTTTCCCGTTATTGGCTCAGGCATATGCTTTGCTAATGCCCTAGCAGTTAGTCTTAGGGGCGAATCATGTAACGTACGGGGATGGGGTGCTGGTGATTTGTGCGTAATGTGATATTTTTCTAATAATTGTCTTATTAAGGCTAATTGAAAGTCTGCTAAACTAACATTTTTTTTCGTTATCATTTTGTAAACTATTTGTGAGTTTAATAAAAATAAATCAATTATATGAAAAGCCACTTTCTTGTACCATTTTATTGTTTTTCGTAAGCAACTTACACTACTCAACATCATGTCCACTTTATCAACAGAACCCATACACTTATTATAGTCATTGACACATTTCGGTTTAATTATAGGTTGACCCGTTTTCCAATGTATTTTGCCTGTCGTACACATGGAATCGTCATACAAGGTTGTTAGCATGTGGACTTCTCTTTTATCGCGCCATTTCAATGCTAAAAGAGGTCCACGATGTTTGGCGTCCATTTCACCTTTTTTTAATTTACGAAATGTGGCCAAAAAAAGTCTGCGGCCCGCCATTTTAAAAGGTACACAATTTTTAAATTGAAATAATTATGATTATACGTAGCACAGTACAAGCATCTGTTTCTAATAAACGAATATTGTCTGAAAATATAACCGATAGCAATATTGATTCTGAATTTTCAAATCATATATTTGATTTTAATACAGGGTTAAAAATATTTCATACAAGTTATAAGATCTCGCAGATCAACAATTTAGAAATATTAGAGATTAGAGCAAGTTTGAATATTGAGTTAAATATAATTAATAATCAGATACAATCTATTGAATATTTCCCACTTAACTATTCTTCCCCTTCTAATAACCATGTCATTCTCTAATTAACTCCTACTTCGATTTTGGATTACTCCCCCCCCTCCCTCTTCCTCCCTTCTTCCTAATATCTCATCCTGAGGAAGAGAACATTGTTCTGGAAGCATGGAGATTTTACATCTAATAAAGTGGTGTAAACTAAGTTATTTTACTTTAATTAGTTGTTATTAATAATTTTAGAAAAATTAATTAAGTTTATTCAGGTATAATATTAGTTCTTTACATTTTTAATGACATATTTACTTTAGTCATCATCATCATTGTGGTAGCTCTTGGATTTCTATTCTCTGCTTATATGTCTCGTATAATTTGATCAGGTGGTATAACAATTAAACTCGGTCTCGTTATACAACAACTCTCGGTTTATTATTACAATAATGGTTACACAGATTATAGACTATAGTTACAAGTTGAAGCCGCTTAGACAAGAGAGCGCATCCAAGGGCGCGTCGCCTTGTAATGGCTCTCCATACAAACACTCTCACCCACGCTCTCATTGCAGACACCCACACATATTTACATAACAAGTGACGGATCTCACAATCATCAAATAACGTTTGAATAACATCATCAATAAAAAATAATTTAATATCATTAATTGTAATTGCTAGTGGTTCAGTTTTAATATGCTGATTTGTAATATCATATTACAAAGTTTTAACATATAATGTGTTTATTCAACGGGTACCCCAGTAAAATTTATCATAAAAACATCAATAGAAATAGTTGCGTTAGAAACAATTCGTAAACTTTTTTACAATCTTTTCATTTTTACCTTGTATTTCACCGGTACCGGGATCGATACCAGGTGCCTCCAAAACCCTGTTGAAATTAATACGATACCTAATAATAATAATCACGATACCTTTCACATCAAGCAAGTGCGCTTATTTACTATTGCCTTAATAGGCTCTGGTATTAAATTGTCATATAAGTAAACACGTTAAACTTTTGGGTTAAAATTAAAAAATATATTTTACATTTTTGAAAAACTTTATTATTAATATAAACTTAACGTATTTTTTTAATTCTAATATATAAATTAATTAAAAAATAGTTTTCCTCGGTGAACTTTTAAACAAGCCATTATAAACTGCTTTTCTCGATTATTTTTTAAAGGTATTGGCCGCTGTGCAATAATGCAAAAATTTGTTTTTAAATAATCCATTATCGCCCAGTTAACACAGACAAATACAAACATAGGTTGATACTACGTACGATATTATTTCATTCGTCAAAATTTCAAGCTTAGCTCGGGCTGTGCGTGAAGTGGCACCGTTCTGTTGAAACAACATGCAACAATTCGGCCACTAATAAGTTTTTACAGCATTGCTTCTTGCATCCTGAAATAAATATGGTCCAATGATTCCCCATCCTTCCGATTTCTCCATACAACTCTGCGTGGGTGTAAATTTCGTTGGTGTTGAATTTTCAGCGCTCCAATAACGGCTGTTTTGTTTATTAACAAAACTCGCCAAGTCGAAATGAGCTTCGTCGCTCATAATGATTATGTCCAAAAGTCGGGTTTATGTTTGTTTTAATGACTTCAATGACTGCGTTAGATGCTCCATAATAAATTGTTATCAACTACTCTCTACGATTACAAAATACGAACTGACACATGTCTGCCAAAACAATATCACAAGAAAAAAACCCTGGAGTGCGATGCGATATGACCATGATATATAGATGATATGAGAGGAGTTTCATAGACCTGGCCGTTTAAGTAAGTACTTTACAGCCTACCGAACAAATGACACTATCGAAGTCGCCACTGACGCCACATCCAGAAAGTCATAGATATACACGGGGAAGCGCACTGATCTTCGTTGCATGGATTACGTGACTGGAAACTGACAGTTCTGGAATTGCGCATGACCCGGTTATTACGATTCCGAGTTTAAGGAAATGCAGTTTTACATTGTCATTATGTTACATTTTCTGTCTGCACTCTCTCTCCATATGCGCTTATTGTAATTTTTCAATTTCATGACTAGACAATTTTCATTTGGAATTTATATCCGACACTTAATAACGGTCGCCATAAATTCAGCAGCGGCAGCCCGCGTCTTGCGAGATGTGGGTGTGGGTTGGGTGTGGGAGTGAGTGTATCGTGGAAAGCAGTGGAGAAACAACATTGTTTGTAAATTTGTCATTTAAGAATATATCATTTTTAGGAAAGTCTTGTTTTATAAGTATGATTTTTATTTTTATTTTAAGTATGAAGTGTGAATGTTGTTGAGTGAATTTAAAATCTAATTTTTATATTATATTTTTCGGCCTTCCTTTAAAGATTTTAATATTTTAAGAATAATATAGAGTCATGCACGTAATTTATAAAATATTTGTTTTCATTTGTTTGGAATTGTGATGAAAAGCAAGTATTAATTGGCCTGATGACAACAAAATTCTTTGTTGAATCAAAGTTTCATTCCCAGTCCCTGCTCTTTATCATATTTACAAAGGACAGAATGCTTAAATCTCATGTAAGGATTATGTGAATTCTGCAAATAGGTATAAAAAGTATAACACTCTTTTTTTCTCGGCTCGTCATACTAATGTAAAGGTGTAAAGGCTGTATGATGATGGATTTCAGTCGTGAATAAGACAAACATCTCTCATTATTTTTCAACTTTAATGTAGTATTACGCTTTAAATGTCCATCGTTATAAAGTTCATACCTACATTTTCTTAGCATAAATTGTTAAAATTATTAAAAATTATTTGACCAGTATTTATTTATCTATAAACAAATACTTTAGATTTAAAATGTTATTAGATTATTAAAATGTACATATTTAAAATAAATAAAAAAAACAATTCATCAAACGAATAATTAAAAATGGTAGATTTCTTCCTTTTTTGTACATTTATATTTAATATTTATATTTAATACTTAAACGGTATACAAATAATTGATGATTAATAACCATGAGATATAATATCATACGTGTGAAACCTACCAAATACTTCGAAAACTTGTTTTGTTCTGCGCTTGTTTAGAATTTTAAGGGTGTCTCCGATTTATTTCATCAACATTCTGTCTCAAATAATTACAATACGTTTTTCTCTCTTACAGTAATTTTTTTCCAAGTATTCTTTAAAAATACTGCTTTTTCGAAATATTTTTGTCGAAAATATGCAATAAAATGGCGTCTTATTTTTTGACAGTTGAATGAATATTTCAAAGCATCACATTTCATAATGGAAATAACGTCGCGAGTTGAAAATAGCCGCGTTGATTACCGTATAGATTTTCTGTAATATATATGAATAAATAAAAATATGCCAGTTTTTAATTGTTATTCGACGAATTCCATGTTAATTGATAGCCAAACAAATATGTCACATTCAGCATGAGTAATGTTGGCGAATTCTACAGCCAATAGGAGTCAAGTAGAAATCTTCGCTGCGACCACTTAGGAGCCTCAATAGTGTTGTCATAACCGTATTTTGTTCAACCGATTACCTACATACAGAAATAGATAAACTTATGTGACAATTGTAACAAATGAAAGGTGCAAGTGTCAGAACACAATTGACTGAATACATAAATGAAATATAATGAGTAATTAGCTTTATTATATGATGCATTATCTCGTGTATGCTATTAGTTCCGGTGCTGCCTTTGTACTGTAATCTGTATAAAGCCCTGTGCATAGACGGAAAAGGTTGCAAAATAACGGAGAGCTCCAGTCGTCTCGGACCACCCTTGCCATTAGACCAAGCTCGTCATTATTTCAAGAGTGCGTGTGGGTGGTACTGTGTAATACCACCTGCACCTTAAACAATTCCACGCACAGGCCTCTGCCGTGGCCAACCCAAGAAACCTTGGCAGACGTTATCCTCGTAACGAGAAATCGCCGAAGAAAAATAAAAATAAAAACTTGTTCGTAGCCTTAAAAGTTATTCTTTATATTTTAAATACATACAAATTCTTCTCATAAATTATCATCTCTTAAATTCTATAAATAATGCATTCAATTTTAAACGCTAATAGAAACAAACCTTTTTGTTATATTTACTATTTTCTGCGCATGCATTGATATTTTTGTATTTGAAGGAATGTCCACTATTATGTTTCCTCTATAGAGATTGTCAATATTTGCAGACACCCTGGTCACGTAATTGCCAGGATATTTACGTTCTCACTCCTTCCTGACGAGTCTACAATTTACCTCTGAAATTGGCAGGTTTTCCATTTTACGTGACCCAACAATAGTATCTTTTACTGAACTGTATTTTTGTTAGACATTTCAAGCTCTATTATTCCAAGTATCCATACAACAAACTGAAAAAATATAAATATCATGATGTATACATAATAAACGAACTAGCAATACATTATAGTATTCGTGTTATGTGTATGTTTATAATAATTTAAGAGGGTTTCAGTTTGAAAGGATAACATCGTGTTGACGTAGTATCATCCTATATTCCCCAAGGGCTTAAATAAACCCTTCTCATTTCATCAATACATTTATAATAAATATGTTAAACAATTATGCCATGATAAACATGAAATAACAAATGAAAATTACGAATAAAATGATGTATCATAACTACTAATTTACATATACGAGTATGAACCTATATACCTACTTACTAAATAATATTCGTGTTATATTTTTTATGTAAGTATTAGGATTTAAGATGGTAATGAAATGCTATATTTTCTGTAATCTAGGTGAGTACGAATCGAAAAACCAATTTATTTTTATTTACATAACAAACAGTTTGTCTTCAAAAACCAAACCATAAATTCGTTTCCAATATTTTTCTTTTTATGTTTGTAACTGAAGTAATATGAATACATTACTTGATCTCGAATTTTGTCAATTTTTGACTTCGGGTATATATTTGTGGATCGTTTTATCATAAAATTATTCAAGATATAGAAGCAATCTAAAACAAAACGAACAAATGTTTGAAATTATGACTATTTACGTTATAAGTGTGTATATCTATTGAGTCAAATAGCAATTCAAATTGTATAAAAAATAACATTTAATGACAATTTTAGATTAAATTCTTGTACTATATTTAATACCTAAAAATGGTAAATACACATGTCTTTACGGTTTTCTGAGCCAATTATTTTTTTTTTTATATAATGATATTCTAAAATTTTAATATCAATAAATTTATGTCACAATAATCTTGCATCATCCCAACGCCCCTGTGCGTCCCAACTTAGTCTTTATCTAAACCAATATTTGATGGGGAAGTGTCGGGCCTTCCGACCGTTCAAGGGTTTGCCTACATTAATCAGGGGGCCTCAATTTGTTCTAGCTTAAATGAATTTTGTGTCCTTCCTTTTAATTATTAGTTTACCATTTAAGGCAAACCGTGCTTTCTAATTAAACGCAGGATGTCCACGTCTGTGTAAGAGTATTTATCAGGGGCGTGCATTACATACAGATATTTATTACAAACAGAAAAGAAGCTGTGTATTTTACATATATATTTATTTGTGTATAAATATATTAATTATTGAACTAAAATAATGCACTGTGCCTTTACCCCCCTGCTTTTCTCCACCCGGCCACGCCATCAACGCGAACCGTTACAATGTTAACGGAACAGTTAATACTGTTATACAATCTCGAGACTTATACGTTTATACTTTTTGTGGGAACCCTTGACGGAAATAGTGAGTGAAAAAATATACAGTCCATATCTTTGGAGATGCCAGCAGAATCCGGATTGTGGTGAGTGCCAAATTGCGTCCGTGTCTTGAATTCTTCCGGCATCTATGCTTGTATGCAACACAGTGTATTATAATACATTTTTGGAACTGAATGAATTAAAAGTGTTCAACTTAATGCATTATTTTTATAGATTTTATGAAGTAAAGTTAATAATTTCTGAATATTCTAAAATTTAGTTCTTCCTACAGCCGCATTATATTTGCCAGTCTCAACACAAATTTTTCTAGTGAGACAGGTACAGTCCGATTATATACACGTGTATCATATATATATATAAGTAAATTAATAAATTTATGCGCTGTAAGTTATTTGAAGATGTATTTTATCAGATGTTTCGAAATATTTCGTTAAGTCAATATAATACATTTTTAAGGAGAACACATTTTTGTCGTTAAGGTATTTGAGATTCAACGCAATATAATGTTGATTGCTTTTAAGAATGGAATAATAAATGTATCAATAATAAAAATATACAGATTAAGTTCTAAATTTATCGTAAACGTAATCGGTTGCTATAGTGGAATGTTAACACGTTTCCCCGGATAGTAAGAGGTTCAGGTTCGAATCTCAGTAACAACAACATTTAAAAAAAATAGAGTTTTTCTGTATATCTTTCTAGTTGATGCGTTGAATTTATAATTATTTTTCTATTAACACTGCTTTAACTTATGTTTGTTATATGGAAGCTGTGAGATCCCGGACTTGTATCTGGTTTGGCAGCAGTGTATAATGATAACTTTTTGTAGTGACTTTCCAATTTGATTGCACCAGTGGGGTGCCTTTGGAAATATTATCACAGATTCCATTTGGGTTATTTCCTCAATGTGTACTCTCTAGTTGATTGGTCCTTGTAAGTGAAAGTCAGTAGATACGTGTAACAATTATAGTTTATTACAACAACTTATTTACATAATGTACAATTATATAACTCAAATATTTATTAGTTCCTCCAGTGACGGCCTCTTATAACCCATGACCACCACCACTCTTCTGACACACACACACACATATATATAAAAGTGACAGTTCTCAAACTTTTAATTAATTAATTATTTAGTTTTGTTTTAATAAAATATTATTTAATAAGATAAAAAATGTAAATTACAATTAGATACAATTGTTTTTTTAGTGCATTATTTTGAACGTTGCTTACTATTTTTACCATCATTGCTTATTACTACCGAAAGGTATTATTACTACCGTACACTAATAAATTAAAAAAAATTAAAAAAATTAAACCAAAAATGCAAAAACTAAAAAAAATTATAAAATATAAAATAAAATTTTATAAAAAAAAATACAAATTTTTGCTACTACTCTATACAATTATATACAGAGTAAAAATTACCTGATATCGAAAAAAAAAACAATTTCACCATGTTCCCCGTTCAATAAATAGGGTCCCTCCAAAAAATCTAATGACATTGTTGTTACCGCATATGTCGGAGTCAAAAGGGCTCAGCCCTTATCCTTCTCCTCTTTAACAATCGAATCATAGGCCATAGTACCTGAGCGACATTTTTGATCGACGGAAAGTCTAAATAAAGCAATTTTGTAGCAATATTGCTCTTATCATGATTGATTTATTCAATTCGATTCAAAGTCAATAAAATTTTAACCAACATTGCTTCAAACCAATAAAATTGACAAAATTCAAGTATTATTTAGTGTGTATTAAAAATTATCTTATAAATAAGATATTAAATTAGCCCCAAAATTATTATTTTTCTAACAAGATTAATTCAAAGTGCAAATGATTCTAAAGAATCGTGTTAAACATTTTGAATGAACTGCGGTGTGCTAAAAAAACTAGTGAACTTAAAAATTTGTTAAATTTTATACGAATAGGAAAAAAATATTTTTGAGTTAATATTTAAATTACAAATAAATTAATTGTGTCTCATGAAAACATTCAACAGTTCCATTTTGCCTTAGGGCATCAAATGAAAGGAATATAACATACGTAAATACGTATTTATATAATTCTATATAACATTAAATACGTATGTATATAATACTGTATAACATACGTAAATATGTATTTATATAATACTAAAAAAGGTTCTATTGTCTGTTTGGCGAGACAGACATTCATGGGATAATACATTTAGAAATACATAATAATGGCAGAGAAGGACTGTGAATAACTGGATCAATTACATAAATTATTGATGTCCTCGTTAGTAAATCGAAAAATAAAAATCTTGCAACATGATAATTTTCGTCTCCATACAGCAAAAAATACGCGAAAAAAATTAACACACTAGAATAGAAAATAGTGGATTTGTGGATCACTTTCGATATAGGCCCGATAACTAATTATCATGTGTTTAGATCTATGCAGTGTTATTTAGATGGAAGAAAATTTAATAATGTTAGTGAAGTAAAAGCGGTCCTAACATAATATGTTGTCTTAAGGCCTACGAGTTTTTATAAACGAAGAATCAAAAACTAACTTGAACGGTGGAGGACGGTCTCGTCTATTATTATGTTATTAAATCAATTTGTTTTAAAAAATTGATTTTTATTCCACAGACGATATATTTACATATTATTGGTGCTAGTCTTATTAAATTTATTACATCGTAATCAATCATATTAATACTTTATTTTTATTTACATCTTATACATTATATGTAAGCTTATTTCAATGTACTGACCTACTATATGTATAGAATATTTATCATGCATACAGTGTAATATAATTTACATACAATTGTGTGATCAGTACTAACCGTTTGCTATAGTTAAAAAAGTTATTAAAGTGAACAAGTTTGCGAAAAAATTTGATCGTTAGTAAAAAAAAATATTTACTTCTCGAATGTACATCCCGTAGTAAACGCATTTTACTCAAGAATATCCGATAATAAAAACGAGAACCGATGGTTAAATATGGCAGACTCTTCACAGTTATTCCAAAAGTCATTTGACACTCGTTGTTTAATATACATTAGCACATAATCCGAAAAAAATTCACCATAAAAGTGACAGATTTCGAACGCCAAGGCGAATTAATCCATAGATATAGCATATTTCATGATTATTTGTCTCGCCTATGGACATCTCATCTATGCTTTGACAATAGTAAATTTGATGTTCAAACAACCCGCAAACGATTTTTTATCACGGGGGTAGTAAAAGTTACAACAGTGAAAACTTACCTTGGTTTACTACCGATCACACAACCGGCCCTGAGTCTACATCTAGTGCACGCCATCGGCATTTATGCCAGAACTTATTAAAATTTTAACCCACGTTTCACGTGTCTTGATTCTGCTTAGGATTATAGGGTTGAAAATTTTAAATTTACCTTTTTTTAATTCCTTAATTTTGCATCGTCCTCATTCAAACTTCTAACAATGCCGTCCTGTAGCTTTTGGTTTATCTCGTCACTCCAGGCCTTTCGTGGGCGCCCTCTGTTCCTGATGCGTTCAACACTCGCCTCATTTTTCTTTTTTACCACCCTATCCTCACTAATCAATTTCTTAATTCTATTGACTATGACACGCAGATCTACATTCGCTCCTAATTTGTTCCTCACTCTATTTTACATAGATTTTCTTATATGCGCTTAAGTTGCCGCACTTCTACTGCATTAAGTTTACTTTTGTTCTTTTTTTGCCAATTTCAAACTTCACTCAGATGCACGAGTAAAAGTGACAATATACTATGTAGTAGAAATGTATTTTTTTAATGAATCGATCCCTGAATACCAATCCAGAGGCGACAAAAGATACACAGTGCAGTGGGCTTAATCTTCAAATTATACTTATATAAATAATTAGTTAATAAGTTATTATTATCCCGTGAACACGTAAATTAAAAAACGATTTGTTTATATTTTAACTTACTTGACAATCACCGTTTTTTATATATTTTGAATGAAAGATAGAATGAGACAGGATTTTGACATATGAAAGAAAACATGAGTGAAAGAGCATGCGTACAAATTAGTATTTACATCTAAAATCTAAAATTTAAAAGTTGGGTATAATATAATAAGTTGGGTATATAAGCAAGTTATTTTTAGAAAATATTGAAATCATTATACATATAATATATTATAAACTACCTTATCATATAGAGCGCCACAATATTTTGTCCTGACACACAATTCTCGCCTCATCCACATTCATACATCTTCTAATACAAGCTCGTCGATTATTGAGGCTTCTAACAGGAACATTTTCTAGTATCTAGTTTACCTGGTCATACCAAGTCTTTTTTGGACGTCCTCTATTTCTGATTGCCATCAACACTTGCATTATATATCTTTCTTAATATTCTCTCCTCATTCATCCGTTCCATATGACCAAACCACCTATGCGATCCTTTTTAAATCTTTTCACTATGCCAAGGATTGCTTTACATTGTCTCTAATTTCTTTATACTTTACTCTGTCATAAATGAATCTAGCACATTTACGCCTGAGTGATCTCATTTCCACTGCACTCAATTTACTTTTGTTCCTCTTCTGTCAGCTCCAGGCATCACTTCTATACATAAGAGTCGGCACCAGGATTCTATTGTGTACCGCTAGTCTTGCCTCAAGTTAAAGCATCAGGATTTATAAAAAAATGATAATCCTTTCAAACATATTAAAGGAAAGAGTTGGGTCATCTTGAATTGACCGTCAATTGCTTTCATATATTGCTTCGCAAATAACAAGGATGTCTCAAGTACCTATTATCGATCCTAGATTCTTAATATTTTTATTCAAAGAGGTGTTCTCTTGTAAAAAAACATTATATTTAATATTTTGAGAACTGATATCCGAATGAAGTCATTCTTTAAATCTGCTTAAAAAGTAATAATATTTAATGATTTATTTATAAAGGATATTTTTTTAGAGGTATAGATATACAAAACTAATTTTTTCTCCGAGCACCCCTTTATTTCAATTCACACCTAAATGAACTAGACATTTTCAATACTCCAGTTACCTCAATTATATCTAAATTCAATACGTAAACTTTAATGGCCTTTATTTTTATTTTTATCGTACAGATTTTATTCCTTATCCCATTTTCCTTTTCCTTTTCCCTCACCCTCCCGTTCTCCTCGAATATTTTCTTATTTATAACTTTTTTCTCTCTGTTTATATTTTTATTCTCAACTTTTTCTCTCGCATTTTTGTGCATTATAGTCTTTTTTAAATTTTAAATTGTACTCACTGTATAAAGTATATTGTATCTTCTGAGAAAACATGTAACTGGTTTAATTATTGTTCAGCTTTTATAATGATTTTCGTTTTTATTGATAAACTGTATGTTTTTCGAATAAAATAAAAAATAAAAAGAATATGTGTGGAATTCCCCTCGTCCAGCAACTAATTTTCCAAACCCATCTCCTATACGTATACTTAATTTCATATGTATTCATTTAGTGGTCGGTCTGTGGTTAAATATTTTTTTTAAATTTAACACCATTATTTAATACGTTGTTTATGAAGGTTGAAGGGAGCAGTGCTTAAGGTTTAACACTACATTTGTGAGCAGAATAACGATCAGTTTAATTCCCGGAAATATAACGGACCGCAGTATTTTCCGAAGTGAATGTCAGTAATAAGGCACGCGTGAAATGCCACACTAAAATCTTTGCGTCCAATTTCTGTTTTAACGGCGTCATCCTAAGTCCATCCCTGAAAATGGATCATTTCAGGAATTCCCGACGCTTACTCGTACAAATTTCAAGGAACCCGAGATTCCTCTGGGACAAGGGTTAAAGGGTGGGCGTGCAGGGCCGGGTCGGTAGAGGTGGCGAGGGGTCTAATGGAACCACCTTACTGCCGGTGCGTAACAAGAAATCTCTCGACACCTGCTCATCGTTACAAACATGTTTTATTGTTAGAGATCCCGTGATTAACGAGATAATAAACCTATTTACAATAACGTATCGCTAAAACTACTCGTCTAAAATTACTTAACGTTTTGCCAAAATTAGCTACTCTAAAACAGATTCGCAATGTTTCATGATAAAAGAATTGGGTAGAGATTTATCTTAGTTAATTTCATTCAAACATTATTTAGACAGTTTTGGTGTATTAATAATTTGAATCAATATATCTGAAAAGGTTATAAATAAATAAAAAGGATTATGAAAATAATATTTTATCGTAGAATAAGTTCACACAGCAAAATTATCATGAAAACTGTCACTACTCTCACTTTTCCTTATATTTTCACATTTATTAGTATAGAAATCGATACCAGGTGATACCAAAACATTTTTGAAATCAAATATATTTTGGGGGCACCGAGTATCGATCCCGCTACTTCTGACATACTTAGCCTCTTAACATCTTGCTATTGTTCCTTTATAATTGGTTTTAAAATTGTCGTGTTAGTATATAATGCAGATAATTTACACATTCTTAAGGCGCCACTTTCAATAATAATTCAAATTTTTTACAAAAATGTGGGTTATTATTATTATTAATTTTTATCAGAAGTTATACACTAGATTTGAATTTTTTACTATTACTTGGATAGAACCTTTATACTAATTAAAAACTAATAAACTGAGTGTTATTTGCTATTATTAAGACAATACAAGCGTTATAAGAAAGATCGCGATCATTAAACACATTTTCCGCGTGCCGCAAAATTGCCTTAATATGAAAAATTCTTGCATAAACAAAACGTATTGTCTCCATAATCTTGAAGATTAAGGATTAAGAAGATTTAAGGTTATGGAGACAACTCTCAGTTGAAATAAATAACAAAATATTAAAAACTAATTGTTATAAATCATTCAATTTGCAGGATATATTAATTTTCGACGTTTTTAAAATACTTTGTTTTAGTGAAAACAAATGTTTTTAAATAATATATTATTTACTCACATGCTTTGAGGCTTTAGCTGCTATTTAAAATCAAATTTGATATCAAAATCGTAATAATTTCTTACTAAATAGTATTTATATCTATCCTATTAATTGGTAAAGATATTTCACGTCATTCCGTCCATCCCGAGCGGCATGACAGACGACCGCGCTGTTCACAATGTGAATTAACATTCAACTTATTCACAAAATTAATAGCAAATTTCATAAATTAGATGTATTTTTAAATTATATTAATTTTATATTCGTTCTTTAAGTCCGTTATGATATAGTATATACCGCTCCATGAATTCACGATCCATTGACAGCCTTCGGCGTCAGGTGTCTCTATCCGGGCCCGTCGTACTTCACTTAGAGACACTCTCCTTACATTGTCGCTCCATCTCAAACTGGGTCTGCCAAGATGTCGACGTCCATTTGGGATCCCTCAACGAATACGGCTCACAGTACATTGTGTATTCGTGCGTTCTGTGTGTCCATATAATGCTTTGCAATTTTAATTCACCAAGTAAATCAGGATTTTGATCATTTTTACTCTTGAATTGTTGCAAGTACGCCACTGACTGATTATCTCTTACCGGCCCATTTATTTTTCGGAGAATTTTTCTTTCAAAAATTCCGTTTATTTTCCGAGGCTGTCTAAGTTTCGCGTATGTATGTGACAGCGGGGCGTATTATTATATGGTAGATTGAGTTAGAAAATAGTTAGACAACTATTAACTCGTAATAAACTTTTTTACATTACTTATTTGGGGAAATTAATTTTAAAAAACCAGTTTGTTTTAGAAGTTTTTTGTATTTCTGCTTTTGGCGTACATAAACGATTTAATAACGAGTTAATAATGAAAATAAAATAATATTCTGATGACCTACTTACTTGGTTTAAAGGTAAGGCGCTTACTTGAGTAAGAACTTAGTATAATCCTTGTCGCGGGATTGCCAGAAGACATTAATATTTATTTTAGCTTAAGGTGTCTCTGTCTACATTTCATGTCATAGGCTGAAAAAAATTATTAAAAATACAAAATGTGACACATATTTTGTAATAAAATAAATGCTTAAATGAATATATTAAAAATGATTCTGCGACACGATTTAAGATATGATATGACTGGATCTTAAATCCATAAAACATAATAAAATGATAAAGCTTTCAAATAAGAAAACATTGCTTTCAAGAAATTGCTTTTTGTTTTCGCATTTTCGGGTTGTTCAAACATATTTTCCAATACCACTTTAATAACTTTGCAAATAGATTTAGCGTATTGAAGCACAATTCTGTTCACAAGGAAATAATTTTGTTTGCACCTGAAAAACAAGGTGGATCATAGAAAAACATATTCAAATTATGATACTCTCACATCCACAGGGCACAAAGCAACAAAGATGGCCGGAATAATAAATCATCATTCTTTTCATCCCCTTCTCCTCCAGAACGGTCGGGGGCCAAAATACCCGACAAGGTGCTTCCATATCCCCCTGTTTCGCGTTATTTCAGTGCTTTATGATTTATCAAGATCTAATCTGTCTCAATCAAACACAAAGTCTTTGTTCATGTTCATCTTAACTTAGTTCGGAGCATTCTAGCGGCCGCCTTCCCTCCGGCGATGCCGAGAAGATACATCTTAGAAATGTTCAAGCTACTTCAATTGAGATCTTTCTACATGTAGAAGTAGGGGCACCATATCGAAAGGCTCTATGGGTATATGAATCAAAGTTTAGGGAAAATACATTTGTTTGATGATTATATGTGTTGTATGAATATGTAGGTTACGTGCGTGAGCGCTGGATGCCCTATATATTTCACCCGGCGTTCACGTGTTTGTTATATAATGATCGCGGTAATGTATTATGTATGTGTGGCCAGAGCCGGTTAAAGAAGATAAACTACTAACGGTTAATACGAGATCATTGTTAATTGACCATAGTTATCGTTTAGATATATGCAATGAAAAGTCTACACTGAGAAGCGTTTACTGAAAATATTAACTGGAAAGCAGCAGCGAGAGGAGTGGTTATTTCTGTATGATTTATTTATTATAAATTAATCCGGGCGTGTCTTTGCGGTTGTTAGGAGCTCCGTTTTATGCCCAGGTGTCTACAAGGTGCGATCAGGGATCGTCGGCGGTGATGATGTCTGTGGAGGCGATATACATCCACAGCTCCCTTATCGCGGTATTTCACACTCGGTCCAACGATGGCCCGTGTCCATGATGAGAGTCGGTAAAGGTACGTGTGTACTGGATTCGTCATTCTGCGAGCAAAATGCTTTGCACTGAATTTAAAACTGTGCTAAGCTTCGAGATAAATCTCATCCGTGGACAAGGAACATAATGTAGGTAACTCCTGCAACCCCCCTAAGATATCTCATTTCGGCAACATGGATTCCTAATCTCACCCTCTCTCTCTCTCCGTGAAAATCCATATTTGGTGACCATATCATTAAAGTACACGGCTTTAAAAACAGTCAGTTTGGTTTTGACTCTTGATTCGAATTTCTTTATCACCGCGCTGTAAAGGGAGCGTACAACAGCACTACTAATAAATCAACGAACAAATTCGATCGTTCGGTGTTTCTCGTGTAGTCGTTGATTAACGATTATGGGGCAGTAGCGTCGGCGGTCCCGTTTGATGGCGTGCTAGACAAGAGAGGCTCGTCCCAGTTTAACGCCAATAAATTGCGAAGAAAACCCCAGCCACGGTGTGTTTCCATCTGCTGTAATTTGGCGTGTTTTCGACAAACATTTTTGTTTGCGCCTCAACGTCGAATTCATCATAAATAATCTGCCGCGGAAGCCGCCGACGTACGTACATCCGAAAATATAATCGTGTAGTACGGCGCTGATTGACGACAACCGAACGGAGCGAGCGCCTCGTGTTTAGACACGGCCGTCCTACGGCACGATAAAATATTATTTATGCACCGCGTTTTTTCATGGAAGGATCTAGACTCGAAACAATGATCTGGCCCGCTTCAATTTGTGTAAAGACGGCGCGTTGTTTAGTTTTGTTTATTTTATCATTTTCCACATTTGATTCCTGTGTAAAACATTTTGTAAAGGTTACCGAAACAGTTTAATACCGTTTTCATTATGTATTGTTTTATTAAAATAACTACGCGAAATAAAATAGTATTCAAATAATAAAATAAATATTTTCGTAGAAAGCAATTACTTTGTGGTTTGACATATTATATTAAATGAAATAACAATCACTTTGTATGAAACCACGAAATTTATTATACGTAAACCGGTTTCGTTTATCTCAAGCTTCATCAAGACGTATTTGAAACTAATCATAAATACAAAAAGAGTTCACTTATACTCATAATGAGGGAGAGAGACAAAATACATATATAGTTAAATACAACATCAAGGGAGACAGAATATAAAATGAAAATCCCTTGATGTTCTATTTAACTATATATGTATTCTGTCTCTGTATTTCTCATGTAATTTTATATTCTATCTCCCTCTTTATGCATATATAAGTGCACTCTTTTTGTATTTAGGATTAGTTTCAAATATGTCCTGACTAAGCTTGAGATAAACGAAACCGGTTGACGTATAATACATTTTGTGGTTTTATGCAAAGTGATTATTTTATTTACTATAATAAAACAAATGTCCAGGTAACTAGAATGGAAGAAGAAAAGTATTTTTATAAATATATAGTATTTAAGCCGTTTGGTAGATGATATTTTTCCTCCTTTTTCATTTCAATAGTTATACAAGTTAATAGAATTTAGCTTGAATGATTCGATCCAGGACAGAAAATTTCGTCCAATATCCGAAGTAATTGTTCGCTGAATAAAGTTGAATTGGAATGCATTGGACGATTGAATATGATTTTTTAACGTGTTCTTTAACTGTGTTTAAAACGAGAAGTGTTCAATCAATGTATAATTCCGGTCCTCGCGTATGGCTGCGGAACGTGGAATCAATAAAATAAGTTCAAAAACTAACACAAAGGGGCATGGAAAGATTTCATGTATCGTCGGACATTACACAAAGGGGTATGGAAAGATTTCATGTATCGTTGGACATTACACAAAGGGGTATGGAAAGATTTCATGTATCGTTGGACATTACACAAAGGAGCATGGAAAGATTTCATGTATCATTGGACATTACACAAAGGGGTATGAAAATATTTTATGTATCGTTGGACATTATACAAAGGGGAATGGAAAGATTTCATGTATCGTTGGACATTACACAAAGGGGTATAGAAATATTTCATGTATCATTGGACATTACACAAAGGGGCATGGAAAGATTTCATGTATCGTTGGACATTATACAAAGGGGTATGGAAATATTTCATGTATCGTTGGACATTACACAAAAAGACAGGAAAATAAACGAATGGATAACGAAACAAATAGGAGTAGTTGATATAGTTTAATCAGTGCATATTTTGCATAAAAATTCATATTATGGGTGTTTTGTACATGAACTGTGTGCCCCATCTGGGGTTCAATTAACACAAAAATTTTAGAATCCAAACAAAACTACATCCTTTGGAGAATCACAAACTCACCCTGGTTTGTCAGAAACACAATCATTCACAGACACTCAAACATATCCTCATTCAAACGACACATACATGATTTATCGTCTAAATTTTATTAAATCTCTTCCATAAACTACCTCGACCTGTATGATCCCTCATCTGATCCCATCCCATTTCACTTCTTTACCCTATTCTTAACCGTATTAAATAAAATTTATGAAAAGATTCTATAGAACTTTGACTAATAATATAAAAATTCATAAAAAATTCAACAAAATCAAACAAAAAAAGAATTAACAAAATATAAAATAATAAAAAAAAAAGAATTATATAAAAAAACATTACCCATTTTTGCTACTACTTTATAAAATTATATGCAAGTTTAAATTACCTGATAATTAAAAAAAACTATTTTACAATGTTCCTCGAACAGGGTCCCCCAAAAAATCTTACGCCATTGTTGTTACCTCATATGTCGGAGACAAGAGGGCTCAGTCCTTATCCCTTCCCCCTTTAACAATCGAATCAGAGACAGAGACATAAACTGTTTAAAGTCCTGCATTATCTTTGTTTTTGAAATGATTTTTTGAAAAGGTGCGTTTTAGTCTCTTCTTAAATAAAGTCTTTGATGCACTGTTTCTCATGACGGAGGTAAAGAGTTCGATACTTTTAGGCTTGCCACCGTGAATGCCCGTTCTCTAAATATAGACTTCTGGCAACGGTTGGTCGGTTCTACAACCCTTTCGAAGGCTGTAGTAGAGGCTGACCTGAGAGTTTAACATCTACCATTCAAATTGTCTGGGATACAAAGCTCTTGAAGATACAGATAAGTTGCCGCCTAGTACATCAACCAGCACAATTTAAATTCAACTCTTTCAGGGAACCGGAGCCAATGTAGCGCATGTGAGAGGGATGTTATATGAGAGAAAATGGAAACTCCATATGTTATTCGTGCTGCCGCGTATAGAATGGATTGTAATCTATTCAGCTGAAACATCGGCAGGCCAGCATAGATGCTGTTACAATAGTCCACACGTGACACCACAAATGCATTTATAAGTAGACGGGCTGCCTCAAGAGGAAGATGTATCCGAATACTTTTTATCTGTCTCAGTTGATAAAAGCATGCACTAATAAAAAAGAGATTCACAAACTTAACGTAAGAGCAATGTAAAAAGGCATGGTAAGACGTATGTTGGGAATCACACTAATAGACCAAAAGAAACGTCAAGAGTCATTGATATAATTGAATATGCCAAGAAAGTGAAATAGCAATGGGTACGCTACATCGCTTAGAGGACGGACAATCGTTGGATGAAAGCATTGTTTTCCCTCTGGGATGTTTCGATACCTATGGTATTTTCTTCAGGAAACAGTGTATACCAAAATAAAAAATACAATACATAGATAAAAATAAAAATATAAGTGATAGGTAACTAATTAGGAACTATTATGAAAACAAATTTAAAATGTGACTATTTGCAAAAAAGGTTTGATTATTTATAATATTTAGATTGCTATTAACACTATTTTTTATTTATAAAATTTCAGATTTATCTATCTGTAAACCTCTAGCATTTGTATGTATAATCATTTTAATTTATTAATAAATAGTGGTTTAAATAGGTTTAAAAATGTTTAATCTTATTATTAATAATAATAATTATTATTATATAAATTGTTTATTTCCAAAGTTTCTTCACAATCGCTATAAATTGACAATTCATATGGGTAGATTTATTTGGGTCCCAAAATATATTTGTAGAAAATGGTCGTTTAACCCTTGTAAATGTTCTTTCAAATCTCTGAGGCCTTTTTAAAAGGAAACAGTCTATATACGCTTCAAAAAATCTTTATTCACGGGCCCATAGGATCCTTTGCGCCCGATGAATGTATATTGTATTATACATATCTACATAATATGTATCTATTTAATATGTACGTACTTAAGAGAATCATCCCTTTATTGCTGGAAAAATATTTTATATAAGGGAGTGACCTCTGGATCATTCATGATGTAGAAGAAGAGTGCAATATACAGGGGATGTAATGTATTTATTATAGTTTGGTTAAGTTGGTTAATACTGCGTGTAACCTAGTTAGTAGCACCTACACAGTATTTAAGAGATGGGCCAAGCATCGTGTGCCCAATCTCAATATAAGCATTTAAAAAATGTATATATACGATTATTTCAATTATGTAGTTGAAATATTTTATTGATTTCAAATCACATATTGAATACAAAAAACAAAAGGTCATAGATCTTCGAGAAGCCAGACTGTTTTTCTGTTAAGTTATTGGTACAGGCCTGAATCAACGATATATAATAATAATGGGTAAATTTTGAAAATATTTATTTCGAAGTGTGCACACATGAAACATAACATGGTTTTATAAAAATTACATGCAATAAGATTTTCTGTAACGATACAGAATTTTTACATACTACTTGAACAATTTCGACTCGTAATTTTGTCTAGTATTCATTTATAAAATATGGTGGACTTGGTCGGTTATATAATGTATGCGTTATCAATTATTCTGCTAAAAATACATACCCAATATACACTACCTACTGTTGAAAAAATAAAAACTTTCCATCTTGTCTCATGTTAAGACTATAACGGGACCGAGAATATTAAATATTTAAAGAGCATTATAAACCTAGAAAGCTTTTTTGAAATATAAATTTTATTAATTTTTATAAAATAGTTTAAAAAATTATATTAAATATAAATAAAAAAACGCTCAAAGTTGCAGTGCATAGTAAGAAACTAAAATTCTATAATATTTATTTTGCCCTACAGGACTAATAAATATACCTACCCCATTTTTTCCCTGTCTAGAATAGTACACCATCTATGAATTCTGTACACAATTTATAAATAAAATCGTTGATTGTAATGTAATACGCAATCTAAGTAAACTATTAACGGTAATTAATGAATTTTTAATAAATTCAACAATGTAGAAAAAAAACTACAACTACCTTTTTTCTGAATTAAAAATAAATAACCTGAACCATGTGCGGTGCAGAAAAGTTTCTTCTTCATTCGAACGATAGTAAGATTGGTAAGTACCTACACAACCATTTGTTTTATTTTTGAGAACGCTAAGCATTTTGAAGGGATGATCCATTTTGCACCTGTGATTTACTAAACAAAAACTTTTAAAAGCAAGACCTTAAATGTATAAATTTTTTTTTTCTCATTCAGTCAATCATTTCGCCGTCTGGCCGTATAGTTTTAGTTTATTAATTAGTTAAAGCATTCAACTTTAAAGGTGAACGCAAACTAATTATTAAGTTATTCAAGCTAATATACTAATTAATAAGATATTAATCTGGACGCTGAAAATATGCAAAATTAAATATCAAAGACCTTTAGGAGTCTCTTGACAATGGCTTTAGAGAGTAAGTGCTAAAATAATCTATCTTTTAATTAATACAATTTTTGTTTTTTTAATTGATTTTTCCCAGAGAGTTATAATTATTGGAATACTAGTACATATTAAAACCCCGTTCTAGGATAGGTGCAAAAGATGTATACTGGACCTAATTGAAATAATTATCTAGCTACATACATGACATAATATGATATAAATAATTTCCTAGGCATAAGTACAGTAAAATAATATAACACTGTAGTAATTCTAAGATCTCTGACAGTATAAACGTTTTTTAAAAGTTAATTACAATAGACTTCCACATAGTTAATCTAGTTTAAGCTTTAGTTTGTTACTGACGATGACGCAGTAAGCGTAGAAAATGTTTTAATTAATATTTTATTAAAGTGTTTTGTGAATTAAACAACGTTGTGTTGTATTTTAATAATTAATTAATTTTTTCAAAAAGGATTTGTTTTGTTTTTTATTTTAATAATACACCTTCAGAAAAAAAGGTCATATATCCACCTAATTCGTTTATTTCAAAATACTTCAATTGACACTTCATTGTAATGAATAAGTTTCTCTATTTCATTACGCGTGACATATATAAGGCCATTGGAATATAAAATATGTACTCAAATATTCATTGAGAAAAATAAATAATTTTTCTAATGGCATATCTTAAAATTTGTTAATTATTGTTTGAATGTTATGATGACGATTGTGAATACTTACTTACAAAATCTTCTCAGCATTGAGAGTTTTAATTTATACATCATGTCACGAAAAAAAAAATATCACGAATTTCCGATTTAATTAATAATACATAGATCGTTTTCAGAAGATTACATATTTTCCTGTATAAAATATCATAACAACTTGACTAAAGATTGAGGGAATACAAATGAACAATATTTTTATACGTATGGTTATAAACAAATTTTTAAACCTGAATTTATTTATTATATTTATATCTTAATTCATACACTTCACTTAAAGATTGGCAAGGAGGATGCTTTACAAGAAACCTATTGCTAATATGCTGCGTGGTTGTGCGTATAAGAAGGACAATGATTTTTTTTTCCCATACATTGTTACAATTTTCCCTGATTCAGTGAGGAAATTTTGCCGAAAATTTTTGATACATAACGTGGAACGGTAAAATAGTTTGTGTATTTCATTATGTCAATGTTAAGATTCTTTTTTCCAATTTTGACAGGTTTATAAATAAACTAACCTTGAATTGCTTTATTATATTTTGGGGTATTTATTTAATATAAATAAATCTGTTTAGTTCATTTTAGTTTGAAGAGTTTATTTAATTTGGGGTAGACCGGGGTCAATTGTACCAAGGGGCAGTAGTACCAATGCAAATAACTCGTAAACCATAGTAGGTATATATATGACACGTCGTCAAAGGCGTGTTAGACGTGTACGGACTTATCATCAGTAGCTCACAGGACTTGGCGGAATGCGGACTGTTGCATTTGTAAAATGAATTTTTTGTGCTCCAAAATTATGTTTCGTCGATCAGATTATTAGTTAAATATTATGATTTGTGTGCTCTGTTTTTATCATTTAATTAATCCACATATTTCTTTCGATAATTGTGTTTATTTTGTGTAGAGTTTTGAAACGCTTGTGGGTAGAGAACAATCGAAATCCTATATTTTAATTTGAAATGACCGTCAAAGGGGTAGTTGTACCATATTGTACCAGTACGGTAAAAAAATATTTTTCGTTGTTTTTGAGATTTAAATATAATATGATATTAATACCTATGTTTGTTTTGTCATTTTATTGAATCAAAATAGTGAATGTTTATATAAACACATCGATTATCAAAAATTGTAAGAATTTCTCGAGGTTAGATAAATTTTGTATTATGTTAAATATAGTGGAAACTTTGGAACTACAATTTTAGAAATCAATGAACATATTTTTCTTCGCCAAAATGGATAAAGTACGACTACTTTTTTGCTAAATTCTGTTTTTTAAATTAATTCCCCTACTGGTATAACTGACCCAGGATTGGGGTCAGTTGTACAATTTCCCTCGATGCGTTTACAAGTTTTTATTTTTTTATATCATAATTAGAGAAATGAAAATATAATTATTTTAAAGGCAACTAAATTATCTACTGTTTAGAAAATTATTTTCTTATATATTTCTTATAACAACGATGCAAAAAAATTCAAAACGCATTTTGGTACAATTGACCCGGTCTACCCTAAATTTGTTACTTATTTTATATCAAATATGCAACCGGTTTCGACACGTTAATGTCATTTACAAGCGTTGTTTAAAGTAACTTAAAATATACAAGTATATATATTATTTTGAACCCTCCCATCCTCCTCTCCCCAAATCTCCCCCACTACCCCCCTCCTAACAATACCTAATTACCGTACTTGTATATTTGAAATTAGTTTAAACATTAATTAACATGGCGGTTACTTTGCGGTGAACATGATTATTTTAATTTTCGTAACTAAACTTTGTACTAAACACACGTGATGATGCAGACGTGTCGAAACCAGTACCGTATTTGATATAAAGTAAATAACAAATATACATTAAATAAACTCTTCAAAACAAAATGTTTAGAAATTGTTACATAGTTAATGCCTAAGAAATACAAAAAAACTGTTTTGTTCATGTTATTACTTAAAATATAGTTTTCTTATTGCTATTTGCTGTTTAAAATGTTTTCATATGTACGTGTTTACATAGATATAAGTGTTAATACGCTTTAGATCTTAACCCTTCCCAAACCATGCAGTAACACAGGTCTACCATCATAATTAAACCAGTAATATTTCGGTAAATACATGCAACATAAAATTCATATTTTAGATAATCCTAAAGAAAACATTAGCGCATAGGAATGACCAGTGAAAAACCAATTATGAAAAGGGAATAGTACAAAAACAATTATTTTTTCCGTTCACTCCGTTGTAAAATTAATACATTGGTAATAATACCATTTGTGATATGAAAGACACACATTATTTTCACAGTGAAAAGAACAACAAACATACAAATATAATTATCTCTTTCTCACTAATTAAATGAAGATAAATAAGAAGGAAGGACACATTGTATAGGACTTTATGAATGTTCTAAATAATGTAATTAATCAGATTTTCAAAATTGAGTGCTCAATATTTAAAGTGAATTCGAGCCATTAAAGCCATTTAAGCTAATAAAAACATTTTTTCTAGCTGTTGTTTACGGTAACACGAGTTGACAGCATGGCTGCGTTCGGGTATTTTATATCATGGTATGGTAAAGGTTAATGGAAGGCGTTTAAAGATTTACGTTGCTTGAGGTTTACGCTGAGTAAAATCTCGAGTACAAAATGTTCCGCATTTAGGAAACACAACGAGCTTAGAACGCGTCTCCTGGGTGACAAAGAAAAATTGTAACAATTGAAATGTCTTTAAGTCTCGACATTATGGCTGTAGTTCCTCGCATTTAAAACCTACGCAAAACACAAAAAAAATCCTCCTTTCTGTCTAAATGTTATTTCATTATAATTATAACAATTGAAATATTGTTTGTATATATAATATACTTGTATATTTATATATATATTGTTACATCGCCCACTTCGTATGACGTGTAGTATTTATCGAATTAATGTAGGTTAAAATATCATTTAATCCTTTTTAGCCTTAAATAGATTTTATTAAAGTGCCTGGCAAATGTGTATTTTTTGTAGTATTCTTCAAACACAAATTAAATTTGAAAAAATCTAGGTATATAATTATTATCAATTATAATTTGTGATTTTTCTAAGTACCGTCAGACAGACTAGTATATGATGACATACATAAAAAATAAAAATATATGGCATAGTACAAAGAATAGGAAAGAAATATTCTAAAACATTAAAAGAATAGTTGAAAATAAAATAAAAAATCGGTCTAAATAACAAATAATTACATGATTTATTCTATCAAAATAATCCTAATCACAAGGAATACAAGCGCGTCATACCTAACCTTATTACAATACAACACGCAACTGACCAATTTCACCAGCCGCAATGTTCACATAACAAAAAAATAACTAATGTTAGTGGTCTAAATAAATCTAGTACACTTTTATTTACGTAGCATCATCAGAGAAATGACACCACTGTAAGATATATAAAGTTGATGGTACCTTAAAGTACCGACAGGGTAGAAAAGGTTAAACTTAAACCGTTATTGTGACTGTGATTATGTTCGATTGTAACGATGATTGGTAATTGATTATTCGTAATTCTACAACTGTCAAATCTCAGTTACCAATTACCGTTACCATCGAACACAATCACAGTCACAATAACGGTTTACCATCACTACTCCTGGTAGATCTGTTCCACTAGCGGTAGAGGTATTCATGTAGAACATCAAATAGATACAGCGTAACTTGTGGTTGTAGCCTACGAATGATGGCCATAAGATAGTTATCATGATAATTTAAAATATGATTGATTTGGCAGATACTTCGTGTAGTAACATTTTAATTTTAAAAAATATATTTTTTTTATATTGACTTTGTACTATACACACTATTTTGGGGATATAGGGGAATAATAATAAATAATCTTGAAATTATAGAATACCAGAAAAATTTTATTTCGGAAAAAATCAATATCACATTTTCAAATACTTCACCGCTATTATCGATGTTACCAAGAAACAATATAGCTACTCCCATCCTTACGGCCCCCATAGCCAACTGTATTTAATTTAGTTCAATTTACACATGTAGATGGGTAGGACTGCTCTTCTCAAAACTAGTAGTGCTATTAACTCAAAAATTGTATGTGTGTAGTACAAAGTCAATATAAAAATGATATATTTTTTAAATATATTAATTATAAAGATATACATATAAAATCAATTTCATCGAAAAATAAAAACATTGTTGTTGCGCTACCGGGATTCGAACCTGGATCTCTTCCCTAACCGGGGGAGGTGCTTTATCCAACTAAGAATCCCGGTAGCGCAACAACAATGTTTTTATTTTTCGATGAAATTGATTTTATATGTATATCTTTATAATTAATATATTTAATTCATATTTAAAATATCACAGAACTATGTTCTGAATAATTACAACTTCACAATAAGAATGTGTTCTCCTAAAAAATTATATATTTTTTTAATTAATTAAAACTATATTCGGATATGTGTAAGCATAATAATAATTAAGTACAACATTTTTACAGTAGAATAGTGATTATTGACTGTGTTGGATTATTAAATTATGATCAGCATTTGTAATCCATTTGACTATTTTACTGTCAAACTTAATTTATCTTATGTTTTATGTCATAAAAATGTTAATGTTCTGAACGATTATAAAAATGAATAATAACAATTTTTCTTAAATTCACTTTATTAAACTGAACAGTCTTAGTAACACTTATAGATTTTTAATGAAGTCAACGGATGACCGACATATAATCCTTTTGATTTTCATTATAATTATACACGTTCGTGCATCACAATAAACTTCCCAAAAAAGCAGAATGTGACGTAGTTTATTTGGCAGCGCTAATCATAAACACTAGAGACAGTGGGCAGGAAATTCGTAAGTTACTATGACCTAACTTACGAGAATATGGAAAGACAGTGACATAAAGCAAGCAACTACAATTATATTATTTATAGAATCGGCGTTAAATTTGTAGAGTTTCATCATAATGGATGGATATAAATAAAACAATGTTATAAATCTACTTGAGTTTATTAGCACTACTCGAGTTTCGAGAGAAACAGTAACTCTCATCGACAGATGAAGTATTAAATAAGTGAAGGTTAATACTTCACCTGTCGTTGAGCAAGCAATTTGAGTAGTATAAAACAAGACGTTACGTTACGATACATTTTGCATCCCACACAAAAAAGTAAACCTAAATAGCAATTTATAATGAATGGGTGTAAATAAAAATAGTGTTACAACTCTGCTTGAGTTTATTTACACTGCTCGAGTTTCGAGAGAAACAGTAACTCTCCGTTACCGTTTCTCTCGAAACTCGAGTTGTGCTAATAAACTCAAGTAGAGTTATAACATTGTTTCATTTATATTCATCCAACTAAAATTATGTTGGTTCATACTCTCATTTTTCCAATCTTCATGTATGCAGTGGAGATCTGGACAGTTCGCAATAGCGACAAGCGTAAAATATATGCCTTGCGGCAAGCGTAAAATATATCTTAACATATAGGCTCACAGACCTGGCTGTCAAACCGGCCATTTTTCACCGCCCGAAAATCTAGACAACATTATATCGCAACGCAACCGGTACGAGAAGCCAGCTGAAGTGATCACTTTTCCCCTGGCCACCTTCTCGGAACCACCTCCAGTAATCTTCGCTAGTCAAGTACTTTAACTTGCAATTTAACCTTCAAACAGTGTAATTTATTTGTGCATTATTTGTCAATAAACGCCAAACGATTGCAAGTCCTATTTTATTTAATAAATCTGCTCTACCGTCGATACCAACACCTTTACTCACATGAACGCTTCTTAACATTAAAATACACTGAGACATTCATATACACGCGTGAGAATCTTACATTACTTTCGTACAACATCTCTGCGGATGCGTATTATAAATTAAAGTATGTATGTAAAGTATAAAGTAAAAACATCCATGATTATTCGAATTACTTGCTCGGATGGACGATTATGTCGACCGTAAAATGGACGTAGCGCACGGTAAGTTTCGCGAACTGAAACACGATTTTCAAAATAAATTTACAACAATTTGTAAACGTTGTTCTGGCGCAAGTCTATTCATGGTGATATGGAAAACTAAACTGAGCAAAAATCAGCTGTAAAATTGGCTGTCACTGGAAAAAGTGTTGCCAATTTGAAAAACAAACCTCTACAATAAACACCGTTTATTAAAACTGAACATTTTTACCCAAACCGGAACCCAAAATGGACGATATAATGTACATCTTCGCCAAGTTGCAAATCTTGGAATACTACCAGAGTATACCAAGATTTTTTTTCAGACTTTCATGGTTGATTTTACCATACCCTAGAATAGAAGATGTATTGAATAGGAAAAATTTCCGAAATGAATAAGACTTTCAATATTTTTTTCTTATCAAAATTCATTGAAGTTTCATGTCTCTTTTCCTACAACCTATTTTCTAATATAGCTAATATTTTATCTACGCGAGATATTTTATCTCGCGTATATAATAAGATTAGTTCGAGTCACCCGTATGGTAAACAAAAATTAATTAGAAATTAAATAGATATTACTTGTCTTTTCTTTAATTTTAAAATACATAACAATATGCGCAAATTTATCAAAGCATAAAATTACATATTTAAGAGTAACACCAGTAATGGAATAAGCTGACTAAGGTCGCTCTTGAAATGAAAATTGAATATGGCATTAAATAAATTATATTATTATTAAAGGAAAATAAGGAGGGTGCATGTCATAATGTATATTTCATATTTGTAATATTTGTTTCAATTTGAACTTTGTGGTTTATATTAATTTTAATATTTAAAAACATTTTTCAATTATCTTACGTAAATAAAATACCATTTTTGTGTTTAACGTTTTCTTTTTGCGGGCAATATTAAAAGGAAACTGATACATTTCATTAGAGTGAACATTTTATCAGGAGTGCATTTTTCAAATAGAAAAAAAAATAAACGACTTCATTTCTACTGTCAGAAATTTAAAATTGTTCCTGGATTTTACACCATCATAATATTATTATTATCCTGTACTAAATATTTTATTATTACAATACTACTATTAAAAGGTATTAATATTATAAACTATTGAAATTTGTCAGCTTGACAATGTTAAAGCTAAAAACAACCTTCAGGCATTTCAGTTTTCGAAGGTTTTGTTACTATGAACTTCAACCCTTCGGAATTTTTTTAACTTTATAAAAATCATTTCATCATTTAAAGTGGAAGCTCAAGATGTTGCTGTTTATCCGTCCTAAGACGGGCGCGCTGCGTTAATCTTGCATTAATAACAATTAAGCTTCAAACATTTTCACCATCAAGAATCTTTTCACTATTTTCTTCTGTTCTTCTGCCGATCTGCATCTAGTGTTGATCATAGACCTCAGTTTTTTTCAGTTTTCTCGTACTTTGCTTTCAGTTTTATCCAACAGCCTGTCTGTATTATCCGATCATCGCTAGATTAGGTTAGGTAGTCTCTAAAAATGATTCTGGCCCCGAATACTTTTAAAGCAATCATTGCACTAAAATGTAATTTCACAGAAAGTAGAATAAACAGACGATGACGAATTCCAATGACTTTTTTTAAAATTATCCAATGAAAAGAATCACTGAATGAACAAAAAACCGAAAGGGAACATTGCCAGGGAATGCACGACTTCAGAACGTAATTGAAAACAACGGCGCACACATTCTAAGAAGTTAAATCTATTTATCGGAATATGTGAGCAAATTCATAATGTCAGATGTTCCATTGTCATTGATTTGATAGTTTGCCGTCGAACTTTCTAGAAGTTCTAACGAGCTTCGCAGACGGCATGAGAAGCATTGTGTGCGGAATGCATTATATCTGTCTGTGGCAGTCTCCTACGGCGAATAACGCCATTGACGATAATCATGACTAAAAAGTAGAATTAAATGCTAAAATTCATTGGATGACGTGCAATAGTAACAAGAATTTATTTGAAATAAATATTAGTTCAAAAAAATGTAATAATCGTTTACATTAATTTATTTGATTCAATGAAGTAGCATTAAAATGAAATGAAAACCACTTTAGTGAAGTATTTGAATGTTTTATTAGTTGCTTTGCACTTAAAACTAATACCGAGAATATAATATTATTTTATCTGCCTTCGCGTAGAATAAGTTTACAAAAAACCAATAAAAAATTGACAAATCTACAAAAAATATTACCAATTTAAGATAAGTTCAGAGAAGATAATGATGTGAAGGATTCCAATTCCCAAACCTTCCCATTCTGCTCCAGTCAGTCAGTCCACCCCTTCCTAATACGTTTCCACTAGGGTTTTCACTTGGTCATGATCATGATTGTCCCGTCATTTGACATTTTTTAATATGGCCCATTTAACCAACGGAATATTACGATTGTTTCTCGCTCAATTAAATCTCGTGGTTTATTTTTCTATTATTTCATTTTAGGTAGTTAGTGTAGGTCGTGTTTTGCGTTCAAGAACATCGAAATCATCGTTTGAAAACTGCTAACTTTGGGTTTGTCACCAGATTTCACGACCATAAGTGACATTTTACATTAGTAGTTTGCTTTATAGACTCAGCATTTTTAATACCACAGTCACTTACAGACATACAATCCGTCTTCCAGCAAGAATGCGGATTTTTAATTCTTCCATTGTCTTGTTTAGTGTATTCAAATTAGAGCACACGTATGTAAATTGTATAATCCAATCATATATTCATTGTTCCGAATAAACATTCTGATGTACTTAATGTATTTTGTTTATGAGGAAATGGTCAATCATTCATTGTTTCGATCGGCTAGTGATGACTATCATCAGTTTCATCACGAAATTCAATTTTAAAAATTAATATTTTTTCTCGTTTTTGAGTTTATTCGTACGTTTGTACATGTCTTAATTTATTTGTCACTTATATTTATTAAATCTAGTAAAATTTAATTATCGTATTGTATGTTAGAACAAGTTGTACAATTTTAATCAGCTAGAATAAGTCGCGATTGCACGTAGTAGATTTGTTAATATTTTTCATGTATTTTACGTAATTCGATATTCTTGTATTTCGTCTACCATCAGCGTTGGGTTATTTAGGATAAAATAACAACATAATGTGTGCTGATCGGGACACAGTTCTGAACATACCGGCCGATATACGCTAATGCACAGGTTGAATGCATCCACTGTCTGACCCGGGCAATCTTCTCCCGCCTCCCGAGCCGACCCTCCGTAATAGATTGCACGCATTCTATAGTAATCATTGTGTACTATAATATAATATATTTAGTGTCATCATGTAAGGTAGATATTAATTACAATGGTCACAATAAACCTAGGAGAATACCGCGGAGTACATGAACAAAAATGATAAACTGAAACATGGAGGTGGTTTATCATTTCTCACAATCATAGTCCTTTTACAACATATCTCCAAATTGATGACAAATCATATATCATACCCTCTAAAAATGTATGTCCATACTCAGCATACACAGGGTGTAACAGACCTAGTGCATAATATTTTACGGGTGGTCGATTAAATTACTAGTTCACTAAATTACGAGTCGAAAATATTCAATCTCAACCATGTCAGAGACATAAGCATTTCAAAAAAATCATAATTATGCGATTATTATAATTAATTGAAAAATTGTATCGATTCCAAATTATATATTAAATACAAAACCTTAAAGGTCATCGAATTTTTAGTAGTTAGACTATATTTAGTAAAATGATTTTGAGCCTGAAGTAAAGATATACATTAATAATGGAACAATTTCGCAAATATTTATTTTAAAATACGTGGACTTAAAGTTTAATACGATTTAGTAAAAATTTCAAACAATTATATCAGTGTAGAATTTGCACATATTTCTTTAATATTTTCGACTCGTAATTTAGCCAGACTAGGTCTATTACACTGTGTATATAAAAATGTCAAAAATATTGTCAACGAGATAGTTTATCTCAGTTACAGGCGACATTTCTGTCATTTCTCAACATGAAACACAAGCGCAGCATTTCTGTAATTTCTCAACATTTTAAAGAATACATTTTTCATAATTTCTAAATATAATATGGAAGCAAAAAATAAGCGTGCCAATTATTCTGACTCGCTTCCGACTCGTTTAAAACATGCAGATAAGATCTTTAAAGGTTTTAAAAGAACGTTTCACCTTTTACAGCGAAGAACTTTACGAGCACCTCGTAATTTAGTAGAATGTTTAATTACTTAGTAAAATAGTAAAGAAAGTTTTTTTTTTGCAGTATCTGCGCCGTAATTGGTTTGTTCATTACTCCTACTAGAAGCGCCAAAGTTAGTTTTTATATAAAACGAATATTTATGGAAACAGTTTGGGTTTCATTATTCTAATACTTTTGCCAAATTGCCAACAGCGCGATAATAATAATACATATATAAGGGGTCCAGCAAAAAAATTTCAAGTATAATATTAAATAAAAATAAGAAACTAAAATGTTATTCTCATATTTTATTTATACAAAATGGAGTTTAACGATGCTTATTTAACGTTTAATTAACAATATCGTCTAAGTGCCATTCATTTCTCTCAAGACACTCTTGCAATTGGACTTTTAAATTTGCAAATACGAGAGAGGAAAGCGTTGGTGCTGAATTGTTCGAGGATTGTTTCTGTAAACTCTTGACTTTAGGTATCCCTACTAAAAAAAGTCGGACGGTGTAAGGTTCGGTGACCGAGGTGCCCAGGACATGGCTCCGTACTTGTTTATTGGGGAAAATTTCCATCGTTTTTCCATTGAAACTAGCTGTGTGTGTCTCGCTGACATTGTGTTCTGTTATTGAACCTGGAAAACAGCTGTAGTTGCGGTACCAAAAACTTGTCGATCATTCGGAAATACACGTCAGCAGTGACTGTCCCTCGCTGATTGAAAAAATAGTGGCTAATTATCTCTCGAGCAGAAATTGCACACCACATTGTCGTTTTTGAACAATGCAAACGTTTTTGATGGCGTTCCCTTGGGTTGTCGCGGCACTAGTATTTCATGTTATATTTATTAACATAGCCATCGATGTGAAAAGGTGCTTTGGCAGTAAACAATATGTTTTCAAGCGTTCGTGCTATTCCAAAACGTTTCAGCATTATTCTCTCTAAGGTTTCACGTAAAGAATAGTCATTTTCGTTGAGAAACTGCATGATTTGCAGTTTGTATAGGTGAAACTGTAGTTTTTTTTTAAAAAATAATGTACACTGTTGATTTTTTTTATTCTAGTACAGGCTGCAATCTTCCTTATCGATTTATGTGGATTGCGCATAATTTCACGTCAAACTTAAGCCACATGTTCTGGCGTTGCTGCTGACGTTGATGGTTCAGGAGGAGTTTGGTTAAACATTGTCCCTTGTCTGAACTTTTGAACCTAACACCAGATAAGTTGCGTGCTCGGCCCATCACTTACTTGTCGAATATTAAAATGACTACAAAAAGCGCGACGCGCACGAACCAATGAATCACCGCACTCTAAATATTGCTCAACCGCGAACGTGCGGTGTGCTCCCGACCAGTGACTTATTGCGACTGGCAATCCCGAAAATCGTGCGCGTCGAACAATACCCTACCCACTTACCTCACTCTGATAGTTACGAGCAATTACAATTTAATTTTGAAATTATTCCGCTGAACACCTATATTTAGAAATTTGCTTAAAAGAATGTACATTCTAAAATGACAACGAAAAAATCGTGAGAGACCCTGTAATAATAGAAATATCCCCAGATATGATCTAGCAGTGTGAAAAGCTGATACGACAATGACTTCAACCAATACGAAAAAGGAAAATGAGAAGTCGGCATTGTCGAGGGTAAAGTCGTTTGAGGGGCTGTACTCAATATTAATAAATTAAGATGGCGCCATTGACAGAGAAATAAAGAAAACTGGTGCACGTTTTAAGAAATTGTTTTAAGTATTTAAAAAAAAAAAAATTCTCTACATGTTTAAAAAACACTAATGAATTCATAGAATTTTATTATTATTAAATTACTGTAATCAACCTGTTTTTATTGCAATACATGGTGTAAAGTAACTTTGTTGTGAAATGAGTATATATAAATATAGTATTTTAAAATCTGCCTCATTAAGCTTCGCCCGTGCTGTGATGTATAAAATGATATGTGTGATAACTTTTAAAGTATCACCAGATCTCCTTAGTGTTCTATCCTCTGCTTACTGTCAAATTATTTTGGGTGCAATACTTAGTAATAATAACTCAGTATGTCCGTGTACCAATATTAAGTTTATTACAGAAAGTATTACAGTAATTATAAATTATACACTTCAGAGATAGACTAGTTATTCAGGTGGAGCCGTGATGGAAGAGAGAGCCGTTCCTCTAGAGACGCCCTCTTATAATCATTAACCCCCACTACTCATCTACTCACTCTCCTGACACGCACATACATATACAAACTGACAGTTATCACAATACGTTTATTGCAGTATAAACGGATTGTGTGTGCAAGACCCAATTCACCATACGTATGTACTCATGTACAATATAATACATGTAAAAGAAGAATAATAATATTTAAACAACTCTAAAAAATACATAATGTATAATAATAATAATACATATAATCCAGATTAAGTAACTGATATTATCGCACGTATTTGTAACTATTCTACAGTCGATGCCACTCTTCGGTTATGGATCCAGATTTTCGTGAGAACGCAATTTGTACTAAAGAGTCGCTCCTGTTTTCCAGCCGCAGTTTAACACCAGCAACACCATGTCTCGGGAGCGGAACGAATCCTGGGACGACCTTCGACAAACATACAATAACTTAATGTTATGAAGCAAATTCAACCGAAATTACAAGAGGGCGCGCATCCCTTAGTATGAGCGGTATTTAAATATAAAATGTCCCTGTCAACGTTCCCTGTAAGCTGCGCGCGTGCGCGGCCGCGCGGCAGTTTTGAAAATACCGCGCGGTGATCACAAGCTAGCACGCACTCCAAAAATTATCAGACCAATCAAAATTTTTACTATTTGTCAAACAGTGCGTATTGATTCAGTTATTTCAGGAATTTTAAGAATTTTTACTAAAATTCCGGAAGATCGAAGTATCAGACTAGAATTTGCGGAACGTAAAAAAGCAGACAAAAAAATTATCAAAATTTAATCTATAATGTTATTTTAGCAATAACTAGCTATCCGTTCAAAATATACATAACCATGTTGGGATATACATTCAGATTTAATAAAACATGATTTTGTTGTTTTAATTATTTTGAAATATAGCATTTATTTTTTATCTGTGTAAACCGTTTGAAAATTCTTTTGCTTCTCATTTTCACCATTGTTTAATTTTCGTTAATATGTATTGGATAAAAAAATATTAAGCAACCATCTTTCTTATACCATTGTTTTTTTATACATAGACCTAATAATAACATTGATTAAATAATGGTTATTATATTTTTATAGAATAAATGAAAATACTAAATTTTATAATAGATATTAAAATATGACATTGAAGTTTGTGTAAGTGTTAAAATTGTGTGTGCTCGCGCATTTGGAGATTTGGCCTGCTCAGCAGCCTCCTTTGAGAGTGCAGAGACCCCTCGTCTTAGAAGGAACGTTGGTCCCTGTGCCATTCTGATGTTTGAATTTGCGCACCGAGGACTGGGTAGCTTACTTTGCCGATTTATGATGATTGGCCGTCTAAATGGACGAACCAGAGACGAGAATTCGACTCTCGACTCGGGCAGTGGAGCAAGACGTCACTTTTGGTGGGAACGCTCGAAAATGGGCGCGTCGGTAGAGCCGCGCTCCGTGGGAATATGGCGGAGATTAAGAGTAAAATCACCGCGGTGGACCCAGAGATGGATGGTTCTGGTCCACCCACGGGTTGAGGAGAGACCCCACTGCAACGAGCAAGGAGGCGAAATGCGAGCGATGGCTGATGGATGGGTGTTATGGACAAGGCTGAGACGAGATGGTGTCCGTTCTATCTTCTAGAGCAAGAGATGAATCCTGGTGCGCGCGTGTGGAAACCCGCGGCCGCGTTAGCTGATGTTGGCGATAAATAAACTCCGTAAATAGAAGAAATAAATAAATGTGATCTCCCTCAGAGGAAAGTTGACTTGAAGAATAAAGATCTAAAGAACATTTTACGTGCATTCAATGTCTGGGTTAATTGTAAATAAATGTGTAATGTGAAAATCAAAATGACTTTGAATCAATTATCATCCCATCCGAGGTAGCAGACGATACCTGAGCACACATACACATACTTGAGGAGCCAGCCATCGGTAGCAGCCCCTATGGCTTCCTATCCTCTAGGATCCAAAGGCACCGTAACAACGTATCGGTCCACCTAGATGTAACCAATGCCCATCAAGTACACGTCCGGCAAAGGACACGTGTCTAAAAGTGTCATTAAGTAGAGTCATATCTTCCTGCTCCATAGCATAGTTTTAAAAAGAGCGAAACATTACTTCAACAGACACAGTTTGCTGCCAACCGATCAAAAATTAAGATCAAAAAACCGCGAACCGATTTCCTGGCAATACAGACTAAAATTAAAGAATTATGCACAGGCCGCATAAATTTTTTTAACTTTTGCGATATTATTTTTTCTTATACTGAAAAATATGTTGCATTAAAGTCACGTAGTTTTATTACCTTTGCTGAGTGGGACCGACAAGGGAACCCTAGCTTCTAAACCGGTCACGGGTAAGGGTGGGTCCTCTTTAATCCGTGTAAAAGGGGCATTAGAGACAGCTTTCTAATCAGTGTGTAATAAAAGTGTTTTTGAATAAAAATTAATATTATTTGAAGACAGCAAGATTAAAGTTTTACAGTAAATCGTAAAAGAATATACATTTTCATAATTGGCATTGAATTCTCGACTAATTTAATTTCAAGAACATTTATTTTAGAAACACGTTTTCAATCCTGAATAGTTGAATCGTGCGCCAATATATTACAAGGCACGTCTCACGGCACAAGATAGATGAAAGGTCAGTTTTTTGTTAATTCGAGACATAGAACTACGCGTGTGGTGCCCCAGATGGAGAGATAGTCTGCCGAGATTTCGGCAGCAGGATTCTATGGACCAGTAAACGATGGTATGTAGAAAATATGTTTCTTTCAATTTTGGCGTACACCCATCCCAAATCACTTCTCTCTTTGTTACTTTTACTTGTTTATTTACTCTTATTATTTATTATTTATTACTATTATTATTTGATGCTATTATGTGGATTATGTGATGTAAAGTCATCAGGGAGTACCAATTCTGTCATATCCCAAATGTGGTTACTGTGAAAAATATATAATTGTAAGAATATCAAAAAAGCTATAAATTAGTATTGAAAATTAGAGATAAGACACATATTAATTCAATAAATCCAGTTAAACTGCTAAGATTAATATTAGATTAAATAAAACACAATAACTTTGTATAAAACCACAAATTTTATTAAACGCCAACCGGTTTCGCTTAGCTCAAGCTTCGTCAGGGCGTATTTAAAACTAACAATAAATACAAAAAGAGTGCACTTACTAGTATATGTACATACATAAGTTGAGAGACAGAATATAAAATTACATGCGAAAGAGAGAGAGACAGAATACATATACATGTATGGAAAAGAGGGGGACAAGCTAAGACAATAAACAGAACATTAAAGGAAGGGAAAGTACAATGATGATGGATATTTAATTGATTTAAAGGAAAACATATTAGTTACAAAAAAAGTAATTATCGAGCTTAAATTGTCTTGACGTATATTTTGAGGTTATCGCTATGATACGCAGGGTCGCTGCCATGTGAATTTCTACTCTCGTATTATGCTTACTGAAATGTATCAATATTTGGAAATAACTAAATTTATGAAAAAATGCGAATTTAAAAATTATTAACTGTTTAAATTTGAATTCCAAATTTATTCTGTTTCCCTGATTGACAAAATTGCCAATTGATTCAAATCTTAATCGGTAAAGACGTCTGCCCTGGATAAGAAAATTTTATGTCAGAGGTTACTATTTCATTAATTAACTGGATAAGATGTTTTGTGACGTAACATTAAATAAACATACTAGATAAAGCGAAAAGAAATGACTATTTTTTAGAGCGCTCTTTGAAATCAGTTTGCGCTTGGTTCCTGTCGAGTAAGTACGTCAATATTGGTATTATTTTGAAGATTTTTTTATCCCATTTTGGTTTCAATGCATTTTTTATTCATTTTCACCCATAGACAAAATGTCACGACCGGAGATCGAAGAAATACAGTTGCTGTATATGTATGGTATGTTATTTGGTTTGAAAGTCAAAGAAGCTACCGAAAGCATTTGCGAAACCTATGAAGATATTTTGAAGATTACAGATGACAAAAATTTATAAAATTAACCAAAATCGGAAAGACCGCAAAAAATCGAAACGAAGTGCTGAAATCATTAATGAAATCCGATCCTCATAAAACAATCGAAGAATTATTTCAAGACATCGGTTGTTTCTGGTTAACTGTAAAAGATCACTTAAAACTGTCGAGAAAGAAACATTGACAAGAAGTTTGGGTGCCGCATGATCTATCGCAGTCGGACTTGGATCAACGAGTAACCATTTGATTTTCTTTGTTGAGCAAGTATGAAATCGATCCATTTCTAAAAAGGATAGTTGCTGGAGTCGAGAGATGAATCCTTTACAACTCTCCTAATAAAAAAAACAATGGCTTTCTCCAGGGGAAGCATCGGTTTCAACCCCTCGACCAGGCATGACAATAAAAAATATTATTTTGTGTATCTATCTGGTGGGATATTTCGGGGGTGATTTATTATGAATTACTAAAACCTGGCAAAACAATTACAGCGAAGGTTTACTGTGAGCTATTAGACAGATTAAAAGGCAGAATTAATAAAAAAACGGTCAATGTTAGTGAATAATCAACGGCAAATTTGACAACACGATAACGCGAGACCGCACGCAGCAAAGGTCACTCAAGATACAATGAAAGAGCTCAACTTGGAACTGCTGCCTCATCCACTTTACTCTCCTGATATTGTTCCATCAGATTACAATTACGACAAATACAACTACAATTTCAATTCGGAAAACCAATTCCGAAATCATCTTGATGCCTTTTTTAAATTAAAGGAGTTAGATTTTTACAAAAGAGGCATCGAAAAGTTGGAGAGACATTGTAAATAATGATGTAATTTTTTAAATAAATAAATAATGTGTCATTTCTTTTCGCTTTACCTAATATATTATATAACATCTCTTTAGCGTTTCCCTTTTAATCACATTATTAAAAATGTATGAATATTATATACAATAATTGATTAATTAATAATTAAAAAATAATGGAAACCAAGATTGCATATTCCTATCATGTTACCAATTTGTATGCGCTGCTCCTTCACAGATTGCCAAGTTAAGCTTCAGACGTACTACGATACACAAGAAACATTGTTGGCTGAACATCACGTGATAATTAACGCTGAAGTTCTCCGCCGGAATACCGAGATAAGTAGACATCTGTCAAACCGCGTGACTGCATCCCTTTCTGAACTCAATATTGATCTTTAGTCGCCCTCGGTGTGTTCTCGTTAACCGCACTCGCACCCCGATGTGTCCAAATGTTTTAAGCTTCTAAACAAATGACAATGTAAAAGTTGCATTCATTAACATACGTATTTCATGAAGTTCATTTAATCGTAATATTGGGTTAAAAAATAAGAGAAATGAAAACGTCATGTGTAATAAAAATTATTTTAAAGATGGAATGATTAATTCTAAAAACAGATATAATTAAGATTGTTACTGACATATTTATTATATAGAAACAAAAAAGATTCCTCAAATCCACAACCTCCTGTTTATGCAAACATCTACCGGTAAATTTCAAGAAAAAACCAGCAAGCGCCGATTTACAAAACTGGCACGTGCTTCGCTTTCTGGTAATTTCTCGTTTAACGCAATAGAAGTCGTGCGAATTTCCGAAATTACTATTCTCCAATAAATCGGCAGTGTCACGACTAACAGTAATCCGAGTTATATTTTCAAACATTGACCATATTTATTCTGATATATCTTTAACTATGTACAATGCACCACAAGTCGTTAATATGACGATTGACAGAACCAGTACTGAACACATAAAACAAAGAAAGTAAAGCTTTCGTTATATATGCAACAATTAACCATTATTCTTCATCTTCATTGAACCTTTACTCGGTTTAAAAGTGAATCTAATTATAATTTTTGTAAACACGGCACAGCTGTTCACGTCAGCACCTTAGTGTGATACATATGTTTATACATGAGGCGGACAGAGGGTAACATCTGATGCTGTAGCCATTACACACACCTCTAGCAGCAGGTCGCATGAGAGCCATAGCAGAGGTGGTGCCAAAAGCTTCGTAGTTTGGTCGACAGAGATGGACGCAAAGGGAGTGCGAGAGATGAGCGCGAGTCATTATACTCTCGTTGCTCGGTATGAAAGGCAGCATCTTCTAAAGTGTCTCTTGTTATACTATGATACTCTGTAATTTATTATATTCAAATTAACAGACTGCCTGTAACGCCGTATGTCATATTTGTATTATATATACACGTAAAGTCAAAGACTAGCTTTTATAAACCATATTTAATCTTCTGTACGTACTTTAGATTTGTTTTGTTGTTCTTGAAGCACTTCTTTCTGAAAACTTTAGAAGAATACTCATTTTGATCGTATTTGTTTATCGTACCATTATTGTTTAATGATTTATCTACACTTTTTAACATAATTAAATAGAATTTCATCCATTCAGATGTCTACTTTCCGTGTATTATTATCATAGAATAATTCTGCTTATCTTATAATTGCTTTCTCTGTTAACCTCATGGTACAATGATTATAATACGCATCACTAAATCTTATGTCATGAATTTAAATTTCTCATTATGAAGCTTAGAGACTGCGGATTTGGTTCAGTGGTTGCACGGTAATGTAACGCGAAATTAAGAACCACAGTGTACATTACGCGGATAGGTGTTTTCGTAGTGGAAATTAATTGTATCATCTTCTTGTAGGATCACAATATAAAATCGAAAGTTTGTATATAAAGTCAGATATAATTTTTACATGGAATCAATCGCGACATAAAATATTAATAAAAATAGAAGAGCGTAGAAATAACGAACACGCTCTGAAAAATTTAGCACCTTAACTCGAAGAAATGACAACCATTAGAGTAAAAAAGTTGATAGTCCCCCTGTACAATGGGCTGATGGCATAAGAAAACAACTTGATGTGAAGAGAGGAATGGCGGTCGTTAAGATAAACCTTTATCCAACAGTTGATGGACGTGAGCTGAAGACGAAGACGTATTTACCATCATGACATTTCCCGCAAGGTTTAACAGAAGTGGTAAAATGCGACACTGTCTTGATATATCACTTTAGCTTTTTTTAAACTTTCAAATACGCAATTATTCCAGGTATTTTGTGGATGTCCTCTGTTTCCCATTACCTTCAACACACGCTTCATATAATTTATTCGCCATCTTCTCTTCATTCATACGTTACCCATGCCCAAACTATCTCAACGAGCCTTTTTAAATTCTATCAACTTTGCTACACAGATCTGTTGAACATATACTCGGAATTAATTCATTTTTTCAGTCTTTCTTAAGTCTAAGTATGTAATTTAATCTGATTGAAGGTGCGGTATCTCTAATGGCTTCGGATGTTTTGTCTATTTAAAATTACTTATTTTTTTAATAATAACTAATCCATTAACTTTATTTTTAACTACAGTGAGTTAATTATATTCACCAACGTGGTTCGCAAAATATATTTTCCTTCATCAGTATAATAAAAAAACTAACTAAAACCATATATCAAATTGTTCTTATGTTTTTAAATTAAAATTTTAAAAAAATATATATAATTAATTAATAAACGAAATCTAGTACCTGAATAAAATTGTTATGATGATAAAATACGTAGGAATTGACTATAATGATCCAAAAGTATTGTGTAGTTTTTTAGGATAGGACTAGTTAAATTTAGTTGGTTAAATGTGATATTTTGATTTGCACTCTTTACTTATTTTTAATGATTTTAAATTGTTCAATTTAAGACCACCATTGTTTATATGTTAAATAGTTTGACACATGGTTTTAGTTTTTTTTTTATCATCCTGATGAAGGAAAAATTATTTTCCGAAACAGTGGTTAAAAACAAAGAAAATTAATTATTTATCATTAAAATGAATAACCACAATATGTTTGAGTTAAATATTTAAAAAAGTACTTATATATTTAAATATTTACTGCGAAAACATATTAAAATGACTTCCCCAATAATCTTTTTTGTCCCCAGAAAAGTTTATCGCATTTATAATGTGTAATTTGACATTAAGGCAAAATTAGTGAGAGGAAATTGCTAAAAGGTGGAGAAATGTGATGATTATGGGCTCCCAACACGCAATTCCTGAATGCAAATTTGACTTACTTCAAAAATAATCACAGATAGTCTGCAAATAAGGGTGGAGTAACTATTTATTTAAATATAAATTATTCAAAGCTTTGTTTTTAACCACTTTATGAATTAAATTTAATACACGAACCGGTTTCGGAAACTACCATTTCCTTGATCAGTATGTCAAATAAACTGATTTATTTGACATTATGAATAAAGTTCTAAATAATTTATATTAAAATGAATAAAAACTACAATGTTAAGACTGCAACAAATATTAAAATACTATTTATTTTTATTCATCAGGATTCTAGAAAGCAAGTCAGCAAAATTTGGAATGGATACCAATGGGGGGTGGCCAGGTAAAAGGGGAGGGTTCTTAGGTTTTCACGCTTCTAAAAAATAATAATATGTCAATATAATATAATAAAATATAAAGAACAGACAGACAAGTGTACCTTCAGTCAGTTAATATTCTCCTAAAAATAAAACTCGGAAAGATTATAAATACGTGATTACGTTAGAACATTTTCAAATTTTCAGTACTTAATTACGCGCAATGTTTTGACTCTACCATACAACGTTAACTGAATTCATTTCATGAAAACCATTTTTTTTACATAATTGCATACAAATAGACAAATACTTTTTCATATTTGTTTTACGATAATGTACAAAAGGAGATGGTGAACCTTTAGGGTGAATGAACTTTAATTTATTTATGGATAGTTTGTAAAGTCTGGGAGTACTATGTGGCTAGTATTTTATTAGAGAATTTCCAGTTGGAGTTTAATAATAAAATGTAAGTGGCTATGATCAACATTATTATTAAGCATCATCTATCCTCTGCTGGATGAATCCTTCTTGTATTATACCTCTGCAAATCTTTTATCATCATTTGTCATAATTTTCGACTATTTGTCATGATTTTCGTTGTTCTCTAGGTGATAATGTGACTTCGAAATGAATAAAATACCATTTTACTAAAAAAAAAATTATCGTGATGAATTACTTTTAAATACTTATTAAATGTATTAATTAGAAAGATACATCTATAAAATCAATTTTATCGAAAAATATTGTTATTGGGCTACCGGGATTCGAACCTGGGTCTCTGGGGAAGATGCATTATCCAACTATGCTACAGCGACAATACTCTTTTTCAAATTAATACATCTGTCGTTTCATTATTTGAAAGTCATCTACTTTGTTTTTACGGAATATCAAATACCTTTGAGTGAACCGATAGCAAATGCCAGAATTATCAATTAATTTTTATTACACTTTGAACACATTGATACAACTTATATATTATTAAGGAGAACACATTAATTACTTACAACTTCACAATAAGAATGTGTTCTCCTTAATAATTCATTTTAGATGACAACATTGAAATAAATGCGTCTGCATCTGGTATTTTGCGTTATGCATAGTTTAATATACATGCAAATATTTGTTATCAGTGCTCGTTCCAGGAAATGTGCTAGATTAATTATTGTGCTCGGCAGTGTCTATGCGAGCTTTTATTATAAATTCGTCTAGAATGTTTTGATTACAATGGTGGATGGCCACGGAATAATCAAGAGGAATAATATATTTTTAAATACTTTTTAATTGCAAAACAATATTTTCAAAGATTATTTCTTTTTCTTTCCTCATTCTTTATGTCATAAGTTGTTATTGATATACAGTGTGATGTTCTTGAGGTTGTGTGAATGTGTGTGTGTGTGTCAGCGCGCCAGCACCACCGGTGGTAGATGTATATCTTTGTACTCACTCAAGTACGTAACATATAGTAACCCGGTCCAAGTCCCGGTCCTGGGTTACCCTCAAAGCTGACTCCAGCTCCAGGGTTTCCAGGGTCTCTCTAGCCAGATGCAGCGCATCTATCCACCATTATGGCTCTCTTCTAAGTCTTCTTCAGCTCAAGGATAATCTCCTTTTCTAGACTGTTGTCACTTTGATGCATAATGTGGGCAAAGAATTGAAAGAATCTTAATTACTAGACTATTTTTTTATTTCCTGGATACAATTTATAATCTATTTATTTATTGATTATCGTTTTTTAGCAGCGACAATAACATCGTTACGAAATTATTTTATATTTATTATTAATTACTAACCTTAAATCCACCCTCAGACGCGATTATCAGAATACTTCTGCCAAGTTGTTGGGAAAAATTGGAAGCGACGCGCAATCGACAGAGAGCTGTGGAAAGTAATACTTTATTCAATAATGGACCCAAATCGGTAGAAGAAGATTAAAAATAAATTTTATTTTAAATGCATAGTATTTCTTTCTTAACTTGTTATTCGTTTTCGGTTTCGGTCCACAATACGTATAAAAAGAATTAAATTCTAATTAGTTGTTAGAAAAAAATATTGTTTTTCTTTTTGAAAAATCGATATTTTGACTCCATTTTTTTACCTACAAATAAAGTGTCAAATATATAACTGTACTTATATTTATACGTGACTGGTTATCAAATACAATTATTATTATTACAATAAATTTTTGTGTAAAGTAAATAATTACATGAGGTAAAAATAAAGTATAAGCAGATTTTGAACTGAGCATTATATTAATTACTGTACATCCCTATTACTTTTAGTGAAAACGCCTTTCCCATTTGACGACGTTAACAAATGGAAAAGCTCACTGCGTTAATTTGTGGATCGAGTAGAGTGCTCGCGGGTGAGGAAATGATCACCGCCATTTGTTGACTGGAAGGGCGGTTTTTCCTCACGCTTTAGAGGCTTCTCTTCGGGGTGGATTGTGCGGTTTTCCACGGTTATGTCCTATCGGCCGCACACACAATCCTCTAACAGAATTCATTGGATTTTTAAACTACTAGAGAGTATATTTTGATTCGTAAAGACCGAATGTGCAAAAAGAAAAAAAATCGAGCGAGTACAATTGTGCTCTCATGGTTTTGTATAATAATTGCGCGCGCTCGTGTGTATGTGTGTGTGTGTTTGTGTATGTATTATATGTACATCTTACTGGGAATGAATAAAAATTTTCAACATTATGTTTAACATTTCATTAGTATATATATAAGTATAGCGTGTATGCTAATTTTACAAAAAAAATAAAAAATTAAATACCCACCGGAACGTGAAATGACGTATTATTTTAATTTACGAACATTTACGAGTAAGTGTGGTTTTTCGAATGTGAATGTGTAATGTAAAAGATTTTTTTTAAAAATGACCTTTCTGGGTAGGTACTAAATAGCTACGGTGACGAGTATGACGTTGATAATACTCTAGTACGAAAGTTTACACATCAAAAAGCCGGTTATATTAAAATTATTTTTTTAATACGCAAAAACTTGATATAGACTTATATCAAATTATTAGTAAGTAATTTAAATAATTCTACAAATTGTTGTACATCTTAACATTTTAATGTACGTACAATATTATAAAAATAACGAGTGGAAACATAAGCCACTTTATTATAGACAGCGTCTAAATTAATTTTTAATTTTAATAAATTTAGCTTCGTTTGTCTAAATTTGTTATAGACTTGCTCATTAATATGTTTTAAATAAATATACAATTATTAATATATATGTTATATAAAATAAGTGGAATAGACTTTAGCTTATTTCAGTATTTTACATTAATCTGTATGACGTCATAAAATCAACGAAATGTACCCAAAACTAAATATGCCATCTCCGCGTAGGGATTATCGCTATCTCGATATCTGACGCCCCCGCCCGTCCGCCCGCCCAGCCTATCTGTTCGCAAAATGAACAACGAACGGAGATGTCGCTATAAATGAAGCGAGATCAATCAGAGTTGTACACACAGACATGTGTACATATATGCCCGTGGCGTCGCGCCGGATTCGTTAGTTAATTATTGTTTCGGCTGCTCTGTGTTTACTATGGGCAGACGACACGCTGAGTATCGAGTACCTATCTTCCCCGCCTAGAAAAGAGATGAATGTGTGTCTGCAGATAAAAGATATGTGTCTACGCGATATTTGTACGCGCTGTATTCTATCTGGCTGGTATTGTCTGTCAGACGCGCATTTGCGTACAAGGATTCCGCACACATTTTAAACGCTTTACGTATTATATGTTCAATACTTGTTGGTGTAGTGGTCAAAACGCTGGCCTAGTGATCTAGTGGTCGGTGGTTCGCGCCTCGTTCCAAGACTTACTAGACTAGACAAGTTAATCCTATTTTCATAGCACAAGCGTTTAGCTTAGTTTGAAAATAGTAAGAATGTCGATGTGACATGTATTCCGTCTACGCATCTCTATTTTTTTAAAAATAATATTTGGAATCACATTTTTCAAAAATATGGTTACATCCATTCCGACATAGAATTAATCTATTTTAAAACCGGAAAAATTGCTTCAACTCCGCCTACAAAAAATAAATAATAAATCGTGCAAGTCTTTGGTAATTCATTAGAATAGATATGTAGAAAAGTGTTCACATTTATACATGTAAATAAATTATTAAATAAATGGTGAATGGATATTTATATTTATAATAAGGGTAAGTCCTAACAATTTGGGAAGGAGAACTAGAACAGCGAAGATACGCGAAGGGAAAAATTAGGAAATTAGAAAAATTACTAGAACTAAAAGAACTACGAGGCGCATTTATTTCAGTACCGGATTTTATTTAAGGAAACAACATCATTTTTACAATACTTTACTTTATTCGGATGTTACACACCTTAAACAACATCTCACTATATATGCCACCATTATTAAGGTATTTGTCATAACGGGCACCAACTTTTGTATACCTTCGAACGTATATATATATATATATATAGAACGACGCCACCTGGAATGAAAATTATGTCTATACTCCGTCTTTGAGTTTATCATCGTCATCAAAACGCTTGCCACCAAATCAGGACACACTTGGTAATGAATGTCAGCTGGTTTCATGTTTCATGGATTCAATAAACGAATCACGGACCGTATTTCACAGTCGGCGGGCTGATCTATTGTTCTGAACATTTCAACCACACATTACGAGATGGCCACACTATGTGAATGTCTCCAACGTTGCATGTGGTGAGTCTACATATATAGGAAACATGAGAATATCCGGTAACGGTACTTACTTTAAAAACACGCCTCGTATACGTACCTATTGTACTTAGAAACAAAAAAATACCTCAATATCTATTGAGAGCTATGGAACGAGCATTGTTGAATATCTTACTGGAAAACAGGAGGACCAATGAGAAGATACGATAAAAAACAAAAATAATCGACATTCTCCACAAGATCAGCAAGCTAAAGCGAGACTATGCAGGTGTGGATGGATCTGGAGAATTCTCTATCATAAATAGATTTGCTACATATACGCCTAAGTGATCTCAGATCTACATCATTCAGTCTACTTTCGAAATGTATATAGTTTTATACTTAGATGGGTAGGCTTGGTGTTATAGTTAATAATAGGAATATGCGCATTCCATTTATGTAAATTTAAAACAGGAACAAAAGCGAAACTGCTTCTGGTGAGATATGGTTTCGAATTCGGTCGGATATATTTTACGACGGTGATATAAAAACATTTTGTGAATTATTTTTCAATTATCGATTATATAAATTTTCGGAGGTTGGCCAGCAGAGTTTAAGAAGACTCAAGACTGCGAAAAGAGCGACCATCGGTGTCTAACAGCCCAGTTTCACAAAGGTTGGTGTATTTTATTTACATGGATTGAATTAATATATTCATCAATACAAATAGAAAACCCATGACTAGTTATCGAATATATATACGGCAACATGTAGTAATATTTCTATCGAAATCTACCTAAAACTAAATGTTTTCTAATATAACTTCCACGAAGATTATATAAAAGTGTGTATTGTGGAATGAGATATTTGAGCAGTTTTGGTTCACCTTTTAGTAGATTATAATTAAGTAAGTATTCTGTTTCAGTTGTCGTCTATACTCGTTGTTGACTGAAATTTTCGCGCGAGGCATATTTGTAAAAGTTACATTTTTTCAGATGTGCTCCATCTTTCTTCTGCAGCTAATGTTGTAACATGATACGGAATATTTCTATATATTTTTTACTATTAAGTATACCGTCTTCTTTGATTGCCTCAAAGTTCTTTCACATTTCTATCCGTCAAAATAATGACACGTCCATTACATTGAATAGTTTTAAATTTATTATGAGATATTTTATCATATATAAAATTATCTTTACGATGCTCCATATAATTAGTCACTAGGCGGCGTCGGCGTTTGGCCATAAAACGTGGCGAACGTGTTACCGCTGGAACAGCGCATTATCAATTTAAATAATTTTATTAAATTTATGTCGGAATTGGGTAGATGTTTGTTCATATTAATTAGTTAGGTTAATTGTGGTAGACCGCTTGCCTTTTTTGATAATATATTATGTTTTCAACATTGAAAAATAAGTTTTACGAAATCACTGGCATTATGCAGCAGCCACCGACACCCATGAACCACTACTATATAGCGTGTCGTTGAGATGCTTATTGCGTTTCAAGTATTCTACACAATACAAGAAAAAAAATAGGTATAAAAGTATGTTACATCATTATTTTTACAATTTAAAATAATGTAAAATTTAAATTTAAAATAAGTAAAATGTGGATAATTTGATGGTCTCCCGAGGCGAGACTCGAACCCCCGGCCACTTCATCGCTACATCAACGAGCACATATTAATCTGACAAATATTATATGCACGCGTCTGCACAAAAAAAATAATTTACAAACATGTTATTTTGAATATGTAAGGTGGGGTAGACGGGCGCAAATCAAAGTCATGGCAGGAAATATTATAATTTTATTTTGGTATTCTTATCGTCATCTTTTTCTGTCGTCTTATTCATTTTTTGTTCCTCTTCACTTTTCTTTTATTGCCGCGTCTAAATTTGAATAAAAATAACTTTATTTTACGTATTTTATTCCATAAAACTGTATTTTAAAAAGCCAAAACAGCATCCCTTTAAATGTAATAAGTATTGTGTTTCAGGAAAAGTTTTAAAATAATTCACTATGATTAAACATTTGAAAGTTAAGTTGAAGCGATCTACATACAATGAAGTTGTTCGTTAGGTAAGGGAACTAAAATATCCAGCCAATTAGTTATATTAAATAACTAAGGTTAAATCTGCAACTCTAGCTTCTAAAATGAAATATAAAATAAACGTTTTTTTTAATATAGCTTATTATTAAACTTTCTTTTAATCACTTAATTAATTAATACACCAACCGGTTTCGGAAAATATAATTTCTTTCGTCGAAATGTCAAATGAACAAACCAAAATCACGTTATTCTAATATTTTTAAAAATCTATTTAAAAATAAATCTAGTATGTACCTAACTTAAATTGTTACGATGATGAATGATGTGAAAATTGACTTGATATAAATTGAATATTACAAAATTATTTAAAATTATTGGAAAATTCTGAAAAATCATTACTATTCAAACATTTTAAATGCTCTTTAACTTTATATTAAAATTTCGACCTATTTTTTTTTTAATATTAGTAAAAAATATATGTAGGTATTTATTTCATATGCGACACTTATCACATAATCAAACAACACAATAATATTTTACCTCAAAGAATTACCAAAAGCCAAACATTAGGCCGTAAACACCGTAATTATACAAAGTAAAGATTAGTGATTTCACTTAGTGCTGAACTGCCGACCTTTTCGATCATTTCACAGTGACACTTCACCAATAAGGCGTCCTCTAAAGATGGGTAAAGTAATTTACCCGGAACATTGGGGCAAAAATAGTTCTTCTCAGGATCAACAGACGCGGGACAACCAAAAAACTTTATTTCTACCATATACTTGTACATTGACTTGATGTATAGAAAAAATATTGATAGAAAATAACAGTCTATTATAATTATATATTTTATAGGTTTTATTTAAGTTATCGTAAAGTAAATAATGTTTATCAGCTAATAAAATGTAAACTAGAAAGATATTCAGAAAAAATCAATTTATCAAATTAATATTTTTTCGTTAATTTGATTTAGGGGCGTGCTCTTTTAACCATATTTTTCATAACATTCTCGCACACTTCGCGTGTTAATTCAGTAATTTCATTTCAAATATTGTCCTGTAGCATCGGAATGGTGGTTGATTTATTGACGTAGACCTTTTCTTTCAAGTCCGTCAAATCAGGTGATCGATATCTCCACTTATTGTCATTATGCAGCCGGGAAAAATTTATCGAAATATTGTGTGCGAGGTGTCACCGGTCTATTGAAACCACACGTGTTGCAGGCCAAATTGACCCAATTCGATCACTAAGAAGTTTTCCAACACGTGACGATAGCGATCACCATTAATGGTTACAGCAGTACCATTCATATTTAGATAAAATATTTTAATAACTTTAACACGTTGTTGAGACATTAAATACTACGTAATAAATTGTAATCAACTACTCTATACAACTACTATATGCGATCTGACAAATATCTGTCAAACCAAAATGGCGGTCAAGCAAAATCGGCCTGGAACATAATAGTCACCTTGTAGTCCTCTTCTGAGTGTTGTCAATTTTCTCCAACTTCAACTTTTATCCATCTGTAGTAATCTAAAATATGTATTCTTTAACCGAATTTATATTATTTTAGTCACTGAGGTTTGTGGGCATCGATTACTGTAGCACTGTGCGTATTTCCCAACTTGTTCATATCTATCATCGTTTCAATAGCCCGACACAGAAATTAGTACACGTTCCGCTTGTGGGATTTACTAAATCCCAAAATGAGATATCACAAGTTCGGCTATGATACAACGTGTGATGTTATATTAGCATATGTCATGTGTATTCCGTGACGAGTGCCGGCTGCGTAACGTCCGGATTATCAGGAGTATTCTGATTACCATTTTGGAATGACGAAATTACTTTATCAAAATAATATTTACATAATACAATTTTTTTTAAATATTTTAAATTTTGTAGTTTTCATGTGTTTTGAGGACATAAAAGTATTCGCATGTATTATTTGAATATGCAGTGGCTAATAATTATATAGATAAATTATCAATAATATTTTAATACTACATTGTGCTAAAAAAGCAAGTAACCCGTATGGTATTATACACTCTGTGTTACTAGTAAAAAAATACCAAAGCCTCGTTTCTATTAAATTTCAATTTTAAAGGTATATTTAGTCATGACAAAACCACTCAGTCTTTTATTTAAATAATTTTGAGAATATGACTGATTGGGTATTTCTTTGTATTATTTCGTTAAGTTAGGTAGTATTGTGGTAGACCACATTCATTTTGTGATAATAAATTATCTTTTCAACATTTAAAAATAGGTTTTATAGAAACATCAGCTGAAACCACGCCAGTAAAAACAATTCGCGAAACAGATTTTTGCTAGTAATATTGAATATTTTTTTAATATGCTGATTCTTTAATACATGTAATAACGTAGGTAATGAAGGTACCAATGCAACATAACGTTAGGCAGAGAGACGAAATTACATAAAGTATATATGTATATATATATATACTGGAAGATGCATTTAATGTACATTTATGTTCCTAAGAGAAATTGTGAATAAACGTCAATAGAGAAATACTGAAATACTGTCACACCTTCGATTTGATGAATGGGTGTGTTTGCTAAACTATCGACTACTGAAATGCTGAGACAAGATAATAAATAAATTCAAGATTGTTTCAAATCAAATATGCCTTGTCACCTTAATAAGAAAGCTTTTCAACAATGCGTACAGCCATCTCACAGCGTGAATCTTTGCATGAGTGCCAATAACGAGAATCATAGTATGATTCTCGCTATAGGAGTTATATACGTGAGTTTCTATAACGAGAATCATAGCGCGAGTGCCTAAAATGAGAATGATTGTGTGATTCTCTATAACAAGAATCATAGCTTAAGTGTCTAGAATGAGAATCATTATGTGAGTCCCTATAACGAGAATCATTGTGTGAGTCCCTATAGCGAGAATCATAGCGTGAGTGCCTATAACGAGAATCATTGTGTGGGTCCCTATAACAAGAATCATAGTGTGGGTCCCTATAACAAGAATCATAGTGTGATTCCCTATAACGAGAATCATAGTGTGATTCCTTATAACAAGAATTATAGCGTGAGTACCTAGAATGAGAATCATTGTGTGAGACCATCATGAGATAGAAAAACCTCGGCAAGTATATTGTAATATTTGTTAAACCATCTAATTGATTCATATTTGAGTTAAGATATACATATATCATACCTGCACATGTTTTTCTAGTTGAAATAAAATATTTAAATAAAAATTTAAAAAACTCTCCATCAACTAACTGAATAACCAAATAATTACTGACGTATACAAAGGAAACGTGATAATATAAGTTTACAGATATCTTAAACTTATACAACAATTTGACACCACAATCTAATAGAGTAATAGCAGCTCGCATCGGTAGCGGAGTAGCGGAATCAATACTCGGTGGCTCCAAAATTCTTTTGATTTCACAATATAAGAATAATGTTTAGAAGCTCCTGGTACGGGTCTTTGTATCGGTAAAGGTAAAAATAAAAGAAGAAAAATAATGTTACAATTTTTAAGTATCTTACGAAATTTTCTTTCGTGCTATTTCTAACGCAATTATGACAAAAGTTTACTAGGTTATCCGGTGGATAAACATTTTATTTAAAAAATATGTAGAATGTTTAGAGTTTTGTCATTATCGTGAGCTTTTTAAAAGCAAGTCTAGAGTTACTGTTAATGGTATTTACTTTGGATTATTCAAGAATTTCCAATTAGGATAAAGCTGTCGTTGATTAGTAGTCTCTTGAAGGGATTGAGTTTCTCGATGATAATTAAGATACTGTCTACAATTTTAATGGAAAAAAACAATTACATCTTTTTAGAAGTATTTATTTTATTATAGGTTATAAGTACACCTGCAATAAAGTATTAAATTAAACAACTTGTATTACACATGTGTGCGTATCTTAATAAAATCGGTAACTCATGCAAATAAATATACCGTCTTAATAGCGTGAGTTTTCAGAAGGTTAATTAGATATTTCACGTGCAATATTGTTATCGTCACCAGCGAATTGCTTTCTGATAGTAAGTAATAAACGACGAATATATTATATTATGTTTTGTTGCTAAGCTCTGCGGGCTGTTAGATTTATTTAATGGTCTAAATAATACATATTGCACACCCAAAAAAAAACAAGAATTTTGAATTATTATTGTATTCGGATACTGTCATATACGCAATTAACTTAGCCCCAGTTTTAGGATATATTTATGACCTAAAATGTTATTTAGTGTCATAACTTTAGTAACAAAAAATTGATTAAATGTTTTTATGTTTTGTCTAATGAAAAATTACTTTTTGAGTTATCTTAGTTTTGATCTAGGTGTGCGATATGTATAATAGTGTTTGGACTGTGTCAGTCTCACTAGAAAATTCTGTGTTAAGACTGGCATGATGTGCTGCAGTTTCCTTTAATTCGATTTGCCTCTGTTATTATGTAATGCCTGCTGCAGTTGTGTCGCTCTTCGCATGTGCGAATGGCGCACCTCGTTTTAAAATCTTTGATCAGTACCAAAAGTTTTAACTTATATTTATCATCAAATTATTAATGTCTAATTTAATAAAGGGGAGGGGGGGGCTTATATCATATTTTTCTGTAAAAATAGCATCACAATTTTACTGAAAATTTATTCGATATATATATAAGTATATAATTAAATGTTACTCGAAAATTGTTTAGGGATGTATGATGTAAAACATCACGTTTTTCAGGCTGGTTTGTTTTAAATGTAAAATTGATATTGAAGTATACTTGTATGGCTATTGGATAATCTTGGTATGTATTTTTTTACCTGGGTTTTCGATTTCATGGCCATGTGTTCCTGTTATAAGGTTGCAGAAAGCTCACCGTTAATCCTTCTCTGTTAGAAATAGCCGAGAACTTTTCCTAGAGGGAATCACTTGAAGGTGGAGATAGGATTTTCTGGATGAGAATTTGTGCTTTCTGGCATTTCAGTACAATGTACACACATAGCTAACGCCAATGAAATGAAAATGTAATAGGCAGATCACATCGCTCGGCTGACAATCGATAGACTGACGTTGTCGTCCAATGGTATCCAAAAGATGTTAGGAAGGCAAAAGGTCGCTCTAAACTACACTAGAATAATGAAATTATCAAATTATGCACAAATACGTGGCAATGAATAATAATATACGGACAAATATAGAACGTTTAGCAGTAGAAAAAAAAGACTGAGAATGACGACTCACATTAGATTAATTATTAAACTAATATGAAATTATAATGAATAAATTAAACCAATATATCTACTTATATAAGCACTGAATTGATATTTATTCTTAAAGCATTACACAATATACAAGATGTCCCAAAAATCTTTTTTATAATAACAATTCTGTAATAAAATGTTTTTTTTGCATTTAAGTACGGTCCCTGGGAGTTTATTTCTTAAAAATGATGTTTTCTAAATGTGATCCGTTATTTTGCTAGCACTTTTCTAAACGAAGGACAAAGTTTTTGATGACTGCTCGGCATGTGTCCTTCGTGATTGTCAACATTTCTCCTGGTATATTTTCTTTTAATTGGTACAGAGAGGGAGTATTGTTACTGTATACCTTTGATTTAAGGTAGTCAAATAGGAAAAAGTCCATTGGTGTCAAGTCGGGGGTACGTGGAGGCAAGTTTATGTCACCTCGTCGGGATATCAATTTTCCAGGGATAATTTCACGAATAACTGATAAGGACACGCTCCATAGCGAATGAATTCCCAAGGACGCGGCTAGCGATCGACATACCCCCCGCCACTTTCCCGCTTGTTGCATTGATGCAGCGAATGAACCAAAATGAAAAAGACTTTTGGGACACACTGTAACCATTAAATTCAAAATTAAACAAAAACAAACCGCTTGGATGACTATTGAAGCCATTATTCTTCCAAGGAAAAACATTACATATCCAGTAGCTAATGTTGGTATCACTTTTATTGTAAAACTTTAAATTTTCAATAAAAACATATCATAAACTATTTTTTTGCACTATAATAAAGTGAATCAGCATAATTAACTTATAAATACATTTAGAAATGTAAGTAACTTCAAGGCGTTTGGATGAGATGTGTAAACAAATATAATATCCATGTGTAATTAAAACATAAATGAAAACAGATTAAAGTAATCAAAAAAATCTATCTTTCGGAAAACATTTGGTTACCACCGGGATACGAACCCGGAATTTTTTCTATCAGGGCGTTACCGTTTCGCCACCTCAACAATTTATATTTTCGTTAACTTTGAAATTTAATATTCTGTTAACTTAAATTTACATGTATTGTTTTATTTCTAAAATTAATAAACTTTTTATTGTAATAAATCCCAAAAACCGTCGAGTTATATACGATAGGAGTAATACACGATTGAATAAATCCATTTTAGTTATTAGGGTAATCTTTGATACAACTTTTATATATATAGAGGGGGCAATTTAAATCCACCACCAGCATCGCCGCGCGTATCCGACGAACAACGCAAGTGACATCTAGATTGAGGACGCTGGCTGCAACAAAGAGCAGCCGCCTCAGTCTGGCCCGATCGCTCACCGACGACACGTCTTCCGTTTCACCGCTCCACGACGGCGGGTCTCGCCCAGCCCTCGAGCGCCGGGCGGGACTAAGACCTAACTCGCTCCTTTACCCTTCGTATTTCACACTCCGCTATCTCCGGTATTATTCGTACTCTATCCTCTGACCAAATAAACGAATTCAGATTTAAGAACATAGTTCTGTAACATAATTTAAACAAATTAAATTAGTCAGTTTTAAGATATAATGTGCCGACGTATTTCATACGTCCACCGACTCGCTTAGGGTATAGCATGTAGTGCGTGGTTCTGAGGCACAAAATTCACCATGTCGCCTGCCACTCACATTAGCTACCATTCTCAGGGAAAATTATAAGATTAGTTTCAAGTTTTGATTACAACATAATTTAATGATTTAATCAAATACGAAAACATATGAATTACAAGGTAGAATGTAGTAAGAATCCTGTCACTTGAATGTGATTACATAGAAAGATTGATTGACAAGTCTTGCCTTAATAAAATAATAGAATTCTTATTACCGTGTGAACATCTAAGTTAACAAGTTATTATCTAAAACTAATGGTGAGATAGAACACTTAGATTCATTGAATATGAAAATTTTCACGTAGGAAATTATATTACCACAATTTAAATCCCCTGATGAGTTTGTCAGGTCACATATATCAAAAATCGTATCAAATAAATGTGATCAACAAGATTAGCAAGTTATTATTTGAAATTAAAAAGGTGAGAATAAAAACTAAAATACTTCAAATATTAACAATTTACATCGAAATTCGTTTTACAACCATTTAAACGCGAGGTGTCTTCGTTTTTCGGCAGTAAACCGCAGTCTTCGTCCGAAGTTGATATTCCGAGGCACCCTTAAATACTTGTATCTCCTTACTTATCAAAACGTCAGGAAGGGTGGGTTATCTCCCATTTGAACTCACATGGAATCCGTTGCGTCCTCTTTTGTTGTAAAACAAGTTCAGTTGTGAAATTAAGAAGCAGAGGATACCAAATCGTATCCCCGTCCTGCTTTATTCATGAGAAATCCTTCATGAAGAAAATGTATTGTCATCTACATGACCTCTCTGCTGTCATGTAAGGAAGGGATGCTTCACACCCTGCAAGCATAAAAGTAATATAGCAAACAAATCTCAGAATATGGTGCAGGATAATACAGATGACCAAATATATTTGATTATTCCCACCCTTCCTTAATTCAATACGAAATCACATCTTTGTGATTTTAGCATCGGGACAACTTCCTCGTGCTTGCGAACTGTCAAAAAAAAAGTATGCTACCAAGAATTTTTTTCTTACGCGGTGTAGTGTTGCCATTTGATAAACGTCAACTCCCAGCACATCTCGTGCGCGGTAGGTACCAAATATAACGTCATAATATATAATAATCGAAAAAATGTTCGGTTGCTACCGGGATAAGAACTCGAAACTATTCCTAAAAATAACAATAATTTAGAATACACTAAGAATATTGTATTATATTACTAAAGTGTAATAAATTTTAAACGGTATTTATTTAAATTAATCATAAATACACTATCTAACAACCCCAATACCACATCTCCATGTCGCACATATACTATCTTGGCAACAAATGAATTGTTCAAAAAAATTCAATTTAAATTTGTCCTAATCATAGTTATCACTGTTCCTTTGTTCACAATTTCATCCTGCTTTAAAATAGATGCACCTTAAGCATTAACTCCGAATACGTTCTAAAGCACGATCCAGACGCCATAAAAATTTACTTTACGATACCGAGCAGAGGGATATACCCCCTCAAGTATACTCCGCCTCACTCGAGGGCGTGCAAGTGTATATATTGAAAATCTCAACCAATTGTTCGAACCAAAATTCTTAAGATGGCACTTTTCTTAGGTGGTTTAGGTTTTACATTGATTAATAGAATATAAAGAATGCCGTTGATAACACATATTTCATTTAAGTAAGAATCCACCCCTCTTAATTTTCTGGGCTAGCCATTACTAGTTAGAAATCTTAATTTTGTTATTTTACTAATATTATTTCTACATATGTTACAATAAACTTAAGCGTTCGATGCATTACGCTCCATATAATTTGTCGCCAGGCACCATCGGCATGGCAAACAGGTTGTGGTTATTCATTTTAATAAAATATTCATTACATTTGTTTTTAACCACTGTGAGCTTAATATATGCACCAACTGGTTTCAAATAATACATTTTTCTCCATTAGTGTAATAAAAAACTAAAACAATAATTTCGAACCTTAATTTTCTAAAATATTTGAAAATTAATTAAAATAAATCTAGTACTTGATTAAATTGTTATGATGATGAAAAATTGGGAAATTTGGACTTCCGTTTTACATGTAAACAACGTTTGTCTAAAGTGGAATAATTTAGAATCGTTAGAAATAAGTAAAGCATGTGAAATTAACTAAAATATTATACATAACAAACTAAATTTAACCACATGGTGGTTAAAGACAAAGTTAATTAATTATTTATTAATTAATAATGTTATTAAGAAGAACACATTTTTATTGTGAAGTTGTAATTATTCAGAACCTAAGTCTGTGATGTTTTAAATACTGATTTAATGTATTAATTATAAATATATACATATAAAATTAATATTGTTTTTGCGCTACCGGGATTCGAACCTGGATCTCTATTTCCAATCCAGGGAAGTACACTACTAATTGTGTTATAGCGCCAGTATTTTTCATGACGAATTTTCGAACGTTACACTTTTTCAAATTAATACATCTATCGTTACATTATTCGAAAGCCATCTACATTGTTTTTACAGAATCTCAAATACCTTTGAGTAAACCGACTGCAGACGCCAGAATTATTAATTCATTTTAATTAAATTTTGGACACATTGATACAACTTATATTATTAAGGAGAACACATTCTTATTGTGAAGTTGTAATTATTCAGAAAATATATTTTTCGACAAAATTGATGTATATATTTATAATTAATAAATTAAATTAGTATTTAATTAATAATGTGATCAACAATAAAAACCCTAACCGTGACTCTACAGCGGCTACTACTATTCATATAATATGTGTATAATTTTTTTTCATTTTGGTTTTCATGGTTTGTCGTAAATATCAACTCTGTTTGAAGGTATTTCAAATGTGGTGATAACTTAACTTGGTCATTTTGTGGTAAGAGATTAACTTGGTCAACCGAGGTGGTTATCAGGATAAATTTATGTTTTCGATAATAAAACAACTATTTTTCTGATAATGTTTATCTGTAATATATTATTTAATCTTGTTTTAAATCCATTGAAAAGTCATCGAACGCCGCTGGTGCCGATCTTAACATCTATCATAAAAGTGTAATGTGTAGTGTAATAAAATTCTTAGAAGTGCTCCGTAGACCACGAGCCGGCTGAATATATTGCCACTTGTCACTTTGCATTCAGTTGTTAAATCCAATTAATCTCTTTTCAGCTTATGCAATCCGTGGAATGGTCAACTGCAGTGGGCACAAAGGATGTTTCCATCTATACAAGTGCTTAATTGAATAATCTATCGTCATCATGAAACTTCAGTCAGACGAAACGGTTAACAAATAATAAGTCACAGCGAAAGATATCAAACGATCTAAAAAAATTACATTAAGTAACCACTTGTACTATTTTATAAAGCGCTATTTATATGTACATACGTTAAGTTAAAACTTTCTAATGAATATACACCTCGCATCACCAGTATCATATTGCAGTAATCAAGGCGTCTGTCTAGAAATAAGATTCTTTCTGGGATTCTGGCGAGATTTTTTTTTAAATTTGTTGTTTTTAAAAACTTTAAATATTTACTTTATGCGTAATCTTACTTTTTTATATTATGCTAGACACCAGTTATCGTGGGGAATACCTAATATAACACAAATATCCGGCAGGTGCTGCCGATAGTTTGTAATAATATTATTAGAAAATATGATTCCAAACGTATAAAGTATAAATATATATATATAGTGTCTTTGGACCACTAGATATATTATTTATTTATCCCTAATATAGTGCATACACATGTATATTAAATATTTATTTTGACTACAACTTAACTTGCACATATTTGCTTAGTTTCATTTTGAATCTATGTAGTCTCTCCTCCTTTCATATATCTTCTGGCATTTCATTTAAGATCTTTATCGCACTGTACATACATAAGTAAACGAAATTGATATGTATTTTTTAAATTGGCAAAATTAACTTTGTGGTTAAAATTCATTATTGATATGCTTAGTGAGAAAACAAAATTTATTAATTTTTCATGTGTACAAATTTAATTTTATTATAATATAAACAAAAAAACGTGTTACGTATTTCAGAAACATTATGTCATACTATCTCTGCATTGAATGTTCGAAAATAATTTTTCATAAATTCAATAAAAAAATGGGGTAATAGAATTCTGTTCTACCGTGTGAGACAGGCTTACTTACAGACTATTTACCACTGTCGAGTAATCAAGGGATATTTTAAAATAACTTTTTATTAATGCAGGCTTATTACAAAGTTCAATGGGGCAAACATTTTTTAAAATAAAATGAAATAGCAGAATTAAAATATAACGTTAAGAATGTATAAATTATATCAAAATATTGCATTAAATTTTAACCCAACAAATTCAAAATTATATATAATACTTGCATATAATTTAGTACAAGAGTAGGCAGAATACTTGCTTAGTAAAACTTTTTTGATTCCTAAAAGATTGGTACCTACCGATAAAGGTAAATATAAAACACAAGGTAAAAATGAGAGTTTATACCTACAAATATTACGAAATTTTCTAACACGCTATTTCTAACTCAGTTTTTATGGAAATTTAATATAATTACTGTGATAACTATTAGATTATCATCAGATTCCCTTGGGGTTCTATCCTCTGCTTACTGTCTAATTACTTGGGTTCCAATTCCTTGTAATATAAATGTCCGGGTAACAATATTAAGTTTATTACAAGTATTACAGTAATTATAAATTATACACTTCAGAGATAGATTAGTTATTCAGAAGAAGCTGTGATAGAAGAGAGAGCCGTTCCCCTAGAGACGCCCTCTTATAATCATTGTCCCCCACCACTCATCTACTCACTCTCCTGACACACACATACATATACAAGCTGACAGTTATCACAATCACTATATTTTTCGGTAATATTTCTTACAACAATAAGGATTTTGTAGTCAGGTTTAATTAATTAATTATTTAAACTGATATTTCAGAACTCACACAAAGGCTTAATACTTCACTTAAAAATTTTGAGTGTTTTGTCTTTCATTCTTGTAAAGACTCCTCCAGTATTCGCATATAAGAACATCTATTCAATTAGTTGTTGCGAAACTCGTATTTGGAGCCACGATTTAGGAGTGACATTAGATGTATCATTCACATGCGTCTTAAAACTGGAGAGAATCCAAAAAAGATTTTTAGATGTCCATATCAAAGTAGTAAATACATCTTGGATATGCTTGGCTTTGTCTACATCTCTGAGAAACGAAAAAGTATACTAGTGATTTATTTATTTATGTATTTACTAATATAACACTGATAAACACAATTTTTGGCACATGACAGTTTTATTGTGTTTATAAAGTAACTTTTCACGCTTAACTCGGATATACCATCAGTTACAGTTTTTGTGTAATAACATTTTTCAAGTATTGCTGTGTTAGTACTCGATGTGAGCAGTTCAACACTTAATTCGCAGTAAGCGGTATATACACTTAAATATTAAATCATTTTTAACATGTGTTTACACTTGAATCTTTTGACCCTGAACCTCATCTGATAATTCAGGGAGAACTAAACGACCGTATTCGAGATTTGCAGTTGTCATAGAAACAATCCGAGCTTTTGGGATCTTGGCTAAAAGGTTGGAATCTTCTATATACCGACACAAAACTGTGTTTAGTGTACTGTAACAATATTTCTGCAGTCATGGATGCACTTCATCATGAACACAAATCTACAATCATTGATTTTTCGAAGACTAGTCTAAAGGCTGTACTTTTGCACAATGGTAACAAATGTCATTCTGTGCCGGTAGCTTATGCAAAAAATATGAAAGAAAAATTGGATAATATCAAAATTCTGTTAAAAAAAATTCAATACAAGTGCTGTCGGGCAATATGCAGTGAAAAATATACATTGAATGTGTTAATTAGAAAGATATACATATAAAATCAGTTTTATCGAAAAATATTGTTATTGCTACTGAGATTCTAACTTGGATCTCGTGCATTAACTGAATATGATATAACACCACAGTGCATTTGCATTGGAAGAGATCCAGGTTCAAACCCCAGTAGCAACAACAATATTTTTCGATAATTGATTTTATATGTATATATTTCTAATTAATATATTTAATTTACATTAAAACATCACAGAACTATGTTCGGAATAATTACAACTTCACAATAAGAATGTGTTTTCCCTCATAATATGTAGTGATTTAAAAGTTGCTGCGTTATTAATGAGTTTATTATGTCAAGAAGGAATGGCTGATGCGTGAAGTGCTTACGCCTGGGCAGAAAAATGTTGTAAATCCACCACTAGTTAACTCCTCAGAAATGATTATTTTACGTCCACTCCATATGCAATTAAACTTTATTAAAGCGATGGATAAAAATGGTGCTGGATCACATTATTTGAAACAAAAATTTCCTTGTGTTAATGATGCTAAGATCAAAGAAAAAAAAATGTGTGTCTCTAAATAAGAACTTTGATAAAAGATGGGCAATTCGAAAAACTGTTGAGCCAACTCGAAAAATCAGCATGGAGGTCATTTAAAAGTGTTGTGCACAATTTTTTAGAAAATAATAAACTCCTCAACTACCGCAACATTGTGGGTAAACTATTACGGTCGTACAAACATATGAGGTGTAATATGTCCCTCAAAATTAATTTCTTGCTTTCACACCTGGATTTATTTGCCATGGAAAACGCTTCCACCAGCAAATCTCAGTCATGAAAGACAGGTACCAGCAACAATGGAGTGCAAGAATGCTCGCAGATTATTGTTGGACGCTAAAGAGAGATGTTCCAGATGCCAAACGTAGAAGGAAGACAACAGATACTACATTTTAGGTAAGTTGAACAGTTTCCAAATGTATGCAAATTCTTGCATTTTTGTAAAAGTTCACCTACGTGTAAAATACGATGGGCGATGGATAAAATCTAACTACACATTTTTGAATTCAGCGTGAAAAATACTATTAGAATCACACATTTTATGCTCTGTGTTAAAACAAAAGTTATTTTTTGTTTCTCAGTGTAATTTATTGATAAAGTTATTAGATAATAATCATATTTTAAATGTTATTGTAGCCAAAATAAATGGGTAATACAGTAGACCTCGAAGAATAATTAAATTAAATATTCTTATATGTGCCTATATTATTTATAATATAATTGATAAATTAATTACACAAACTTTATAATACACTTATGTACTTAATTGGACCAACACGTGGATAAATCCAAACATAAGGATAATATTGTTCATTATGTAATTAATGAAAATAAAATCTAATAAATGCCCCAAAAAAAGGTTGTGGATCCAGAAATGGACTCTTCAGCCACTTGACAATCAACAATCTTGAAGAACACATCCATCCTCGGACTCGAAAGACAGATGCCGATTAAGGTGATGTTGATGAATTACGCATGACAACGACAATATAACTATTTCATATCTCAGTACCTATGTTGAACAAACTCGGTTGTGGTTTTAATATTGCAATTTTAATATTGAAAAGCGAAAATCACCCGAGGGCTGAACAAATTATTCGTATGAATAAAATGAGCTTTTTACTGAGTATTTATATAATAATGTGTTACCGTAATATTGTATTACGTAATATTATGTATAGGTATTGTACCAGTGTTCTAAATGATTTTAATATTTAAATTTGTTGTTTATAATATATCACGTATTAAATTCGGTTTAATATGGAAACAGATCTCTCAAATAGTAATATAACCTCTACAGTAGTTATCAATGACATACATATTTACGTTCTCCGTAACAAAATAGGAACACATTTCAAACTATTGTTATATATGCAAGCCGAGATCCGGTTGTGTAAAGTCAATACTCCTACACTCATAAATGTTAGACATAGGTACCTTAAGAAGTTATTTTGAACAATAATCCAATATAAGGGAGGTTGTGTTTAAATTTATGCGAATAAGAAAAGAAAAAATATTTTTAGAAAATATCTACCCCTTTCTCGTTTTACTATTACAACCCTCTCCTTCTTTTAACTATTACACATAACATAAAAAAAAATTTTTGAAGCTTTATCTTTTAACGTTGTATCCTGTTTAGGTATAAAGGCTTTAAATTAATGTTATAATGCAGAACACCTGTCGGATCATGGTTAGGCTGTATAAAGATACAAGTATTTTTAGACACTTTGTAAGAACGAGCTAAACCGCTTATCAAAATGTAAATTCAAACAACATGACACGTGTCATTACAAAGCCTAATTTTACAAATTGCTTCGTATTAAATTTGGAAAGGTATTTCATATAACTAAATTAGATCTTGCGTGTAGGACCAATTTAGCGTCATGTAGCTAAACTTATTATTTTTTATTTTTTTATTGGTAAGCTGTTAAATAGTTAACAAGAAGATAAAATATATTGAAAAAAAAGATTAGTTAGAGATTTTCAATGTCACTTAATTACAACAAAACTAGGATGTCTGTATATTTGTAGAACTTGTAAACAGAATTCGTATAAAGAAATATGATTTAGAAAAAAGCCAAAGTGGAAAAAATCAATAAAGTATAACGTTTTCAACACTTGCACAATAGTAATTGTTAAGTGATAATTTTCCAAAGACTGTGGGTATATATATATATACGTAATGAATAATATTTTTAGATTAATCCAGACCAGATTTGAAAACCAAATACTCTTTTTAAAAAATAGAGATGCTTACATCGAATATGTGTGACATTAAACCCTAATTTTTTTCAAACTAAGCTAAGCGCTTGTATTAAAAATAAGAGTATGTTGGTGATTACCTGGAACAAGGATCGAATCCCCGACCACTTGATCACTAGGCGAGTGTCTTACCGCTAGTGATCTACTATCACTAGTGATAGTCAGTCTAGGCCAACAAACACGTAACGTTCAAGGCGAGAAAAAATATTACAACTCTATAGTATCATTTCTACAGTCATGTACATTTCATCGCTATTTGGACAAAGAGGCCCGCTAGTTCACAACCGAAGAATGGGATATATTAAAGAACTTTGAATTGTAAGAGAGTAGTACGGCGCTCTAAATATCCTAAGTACGGCTGTTACCGACGCAAGTCGCCATTAACAGGGGTGATGGAAAATATGGAGAATGAGTGGATAGGTAGGAGTGATGATTAGGGATTCCTTCGATATTGAATAGACCAGGTGTAAGTACTTACGGGATTCGAAAGACAGCTCGTCTCACCCGATAACGCACTAGTCCTTTTTTCCCCTGAAATTTACACTGCAATGATACATAACTGATGAGTAAATTTCCAATGTTAGCAATGAGTTGCACTACACTAATTTTCTGATGAATACTTTCACGAACGTTCACAAATGAGGATCAAAATGAGGATGCAAAAGTCACTCTAATCTTGGCGATTTCCCCAAGCACGAAATAGCCAACACGCTGAGCTGAGAGATAATTTGGTACTGAGTACTAGTGGCCAGTGGGCCGTAAAAGAAACTAAAAAGATTTAATATAATATATATTGAGTTATCTAATTAGTCTTTGCGGCTTTGTTCAATTATTAATTATAAAATCAACTTTTTAAATAAAAATTACAACATTTCAACCAATTATGTATTCTCCATTATTATTCAGGATTTCAAATCATTTTTCAACCAATTTGTCGGTGGCTTTTCTATAAAAATCGACTGGTCTGGTATTGAAATAATTATCGAGACAATTTATGATATCATCGACGTTATCAAACGTAACGCCCCGCATTTGATTGGAGAGCTACCGAAAAAGGCGATAATTTGACGGAGCGAAGTCGAGACTGTAGAGTGGATGTGACTGAATTTCCCAGTCGAGATCCACGACCAATTGAACCTTGATTAAAGGCGAAAAGAAGTATGTGTTGAAAATGTTCGTTTTTCTCAATTTGATACTCTATTATTTAAGGCGAGCTTTCATTTTTACAGTTTAAAATTCAATGATATAAAACTTAGTTTTCAATAGTAGCTGAAGCCTCAAAGTATGTAAGTAAATATAATATATTATTTAAAAAAATATTTGTTAATATGTTCTGTGAATTGAATGGTTTATAACACTATTAATATTTAACATTTTGTTAATTAGTCTCCGTAATCTTGGCTTCAAGATTATAAGAAAATATATTTCGTTTATGCAATAATTTATCTTATTAAGATAATTTTGTAGCACGCGGAAAATACATATAATGGTCGCGGTCTTTCTTATAATGGTTGTGTTGTGTTAATTATTACAAATAACATTCAGTTTATTAGTTTTAAATTGGTGTAAAGATCCTATCTAAGTAATAGTTTAAAAAAAAGTCAAGTCAAGTGTACAATTTTAGATATAAATGAATAATAAAAAACCACATTTTCGTAAAAAATGCGAAAATTTTAATTATAAGCCTTAAGTCAAAATATTTAGAAAAACTATAAGATAGAATAAAATGGGGACACTGATGTTTTAGAACAGAAAAAATGCTATCGAATAGTTTTTTTCTCACAAAAAACAAAATATCATAAAAAAACAGCATATGTAAGTATCACGGTTCACTGTAAAATTTTCGGTATTTAATAATATATAATATAGAATAACACCCCCGCTTAATGGAAAAACATAAAATGATTTTATGGATACGTATAGATTCTACTCGCATAGTTATGAACAATGGTACGGTGGCACGTTTACTAACAAGGTTAAACGATGCAGTTTCCAAATCACAATGCCGTGTGCGTGCTCGGATAAAAATGTATTAATTCGGCCGTGGTTAACAACGGAGGGAGACCTTAATAGTTATATTTTTTCCAAGCTTGTTCTTTAAGTGAATTATTATCATAAAATCTGTCTTATCAAATATCTGTCATATCTCATACATTCTCATCTTGATAAAAGTTCGTAGTTCCAAAAATGATTTAATTAATTGGGCAACGATTTTTTTAACTCTTTAAAATTACAAAATAAAATACATGTTCCAAAGAGTTTTGTTGAAATATGTAAGACATACTAAATCATTCTGGCATCTATAAACGTAAGTGGAACGATTGTCCAGCTTTCTATATAGACATAACATCGAGAAACGTAAATATTAAAATAAAATAACACATTAGATGCTTAACTAGTATAGATTTTTTTAGAATTTGCCGAACACTTAATTAATTCTAACCGTACTTTTAATAAGAATACAAGTGTTACATGAAAATGAAATAGGTTTACGCCTTAATAATTTAGAAGTATTAGAAATTAATAAATCACTTAATAACAATAGGCAGATACTAAATAAATATATCTAATAGTCAGACATTAAAGTTGTTCCCGTGTAATCCCTACCTTTCTCTCCCACCCCCTACCTGGTACTCTGTCCTACTCTGATATACTGTTGCTGTATCTTCTTAACCTCCTATTTAAATATCTGAACTCAGGTTAGTCTATATACTATATTGTCCTGAAGAAGGTTGGGTCCAACTGAAGCTAGTTGACTTTAGTACATGTGCATAATAAAGTGGTTTAAAACTAAATCATTATATTATTTAAAAATATTATTGTTAGAATTTTTTACAAAATCATAATTAGCTACGTACTTGGAAATAAATATTTACGAAATTTATCCATAATTAATCTATATATTTGCTTCCGGTCCTAAATCATGCCTGGCCGTTCGAAACTTGAAGACCTTTAATATATAATTTTGAATGAATAAAATATTTATATTAATCAAACATGGTTGAAATTAGACACACATACCTTGAACATTTTCGACTCGTAATTTAGTCAGACATCCCACCCATAAAACATTGTGGATTAGGTCTGATATATTCTGTATATGCTTTTTTAATGGAGGATGACTTAGACGTCTCCTTGCCATGATCCAAGAAAGAGCATTGTAAATTTTCAGAAGTTTTGTTATGAGATTTTCAAGAAATCTACCTAATTCTTGAGAATAATTTACTCGCCATATTCTGATTTGGTTTTTAATATTAGATACTGATAAAATAGAATTACTTATAACTTCATTCTTCACTTGCGCGGATTAAAACTATTCGAATTATATGTAAGTTATAAGTCCAATATATTCATATAACTTTAACTAAATTCACCGCCTACTTACAAAAGTCTCTGACGTAAAGTCGTAAAAGATGTGTTTAAGCATATTAAAAGAGTTCTTTGTTGAATGTTTAGATAATATAATTTATTATATCCATGGATTTTTTTTGAGATTCTTGTGTATATTTTAGGTAACCACTCGATAATATTTACACGCGTACACATTCCGAAGCTTTCATTAATATCTCAAACAGAAAAATTGGAAGATTTTATGGGCGGATAAAACATTTTTATTGTCCTGTGAATGGATTTATGTGCTGGCGTGATTTGCATAAGCAAAATCGTACATCAGATCCCGTATTGATAGCGAATCGATTTAGAAGATGTCTAAATCTGATTGTTTATATGATGTAATTTATTAGCTTTTATGGCGTACTTTTGGATAATATTAATGGCAATGGGGGTAATATTAAAATAAAACATTTTCTGATACCTTTTATATTCTGTATTTTTTTTCGAAAGAGTTCCTTGTGAATCTTATAAATATTATCCCAATACCCTTTTATGTGTGTTAAATATAAGGAAATTTAAAAGAAAACCGATACATTACAATGTAGTATTGTGTTAAAATCATTTACAATATACGAATTATGTGGTCATTTTATTCTGCAAGTGTATTTTTAAATATAAATCTATTTCTTTTGTCACAAATTAAAAAAGCGGAATACTATAATGGTGCTGTACTGTGTATAGTTATTTTAATTATTTCAGTCAACGTCTTTCACGCTCGTCCTAAGACGAATTTTAAATACTAGTTATAAATTTGCAGGAAAATACTACTGTAAGCATATTTTTAGTAGAGGTGGAGACAGCCTGGTGATCATTGGGAATGTACTAGGACGTATAGAGGTCGATCGAGAGGCTAATAAGATTGACAAATCAAGTTTGAGACATAACCGTAGCCTTGCTACATGTCGCACTAAACAAGGTCCAGGATCACGAAGAGTGGAGACGCTGATGAAGCTAACAAGAGGACCACGTTGCTCAGTCATAAGCACATCGATTGAGAAAGAGATATATAAAATAGTGTAAAGAATTTAACAATTCAAAATACACAACTAATAGATTAACAGTAGATTAATCGGTGACTAAACCATTTATCCGTTAATTAATCACAATTATTAGGATATCACCTCAGTCTAGCACACCAGTCTCGACTTCAGATTCAGTAGCTCAAATGTGGCTTTGTATATGATTTACTTTTCCCCACTTATGTATACATTGTTCTAATCAATTTTTTTTCTTAGAACTTTTCATATTATTAATGGTTGAAGCATCCCAGCAGAAGTATGTATGTGTTGGTATTATTTTACTAGAATTTTTTCAAACACGATTGGTCGAGCAAGCTTCTGACAAATAATTCTAGTAATTCAGATAGAAGAAATATAATAAAAAACTCTCCAAAAAAATCGAAAAAATGATAAAAACAGGGCGGCATAATCATTTGAAATTGCCGATTTGTGGAATATGTTGGAATCATAAACATAATAATATATTTATTTTCAATCCGATAGGTGAAATGTTTTCAAATAAAACTTTTCAAACTATCATTTAAATCTAACATTCGTATAAAAATGGTTTCTCCCCTTTTTACCCCGGGGCTAGTTAAATTAGATTTTTTCCCAAATGGTGACTTGCGCGATTGGAAAATTTCTCATGAAAAATTTCTCTGTTTTTTTTTTTGTTGCCTTTTGCTATATAAATGTGAAAATAGTAATTTTATAAACCATCCCGTAGAATAGAATATCCCCTGGATAGATTATGGTAACCATTAAATATTACTGTCAATTTCAATATGTATAATATTTCGTAGGTAATGAGATTGTTTTGGACATTTCGAAATAATTTCGTGTCAGTAAGACAAAAAATTTCAAAAATAATTTTGGCAAACAAGTCAGTTATCGTGTTCTTGACTAACTCCAATAACCTAACATCATAAAATAATGTAGTAAATTTAAGCCCCGCTCGCTTATTGAATTATTGATGTATCTTGGTGTGCCCGTATTTTCTCGAGTAATTGGACAATTCTTTTGATAATACAGTGCCTTCTTATCCAATGCTTTGTTCTCGGTAAATCAATTTTGTTTGTTTGTATAAAAACATGAAAGACATTCTGAACACAATGAGTCTGACTTCAAAATATCAACACCTTGATATCTTGAAGTAATCAGATAATCATAGTTGTTGTTATATACGATGTACAGCAGGGGTGATACACTTTATGGGACAGGTGCTGAAAAAAAAAAAGTTTTTTTTTATAAAAGGTGTCTCAAAAATCTTTTTCATAATAAAAATAGATAGGTTTAATTAAAATATGTTTATTTTGCATTTTAGTACAGTCGCTGGGAATTTATATCATAAAAATGATGTTTTCTAAGTGTGATCCGTTATTTCGCTGGCACTCTTCTAAACGGGAGGCAAAATTTCTGAAAACTGCATGGCATGTATTATCCGTGATCGCCGCCATTTTAATTTTAATTGGTCCAGAGAGGGAGAATCGTCGGGATATCAATTTCTGAATTCCCAATGACGCGGCTAGCGATCGGCATACCCCCCTCCCCTCTACGCTCGTTGCGTTGGTGCAGGGAATGAACTAAAATAAAAAATACTTTTGGGACACACTGTACATGAAAAGCGTAGCGTATCTATAATAGGTTGTGGAATTGAAAAATAATAAAGGTACAAAATTTTGATTAATTTTATTTCCAATTTGGTGTATAATATCGTAATGTCTAATAAAAAATAATCTAGAACTATCAGATTTGAGTATGTTGCACATTTTATATCTAGTACAGTCAAATCAACTAAGATAGCGCAAAGTTGAATTTATTCGGTACAAGATAAATTTACACACATTATTCAGACGGGTGTTGGGTCATACATCGCGATCCATTAATATTTAATATTTGTTGGTGGTTTATTTAATTTTGTATTCATGTTATTTAATTTTCTTATTTTTCTTTTGTTTGTTAAAAAAACACTTATATTATCAGTTAGTTGTTATTGATAAAATATTTGAATGGTCAGGAATTCTAGTGTCATCCTTGTGGGCCACCAAGTTAGTCTTGGTTTTCATAGCACAAGCGTTAAGATTATTAGAAGAATAATAAGTATTTTATCTTCAGCACTCGTTATCTAAAGAAAAATATATTAAAGATATGCGCAATAATAAAACATCTCGTTATTAAATAATTAGAATCAGTATAAGAAAACATTGTTAATTTTAATTAACTCTAAAATAACAAACTAATATACATATAATAATTGTCTCCTACAATTCAAAAAATAACTTTTTGAATCCTGTATTTTACGCTCTTTTTACCTTTCTTCTCCGGTAATGTAAACTGAGTTGACTTCTAATTATGTGAATATCTCTGTAAATATACTAAATACAGAGTTCATATTTTACGTATTTCTCCGTAATATATTTATGTATGGGATAAAATAATTACAATATACAAGTATTTACCATACGTAACAATAATAAATGTTTTCTCGAAGAATCTGACGTGATTTGTACGTGTACGTGTGGAGCTGTGCGGTAGGTGTAGTGCGCGGGGCGCGGAGTGCCGGATACCGATCGTCACTATAGTTATAGTGGCAGAGCGAGAGCGTACGCTGGTCGAGTTAGACGTGTCTTATGTGTTTTTGTGCTGTCGTTCCGTATGACCAATATTTTTTCTCATTCTTAGCACTTTTTCACAATAATTGATATATATATGTCGACTATTATTTAATGATTAATATAAGTGATACATGTAAAATATTCATATCTATCTGACTTAAAAATCGCAAAAGTCTCCATGTACACTGAGTTTATAGCACCGGAGCGCGCGTTATTATTTTATCACTGTATGGGAAAGGTTATTTCATCGCGTGCTATTTATTGTCTATTTTTTTCGTGCGATGCGTGCCCGAGATTTAACTACTCCGGTCCATTTAAATGTTGGCGAACAATTTTATAATTTAACAAAAACTCCCGTACATACTACCGTTCCCGGGTTAAAGCAATAGTCTTATCTTATCCAATAGTTGTCAATGCTCATCTATGGTTGAGTTGTAATTCAATCTATGAAATAATCATCATATTATTATATAATAAAAGATTTACTTATAATAAAATTGTAAGATGTGATGTCTTCCTTAGTCATCAGCGGGGTAGCAATTTAGTTAGGGTTAATATCTTACACATTTAGTAAACCGATATAACAATTTAATAACTTGCGTATAAATGAATAAAAATACTCTGCGTATAAATAAATGCATTACAATAATAAATTCAGTTGCTCCCAAAAAGTCTATATTATTGAACTTGTATTATAACACAGCTAAAGGTGTCCCAATACGAGCGGAAAATTTTCCTTATGTGTGTTTATGTGTTTTAGTTATGCTCTGACAGTTCGTATTGTTGAATATTATTTTAAAAATTGTGTAAATTTGACTATCACGATTCGTAAATTGCGTCCAATTTTTGGTAATAAATTTTTGGCTCCATTACTGTTGTCAGACCCTCGACATGTGTTCGTCCATGTCGTTCAGCAGAAAACATTACGGCTGTTCGCCAGAATGTGGCAGAGAGTCCGGGAACATCCATTCGGCATCGTGCTCAAGAATTGAACATTTCAAGAAGCATTTTATGAATGGTATGGATCTTGAAGACACGTGGTTCCAACAGGATTGTGCCATTCGCCACACATCACGAGAAACAATGGCATTGTTGCACGAATAATGTCTCGTTTGGCGACCGGAATTGGCCGCCTAGATCGTACAATTTAATGCCTTTGGACTACTTTCTCTGCGGTTTTTTGAAGTCAAAAGTTTGTCAACAAGCCCACGACCATCCAAGTCTTGAAGGAGGAGATTAGACGCTATGTCACTGAAATACAGCTACAGTTAGTGCCAAACCGTCAAATGAACGCGAATGTGCCAGAAAAATCTAGGAGAGCATTTATCAGATGTATTGTTCCATATATAATTCTCACATGTCTTATTTTACACCTTAAGTTGGATTACGGCGTATCACGAGATTTGTTAATCTGTTACGTTTATGTACATATCTATAAATACATTTCACATTATTATATTTCACACATCTTCCGAACCGTTGTCAATAATATTGTCATAAGAGAAAGACATGAAGGCTCCAGGGAAAGAAAGTGAAATTTTGATGCAGTTGTGTAGTATTTTAGAAGTATTATCTAGTAAAATAGACCAAGCTTAAAACACACTGAATCCTACAGAATGGCAGTTTGAAATAATCGCGAACATGGAATAAATGGGCTTGGTCCAGTCGAAACAGGTATTAAATGGGCTAAATAAAATCATTATTATGAATCTTTTGTTTAAATCAAAGTACACCTTATTTCTGTTTCACGTATCTACTATTTTCATAATGTTTTTTGAAAAAAAAACATTTTTTTTTGTCTATTAATTTATAAAATAGATAAAAAATGTACAGCGTACTTAAACTTAATACCCTTTATGGCTTTTTAATTTCAAGTCTGTAAACTTTAAATTGCGTTTTTTCACAATGGTACTTAATGTGACTAGGCGCCTCTTTCTCCTGGACCTTTATTATTATTATTATTACGTTATAATATGAAGGATCTAGTGTTTGTTACGTTAGGACTATATACAAAATAAAAATATCTACTTATATGTATGCATTTTCAGAAAATGTGTGATCATTAGGAATCCCAAAACCCCGCAGCGCTTAGGAGCCCCGCCAGATATAAGTACACCACTGGGGATTGTGCAAGATTATCAGATTATAAGCGACATCGTAAGATTTATTGAAGTAGTTATCGGCCACTCTAAAATATCTCGAGTATTTTTTGTTGACACCTGGTAGATACTCGTTATTGTAGATAGTTACACCGAACAGTATTATTAATGGCCAGATATTAGGAATTCCGGGCGCAATCAGAATCTGTATTCTGCCCGTTAACTAAGGTTAAAAAAATATTGAACTTATACAAGAAAAATCGACGCCAGTAACAACCAGTATCGATCTAACTCAAGAAAAACTGACGCCAATAGCAAAGATAAAAATATTTTTCTCTATTGTCAAAATATTTTTTATATAATTTTTTTAATTAATATGGTTACACGATGTAAGAAAGATGCAGTGATGAAAAAAAAACTTGACTGATTAGATCTGGTCATAATAAAACAATGTTTCTTAAAAGAATGACGAAAAAGTATTTTCCATTTCGGACACCTGGCGTTTTATGGGTAATTACTATTCCATGTACAAAATCCACCCGAACCACACACTGCTTTTCCCTCAACTACTCTTGGCACAGGCCTATGTTGTTCGCCGTGAAAAGATACCTTCACTGCACTCTTAGAACTGTTCATCTTGTCAGATAGACATGTACATGAACATCCTGAAATGTGTGAAAGATGAGCGGCGTCTCGTTTACTGATACATGGCCCTTAGCTTCGAGTTGCTTTAGTATCATAACGCGTTGTACATAATAATGTTTGACATGAAATAAACTCATTAGTTTAATTTTGTATTTGTCACGTACACAATCCTCTTTACATTGATCTGAGTACATTTGTCAGTTTCTTGAATTGTTACATCATGCCAAACCATTTTTTTTTTACAAGTGTTCTGCTTCTCTGGTGTTTGAGATAAGATGAATAATGTAGGTAATAAATAAACATAATCTCTACCACTGCTACTGATGTTACCCTGGCTTTCCCACTAATTAAATATTCCCGCATGTAAATACATTTAGAGCTTTGTCTGTCTCATTTGGATAATTAAAATTGTGTCTTTCATCATTCATCTTGAGTTAGAGCGGGGCAAATTAATTAACCAAACCATATCTACAATAAAATTTAGTTTGTTTTCGCACTCAGTGTTTGATATTTTGCCGTAAAGTTTTTTTGTGTGTGTTACAAAACAGATTAACGATCTTCTTATATAAATATTTATACTTTTTTAATTTTCTCTTTTCTTTATACTCACGGTATAGTAACGAATTACGTTTTTCAGAATTAGACCGCAAAACTAAAAAAAAATATGCTTCCGGCGACTGTCACCATTAATTGTTACGAATGTACCAAGAAACCGAATATTTTCCTTTATTCCGAAGCGGATGGTGGGAAGACAATTATTAATCTTGGATAATTATTCAGTAAATCAATTACCAAAATATGAATAATGCCGAAGATTAATTCTGTTAATGGGAAATCTTCTGTAGCGACAAGAAGGCAGGAAATTATTAGTTGGGCGTTCTTCTTTAGGTACAATTATTTTTAATTAAAACGAAAACAAAATTAAAGTTTGCTACTTTGAACACGTTTCACAAATTTATACAAACACTATTACGGAATGCTCCATTTACCTGTAGTTCTAGAAAGTGGGGGTACATTTTGCATGAATTTGGGTGAATATTATGTTCCAGGTCGATTTTGTTTAGCCGCCATATTTTTTTGGCAGATATTAGTTAATTTGCATTTGGTATTCACAAAGATTAATTGATTACAATTTATTTTGAAGCATCTAACACAGAGGTTCCCAAACTTTTTTTGTGTCGTAGACCCCTTGCCATGTTTTTCGGTTTTTGGTAGACCCACTACTTACCTGATATTGATTTTTTGTAAATTTCTAATTGTAGTGAAGTTTAGTGTTAAAATTTAAACCACAAAGCAAATGCCTACATCCTACAACTTACACAATTTTATAAACATATATAATCAATTTTTTACTTCATAGGTACTTTAGAAATAATGTATATGTCTTTATATTATAAGTAAGTCTTTATATTATGTAAGTAAATAGGTACTATCAGTGTATGTTGAGATCCACTATCGTGGACCCCCATTTTCATTTCATGGACCCCCAAATTTTTTTTCGCTGACGTAGACCCCTTGCAGGTTATCATAGACCCCTGGGGGTCGATATAGACCACTTTGGAAATCACTGATCTAACACGTCAATAACGTGTCAAAATCATTAAAATATTTAATCTAAATAATACATAACATAATCCATTATATTATCATCTAAGATACATTGTTATATATATATATACAATATGTATAATATACAGGGGTAATTTGTTCCAGGCCCATAATCTCTTACGCTTTCTTTATTTTATTTGTTTATTCTCGCTTTATTATTATTTATTTCTTAATCTAAGTTATTTAGTTTTGCGCTGCTCATTTCTAAAATTATATAGCAGGAAAATTAAAAAATATTTTTTTACTGCTAAAAGCAAAAATGAGCAACTAAACAGAACTACGAACTGAATACCATACTTTACACACGATAATTAATTTAAACGGGTAGTCATTCAGGCAATCGTATTTTCTCATGCGGTTCGTTGTAGCATACTATTTTTATTATAAATATTTGTTTGATGTCACATTTTTCATTTTAACGTCGTTCGTTGTAGCAATATCGTAAATAAATAAATAAAATATGTTTTTAGATGACGACACAACAATATTTCAAAACAGGAACAAGACAGAAGCATATTGTTGACATGTTCGAAGTCATTGGTCAAGCACGTTAGATAATGATTTAGCATTTCTGTTTCTTGAGATATATTTGATCAATTTTAAAAATCAAAATAATAAATAATCACATGATTTTTACAACATTCAGTAAACATTATTAACAAGTATTATTATTTTTTGAACTATAAGTATTTATCACAAGTGACACTTAATTAATTTGTGTGCGTAAAAAGAACCAAACTGACATTTGTGTTTTATATCGTCGATTTTTTAATATTATTTTGAATGAATTATAATAGTAGCTAAAAATCACAATTAACGCAACAAAACCATCATTAAGACGGATAAAAGTATACGGTTTGATGTTCCACTTTAAATGATGAAATAAATTCATTCATAAAGCTAAATAAATTCGAAATAAAATAAACGTTATTTCATAATTTTACATTGTCTAAAAAATAAACATGATCTTTTTTAAATGCTTATATTATTAAAATATGTACAGTACCTGTAAAAATACGTATACTTAGTTCAATTAGCAGATCTATTTATTATAGAAAACTATTCTTTCAGAACAATGAATCGTATATCCACCTAATTCGTATTTTAAAAAGCTAAGCTTTTATATATTCAGTGCTCTAAGTTTATTTTTATAGACACATTACATGCTAGTATAATATATCAATATCTATAATATATATTTTATACGTGTACATGTTACGTTATCAATAAATGAATACAAACTCTGAAAAAAATCAATTCGCTGAATGTTTTTATATAGTTTGCAAGTACGATGTTTAAAGTAAAACTAATAATACCAGTGCATTACAAAAAAATCAAGATAGAAATTCAACAATTTGGACGAAAGTTGCATTCTTTTCAACGACGATCCACTGATACTTCAAGCGTGGGACTTGAAAATGAAATGAGGTTTTAAGCATTAGAATAATGATTTCTATTTTCTATTTTGCTCTAGAGTTTTCGAGGATGCCGAATAAATTTGCTTGGAATAGAGGAAGTTTTTTTCTTGTACTAAATTCTTGTTCTAATTTATACTAAATTTTCTTGTTCTACATAAATTTGATTAGTTAAGGAGATAGCGGCCTATTAAAACTCATAGATTACGAAAATAAATGTTTTGTTAAGAACAATTTAACTTTGATTATTTACAAAATTAAAATCTACAATTATTTTACAAATTAATTAAACAGTAGCGTAAATTGTTTGCTTGTTAATTATTTATTCAGAAGTTAAGTTAGGTCAGATTATATCCATCATAAAATAAATAAAAATATTCGTTTGTATGTCTGTAAAAATGATATTGTCCTTTTTCTTAGTCAGATTGCATTCATAATCTGTTATTTTCTTCAAGTGTTCAGGGACATATAATTATTTCGATTATAAATTCATGATGTAGGTATTAATTATTAATATATTAAAAATGTCGATACTTATGCCAGATTTTGATTCGCGACATTATCCGATAGCAATCCGCAGAAACACGCAGTTCCTCAAAATTTTGTTGCTGCAGTATGTTTGATGTACTAGTAGCCACTAACGCCAGACTGACTAATCATTCTTTGACAGTGTATTATTATGTTACTTAGCGCATTTTGCATATTGTGTTACATATTGTTGTGAACACATTGTACGTATTTCATTTAAATACGTAAAGTATATAAATATTAGTTTTTTTTAACATAAATTCAGTTTATTTCACTTTAGTCAATAAGGTTAGGTTAGGTTATACTGCGGTACAACTAACCAACACTACCATTTGTTTGATAGAAATATGTTGAATATTAAATTCATAAAACGTATCTTAGCATCCTCAGTATGGGCGTTATGACCAGCGGAGCTGCCTTAATGTTTATATTGCACATCTTGATAATGCAATTTGAAGCTTATTTTTCTCTTAGACTGTCTTTCCTAGACTGTATTGAACCATACTGAACGCTCGTACTAAACCTGAAAACAGACTTTTTGGATAGGGTCACTTCTGTTTTCACAATGCGATATAAAATAATATTTTTGACATGTTTTATATATTTTTAAAATTAGAAGTGGAAATACATAAATTCAATAATTTTAAAATATTTATTATTATTTTTTTAGACACATATAACATATTAGGAATGTACAGCTAAGAAAGACAGTTTGTTACGTATATTTTACATAGATTTTAAAATTCATTGCCCAAGTAGGCAAGTCTGTTTTAGGGCAAATTGGTAAAAAATTACATTTCACATAACCAAATGACAAAAACAAAAATGAAACATATACATAAAATAAATTTTTGAAAAAACATTAGAAAAACACAATGTTTTTTTGGTTAGTTTATTTGACATCCTGAAGAAGGAAATGGTATTTTATGAAACCGGTTGGTGTATTCATTAATTAAGTGGTTAAATAAATAAAGTTAAATAATCTAAAAATAATATAATACACTAATTACAAATAAATTGCTATTATGTTTACAAATTTATTATTTTTTGAGTGGGATAGGTGGTATAGTGGTGCTGTATGTATTATCTATAATAGATTCAGCCTCCAGTCTGTGTTAAAATAGCCAGTATTTTTTCATGTTGTTTAGATGATGTCATTTTATTAAATTAAATATTTTATAAATACACGATAAAAGTGGATTATTTATGATGGATATTTATGATAATTTTTTTTTTAAAACTCTATCTGGTGTGTATAATACTATTTCTTGTTTGGACAATTATAGCTTTTACTAAACTAAAACCATACATTTATTTTCACGTTAAGGCTAAAAGTAATGCCATAATTTCTATGGAATGCATATGTTTACAAAGCGAGTCATAATGTCATAAAAATCCTAAAACAAGTTAATAATAATTATTCTGTGTCCGCCGCTGGCTATCTCCGAAGCGTTTACAAATGGAAGTTGGATAACAATTAGCTGAATTGAACTTTATGCCAGATTGGGTGCTACTCCATTAGCCTAATTCCCCCCTCCGTATTAGTGACGCCCGAGGTGGTTGACACCGCAGACATGGGCGCAAGCGACGTCTTATTGGCCGATGATTCTCCACTGGCGCCAGACGGTTTTATTTTTTTGCACGAAGATTGCTTCGCTAACCCGCGCCCGTTTGTCCACAAATAATGGTGTTTCGGGGGGCGAAGAGTGAAAGTGCACGGGGAGGACTCGCCATTTAACTTCTTTTGTTCGCGTCAAATTTATATAAATGTGGCTTTACTAATGCGAACAGATTTTTAAATCGAATGGAAACATTTGAAAAGGAATATCAAAATAGCTAGATTATTTAATCAATAAAATTTAATATAGGTATGTAAGATAATAGGGTAGCATGAAAAACTTTGAAACAAAATTTAGTCGTAGCATTCATTAGTTATTTTAAGGATTCCCGATAAAATGTAACAATTTATATGAAATACAAATTAAATGCATTAAAAAAGATTAATAGTATTATTATAAAGAGAACACATTCTTATTGTGAAGTTGTAATTATTCAGAATATAGGTCTGTGATATTTTTAATACAAATTAAATGTTAAATTAGAAAGATATACATATAAAATCAATTTTATCGAAAAAAATTGATGTTGCTACCGGGATTTGAACCTGGATCTCTTCCAATCCGAGGAACGTGCATTAACCGATTATGATATAGCACACAGTGCATTGACGACAAATTTTCGAACCAACATGTTACATTTTTAAAATTGATACGTCTATCGTTCCATTATTTGAAAGCCATCTACTTAATTTTTACGGAATCTCAAATAGCTTTGAGTAATCCGATAGGAAACGTCAGAATTAACAATTCATTTTTATTAATTTCGGACAAATTGATACAAATTCTATATTATTAACAACACATTCTTATTGTGAAGTTATAATTAATTGTAATCATTCTAATTAATATATTTAATTTGTATTTAAAATATCACAGACTTACATTCTGAATAATTACATCTTCACAATAAGAATTGTGTTCTCCTTAATAAAATATTTTAAGAAATAAAGCTAAATTACATTCATTATCTGACAATATTATGATATATTAAAATCGGAATATTATTATAATAATTGTGATCGGAGTTTTACGAAATAATTTTTTTTTTTGGATTTATTTCGCATAAATTTTAATTATTTTTATTTTTTGATAAAATTGATTTAATATGTATATCTTTCTATTAGTATTTAAAATATCAAAGACCTATATTCTAAACAATTACATCTTCATAATAAGAATGTGTTCTCCTAAATAATTTATATGAGGTTTGCGGGTGAGAGTATTATATATAAGAACGTTGTTATGGGTCACACCAACGAGGAAAACAATATGTCCGATCGTAAAAAGTAGTCATGATAATATATTTTGTTTTTATTTTCCACGAAACAAAAGAATAGCATCTAAACTTGAAATAAAATTCAGACTATGTTTTAAGAGATAAAAATACATGTAATTATTTATATACTCGGATATACGAATTTATATAAATTACAACTGACATGGGGTGCAGGTAGTGTAAATTACCATTATGCAGGGGTAGTATTATACATCATGTATTCTAAGTCAAGTAATGCGTTTTAATTATAGTATATTCATTCACACAAAACATACGAGATAAATAATTATAAGGATATCTCAAGAAATAATTCAGAATATCACCACCGAATTTAAGAGTGTCTACATGTACAAAACTTTGCTGTCGCGTCTTTGAGATTTGGGGAATGAAGGTATGAATCAATTGGTTATTCTGTTCTGTGTCCAAAGTATAACAAATGATAGCTTACCCTACACTCTGTACTTAATTTTACATAAGTTTTGAGACAAAAGTTTCATCGGTGGACACACGTCTTAACTAACAGCCGACGCATGTTGAATCCAACATAACCAAATAACAAAATAGGTACATAAATTATTTTTGAATCAATTAATTATATCAATCCAGGAGGTCATCGAGTTAGTCCTATTTTTACAGCGCTAGCGTTTAGCTTAGTTTAAAAATAGTAAGAATATTGATGTGACATGTATTCAGTATGCACATCTCTATTTTTTTTTTAAATTAGTAGGATTGCCTCGATTCTCTTCTTCCCTTTTCTTCTCCTTCACTCATTATCTTCAATCTTCAACATGGCACAAGCAACCCACCACGACGACGACGCTCCTCGCAACTCATTACATCACATTGATCGAGATCGTGTTATGATAACATGAATTTGTTTCCTTTATATTAACTTGTTGAAAATTTATACAGCCAGCTAGAGAAAATTAAGTTAATTAATTGGATGAAAATAACAACATGTGTTTTTGATTGTACTCGTTATTATCCATTCGAGGCGCATTTCGCCCAGGGGCTGATTTGTGATGCAGGGGTCTATCTCACTAGACATTTTTGGGGCCACATATCTTGAGACAAAGAGCCCCTAAAATGATAATATTAAAATACAACGTGGATTGCGAATAGCACCACGGATTTAGAGACGTTGTTTTAGATTAAACTATCAATTATAACAGACTTAAGCTTGCAAGCAGACAAGACAACAATTAAGCTTACGATAAAGTTATGACAGTCAAGTGTTTTATAGTCTTATTTTTTGACTCTGTGTATATACTTGTATAAATATATATCGTTAATATTTCCCCACTTTTATCTATTGTATGTTCCTTATTCAAAAAAAGATTTACTTCGCACCTAGACTTTACGCTCTTCACAGCTAAATATGTGACTAAGGCATGAAATGATGTTAAAAAACTGATAAATTACATAATTTTTACCAAAATATGCAGAAATTTGCCATTATGTTTGAATATAATTTTATTCATGCACATAATATAAAGTATATTTTTGTTTTAAATAGACCACATTATCTAATCCCTAGAAGGCTAACGTTCCAAATAGATACGTAAAGGCTAACCAGGAGTCGAATCGTCTCCCACATGGGAAAATATAAAAAAATAATATTAATCAAAGGCAGTTTTGTTCCATATAAATACTTTTAATTAAATAAATGTAAGAAAAACATTAAACAAAATAAATTTCAGTAACTTTCGTTTTTCAGCAAAAAGATTTACTTACAAGCTCAAGCAGTCTTATTTAGAAAATGACGAAAATTTAGCTATGGGTATATTTTAATCTAACATAAATTTCATTAACTTGTTTTTCAGAAAAGTATTTTACTTACTAGCTAAATTAGTTTTGTCTAAAATTGACGAATTTTTTAATTTTTGTGTAATGTGCACGTATCAAGCCGATGGCAGCGGTCTGACGTAGACGGCGTTTCAACTATCACTAAACGGTGTAATCTTAGACGGAAGCTCGGGGCTCTAGATAGTGATGAGAAAAAATGCTACTCTTGACTCACCGATGTGAATATGTTTGGTATTCTATAATATCGGTGAATGAAAGCTGTCACTGTGATCACAGTTTCAGATATCACAATACACGAAATAAATAAATGAATTAAAAATACATAATTTTAAGCGTATTTATTTATATTATAAAAACTTCATTTGGGTATGAAACGTATTCTAGCATAAATAATAAGAATAATTAAAAGAAAATTACCACACATACCTGCAAAATGTAAAATAAAAATACGAACAAAATAAAATTGAGTTATTGAACATAACCAATAGATGTCGCTAATAAAATTACGGAAAATCTAGTAGATGGCGCTGATTCAAGTGATAATCGATTTAAACGACGGCATCAGAAACTCAAAAGAATTTCTAATAAAAAAAAATTTTAATCACGAATCACGATATTCCCAAATATTCAATCACTGATAGTGAGTGTGACTTGAAGATATCAGTGATTAACTCACGGTTCGTGATTTTGTGCTCATCACTAGCTCTAGTGCGTCAAGTAGACTGCTCATGCTCATTAATATTTAACTCGGGAGTTGATTCGACTCATGGTTAGCCTTCTAGTATTAAGACAAATATTTCCTCTCTATGAGTCGGGGGCCCTATGTAACGACAAAATGCTTTCATCTTCCCCGGTCACGTGGCGCTTCAGTAGTTACTGACAATCAGTCAGATCCAAACTGTATTCATACAGTATTTATTACAGTTTACCCCAGTTTAGTCTGAGACGATCCCCCGTAACATTCCTTCCGCACTTGTCAAGAAGATACATCTTGGTAGTCGTTCCTCTGGCATTCGCAAGACGTATCCAAGTTACCTTAATTGAGATCTTTCGATATATAGATGCATGATATAATTTATATTTTAGATAATTTATTCCTTTTTATTTCAACATTAAACAGATGTAATTATTAAGGAGAACACATTCTTATTGTGAAGTTGTAATTATTCAGAACAGAGGTCCGTGATATATATTTTTATTAGAATACTAATTAAATTAATGTTTATAGAAAAATATATTGTTGTTGCTACCGGTATATGAACCTGGATCTCTTTCCAATCCGGGGAAGGTGCATTATCCAACAATATATATATTTTTCGATAAAATTGATTACATATGTATACCTTTCTAATTAATACATTTAATTAGTATTTAAGATGTTATTACGTTGATTGCTGTGGAAATATGCAAATGGCAATACTCATAAATGATATCGAACGGAAATTGCGCAAACGTTCGTGCCCACTATCAAAAATAACATTTTGATTAATTTATTTCGATGAGCTTTAATCATTTATAACGGTTAACATAAAAATAATCATAAACAACTGGTATCTGGAGTAAAAGTATTCATTTTAATTTCGATTACGTACGTTTATTTCCCTCAATAAAATCTGAAGCTCGCTTATCGTACAGCTAATACTAAACAATAATGGGTGATATTTTATGTCGGGACGATAAAGGGATATAAACACACCATAAAAATGGCTCCGCATCATAATTTTCACAATAGCAAGTTTGATGTACATACAATGTAAAGGATTTTAAATCCTTTCGAGTTTTCGAATGTCATAGAGAACAAACCAAACAATCTAACAGATGTTGAAGGATTTGGCGAATAAATCTGAATATTTTTTTTGTGGTAAGACATCATTTAAAGTTATATTTATATTAAACTTTGTTGAAACCACTGTGTTATTTATACTAACGATACTAACGTATCTTCATCAGGAGTGGTGTAGGCACTTTTTTATATCTGAATAATTTATAGCGGCCTCCGATGCCTTAACTCCTCGGTTAAACTCAAACTTTTATACGGTGGTATTTTAATAAGATTGACATAATATGTTAAATAAATATTTTCAAAGCGTTCATGCCTTGGATAATAAAAACGCTATAAACTTATGTATCGATCCAATACATATATATATATATATATATATATAATGTAATCAAAATGTATATTAGCATTGAAATAAGTTATATAATTTGTCATAAAACTATAAACCAGATAATCACATACATAAAGATGAACAAACTCAAGTGCAGTCGTTGGAGCTGTGTTTAGAAAAGGAAGAACGCCCGAGGAGTTCAGAAATGTTATATTATATTTGAGCTCATAATACAACTAAATAGATAAGCTTTTGAAAAGGTTTCAAATTATTTCAAGTGATTTTGAGTAGGCTTTAAAATAAATAAAAATTAGAATTTTTTCACATTTTTTAAATTGAACAAAGAATCAAAGTTAAAAAAATCTTAATATTAATTTAAGCTTTGTAACAGTGTTATATATAATATAACCGAAAATTTTATTAAGCGAGTCTTAGTAAAATAGGATATATTTATGAATTCAAGCATTTAATTTTATTTATATTATTATTTTTTTAAGGAGAACACATTCTTATTATGAAGTTGCGATTTTTCAGAACATAGGTCTGCAATATTTTTAATACAAATTAAATGTATTAATTAGAAAGATATACATATAAAATCAATTTATCGAAAAAATAATTGCACTCAGCCATTTAGCCAATAATAATATATCAAGGTATAATCAATGCGCTAAAGCTTAACGAAAACAATTAATCGAAATATATTAAAGAAGCAGCAATGTCTTTCACTAATTAATTTATGATTAAATTATGTATTCTTCCTTTTCGATGAACACCTTTTCAATTAACATTGTAAATTCACACAAATGAATCTCTGCCGGTACAAAACAAAGATTGGTGTACAAATATTTATTGAGTGCTCGCTGTTAAGTGATTGGAGCAAGCTAAATACACAATAAATCACCGACTAAATAAACGACCTACGTAATTTGTTAATATTTGGGAACCTGATAACTGAAAAATATACATAATATTATATTGCGTACAAACTTGTGACAAACATTATTTAAAATATAGTATTTTTAACTTTGTGGTTCATTTTTAATAATTAATAGTTTATTAAATTTGTTTTAGTTTTAGAAAACCACTGTGTGTTGTTTTTTACCTGTTGAACATAAAAAAATAACTCACAATGGTTTATGAAATAATACAAAGTTAATACACTATTAATTATTAAAATATAGTGCTGTAAACCGAATTATACTAATAAGTAAAATTGTACAAATGTTATAAAAATATCGTGTCATAATAAAATTATTTCTAAATTTGTGAAATAAGAACGCACTTTCATTGGCTATAAGAAATTTCCTACCACGCATATGATTTTATTGCAAATTGTTTGCCATAATACTTTTATTGCATGTCGAATGCGACAATTTTGAGGGTTTAGGAATCAAATGTAGGTATTCCTTTTTTTGATATTATGCTTTACACTCATACTTGTTTATTGCTATTGGCTCTAAAGATCATTCAGGTCTATGGCCGATAGCACAACCTCTCTCCAGCTCCAGGCACCTCTGGTTTGAGCTGCGATCTTCCAGCAGATTTGTATACAAGTATTATCCGCTCATTCTTTGGAATCCTGGGGGCTTTGTTCCTACCAGATTTCTATCCATGTCCAATATTTGCAACTGGTCGTTCATGTGTTTTTTGACTTCAGAAAATCTATGATTTTGCTTGTTTTTATTGATGAGATGAATCTTGTATTATATTTATTTAGACATTTAAGTAAAATTGATTTTTTATGTATTTATAGCAATATACAATTTGTATTTTCAAGATTAGCAAAATCAATTGTTTGTTTTTCGGAATTTTCTAATCATTTGTTAGAAAATGATCATACTTTAGATAAAAATTTGGGATTATCTATTTTACATGTAAACGGTGTTGGTCTTAAATTAAATAATTTACAACCATTGGAAATAAATAAAGCGTGTAAAACTAATCAAAGTATTATAAACAACAAACTAAATTTAACCACATGTCACATACTAAAATTATTTCCTAAAAATTATTCTATTAACTTTGTATCATCAAGCAACAAATTTATTTTTTAAATATATATATATTTTTTAAAAATAGATTCTGTTAAAGAAACAATATAATATATGTTTTTGATTATTTAATGACATTCTGAAGAAGAAAATGATATTCTTCGAAACCGGTTGATGTATTTAATTCATTAAGTGGTTAATAAAACAAAGTTAACAATCTAAAATAATATACAATTTATACTCAACTGCAGGACAATTGTGGCTTGTCGAAATGTTATTCACGCATGTGGTGAGTATTTTCAAGTAATTTGATGATTACATTTTTACTGTCACATTTAATATTTTTTTTACTCTATGTCGTTAAATTATTAAGTGTTCTGTACAATTAGTATGTAAGTAAAAAATGTTTTACTGCCGTCCATAGATAAAGTGTTGTCATTTGCGATAACTTCTGTGAGCGATAGTATTTCGTGAAACAAATAATTTAAAACGGTAAAAAGATTAAAATCTTTCAGAGAGTATTTAAAAACACACATAATTCAGATCATAATATTTATCAAGTTATTATATTTGTCTCTATTCATTTTTTTTAACACATTATCAAATAAAAAATGTGATTAAAGTAGGTATGTCATAACATTTGATAGCAGCATGAAATATTTATTTAGTCTAAGTATAATTCCAAACGATTTAGTAGAATCTGTTCTTTCACCCCCCATCAAAAATTTGTCTTCTTCATTAGATATGTGGTTCTCTGCCACCATTATAAAAATTACCACTCTAGGGTTGTTGATCACGTTAAAGAAAAAAATAAGAGGTAAATAAAATAATGCTCTTATAAACGATGAAGTAATTAATGTATTTTGAATTGTTTTATCTCTCTTATACTCAAAGGTAAACAATTTTATTTTGATTGATACTTAAATATAATGACATATTAATAACATGGTGTTCGTATATATTTTACTTTATAGTATTATAAAAATATTAAATATATTTTTACGATAGATGATTTGTTTTAGATGTTCTGGTTCTTTACTCTTGAGGGTTGAGATATACGTATACCAGAGGATATTACCCCCGTTTGTGAGATGTAGCAAAGTGTCGGCTTATTTTTCCAAGCCGATTTTGTCACTAACATTTGTATCATGAATCACGAGTAACCAACCCTCTGGGGACGTTAAGCGACTTTTTTAATGGTATTTGTGGGACCATACACTTATTTGTTGCATTGAACTCACGATGGGTTTTACAGATAAAAACCAATTCAATTTAAACCATCCTGAAATATTATGTTTTTTTTATCTAATGTTATTTTTATGTGTCTTAAATTTATTATTTTATGAGTGGATAAAACCTAGAAACACTATTTTTGTTGTATATCTAACAAAGTATAAAGTCGTTTCTTAAGGCGCGACTTTCATTGAATTTCGAGATATTTTTGCATTTTGCATACCCTTTCAAGATGAGACTAATAGTTCATTCTTTTACAATATCAAGTAAAGATAAAAGTGCGTTATTTTTACATAAATATTGCTAGACTGAAAGGTATCAATAGAAAAGTACAAGTATACAATTGTTGGTTCTCTTAAATTCCTAGGTAATAAGCCGTCAGAAAATAGCAATTTCTTCAGCATTCATAATACATATTGTTGCCATTTGAAATTATCAAGCGAAAATGAAATAATTTGTTAAAGTTCTCACGTAAGAATTGTTATGTTTATACTATGAAGAATTATTATGTTTATGATAAATACCATTGTTTGTGTCGATAAACATATGATTATAAAATATTACAATTTTGCCCCGATTTATAAGGAAAAAATTGATTTAAATTCATACTGTATGTCCATCACTCTTTTTCCATCCAATTTAGGAAGTTCACACGAGTCCACACATTCGATGCTCGGTTCGGTAACATCCTGAAAATAATTTATAATATTATTATTATTATTATTAGTATTTAGTTATCAGTATTTTTATGTCTATTGTGTCTTAAAAATTATTTATTTTTAAGGATATGTATTTGTAATAGAAAATAATTTATCTGCACTACATAATATATGTATATTGAACTATGTAATTTATATTGTTAAATCAAATAGATAATTGTTATAGAAATGGTAAAAATTATCAACTTACGTTACGATTTTTAAAAAAAAAATTCCAAGAAGTTTATAACCATTTAAAATTTTGTTGGAACATTTACTAGAGCGTGTCAATGAATACTTTTTGACCTTAGGCATCTTGAGTCATAGGAGACGTAATGGTCGCGGTTTTTCTTATAATGTCTGTATCGTCTTAATTATGGAAAATAACATTCATTTTATTAGTTTTATATTAATGTAAAGGTTCAATCTAAGTAATAGCTGAAAAAAAGTCTAATCTATTCAATAACTTCTGATATAAATGAATAATCAAAACCCACATTTTCGTGAAAAACGCGAAAATTTGAATTATTATTGCAAGTCGCGCTTTAAGGAAGTGAAGAGGATCCTATTTAAATCATTATTCATAAGCATGTTTACCTGCGAGCTCTGATCGATATATAGAAGATCGTCGATATACACGATATAGTGTTTCAATCATGGGTATTTTTGTTTTAGATAAAAAAAAAAATCATATTTGTATGACTAACAACGGATGAACCTGTCTCCTTTAGTACAGACTTCGGTCTAGTTAAAGAGATAGTGAACATCACTTACATTGTTTATAATGTATTATATGTAAAAATGTAAATGTAAATAAAATTAATAAATAAATATTTAAATTTCCTCAACATAAAAAAAAAAAACATTAGGCCGTGTACATGAATTCGTTTCGCTTCTGAGACATCAAGTTGCGGGCGAAAAGCTGCGGCTGGAGCTCAGTACCAACTCTTTAGTGCAAGCGGCGCTCTCATGGAAAGCTGGCTCCCTGATCAGAGAATGGCAACGACTATAGAATAGCTACAGATACAAAAATAGCCGTGACTGAAATTTAATATTTATATTTTGTTTATATATACATATATGTGTAAACTTTTTATCTTTTTTTTACTTTTCTTTTCAAAAGATAAATATTATTTTGTTACTTAAATGTTTATTATTATATGTATTATCTTTATGAAGAATCGGTTCTTCATTAAAAAAAAAAACCCGATCACGCTGGAATAAAGTATTATTATTATTATAAGTCATTGCATTTTTTAAATAATGCAATATTTTTCAAAAACTTACGGAATTTTTACTCTTTTCAATTTTTCACAGCATGTGGGCCAGCAGTACTTTTGACATCGGTACAGTACATTAAGAATCTCAGTAACACTACATTATACTTTAAATTTTCACAGTATTTTACGTTAGGTGTTGACCTAACGGAGATACTTCTCGTCTCTGATTAAATGTTACATGTCCCGAAATGAATCTGACTGCTTCTCAATCAGCAATGAGACCTACTTTTTTTTTAAAAATACTTGTGACATCCGGATTCGTAAATATCCATTGCTGGATGCATTTTGAGTCTTTGTAAAACCTTATTGTTTTTTTTGACTCCGCTTCGATGACAACACTGAGAGGTACTAACAACCCTCTGAAAATCTTTAATGTCAAAACTTATGTAACGAAATTTTTTGAGCGTACACTTTCGATACATTTGTAATTTTATGGCATCCCTACCCATTGCACTACAAATATTTTCGATAGCATTATGTCCGAGTTGGAAGTCATTAAACATAATGTATTATAACTAGCATTCTTATATCTGCTATAGGATTGTTAAAAAAAGCTCTGCCGATATAAATACCATTGCAAAACAACAAAAAAATTATACTCAATTTTCTCATGTTCATATTTTTAATAGAGCCTGCTACGATTTTTATATCGATGTATTCTCCCCGCATATATTGGGCGTCAAACCATCATGGAAAGGTTACGCCAAAGGTAATTAGATACACAAACATAATTTGTTTGTCATTTTGTGTAACTTTATATATTTTCATAGTAGAAACCGTGGTTTTTTCATAATAAATATTGTATGTGAGCTTCATTTCGTTTAACCTCCAAATAAAACAAAACCATTTTATACTATACATTTTTGTATATTACCAATGATATGTATTATACAACTTTAATAAACGAAACAATTATAAATATTTTTCATTAAATAAAGAAATTAACTTTGATGAATTATTTATATTATATGAATGTTAAACCAAAGTAAACAAATTACTGAAAAAATATAAATAATAGCCGCACCGGATTTGAGACTTTTCATTGTTCTCTTGTTGATTTTTTACTCATGGCACTGTACCGTTGGCTACTGACGAATATTTTTTATTATGTCAATATAATATGTAGTATATAAATTTGTTTACTGTTTAATTATTTTGTGGATAGGGAATGAAATTAATATAAATCACATCTTAATAATAATAATGACTCTATCGATCTTTATTAGCTGAAACTAGTAAGCGAAGATAATAAATTTTGGTTAAAAAAGAACAGTATATAATATAATGAATAACCACCAAGACATTTCGGAATGTTTTAATAATAATTGTTATCAATGTGTTAAATTTCGATTACACTAATCATTATCAATTAAAATTCTAAGTTACCCAAATTAAACAAAGCTAACTAATGTACGACATAAAATAACAACACACTGCTCGCGGTGTACACAACCGATACCACGCGTCAACTGACGTCAAGTGCATTACTGTCTAGCGTGAGGCGGTCATATAACTTTGTCTCTTTCTCACTTAGATAGCGCTCACGCACACATTGATGTGTATCGGTACAAAATACATTCTTAAAGTGCCATGACCAAAAAATCGACCTGTATCTTTCTTCTCTGACACGTCTTTTTTTTACGTTGAAAGCAATAATTTTTTCAATGCTAATACTCCGATCATAAAAATGAACTGAAAGTACTGGCGCCACCTATAAGGTTACGCTCGAAGTAAATATAATTTGCGAAATATTGTTTTTTGGACAATACTTTGAGCAAAATCCCATTTTAAAAAAGAGGGCTGGTTTCTACATTCTAGATATAAATATATGTGAGATATAGTACACTAAAGTAAGATATACCAATAATTCAAATCTGCAGAAATTAATAAGGCTAATAAAAATCAGCTGGAAGAATGAATGTCCTAGAGACAATATAACTAGTAACTCTGTTTTACTTCAAAAAAGGTTTGTCTCTTAAATTTTTTTAGTAGGACATTGGTTTAATTATTAAGAAACGATTTCACTAATAAAACGTGAATTTATCATTTAAAAAAATATGGAACTCTTAATAAATAATCCCTCATATTCTGTATTAAGGTGAGTTTGAATAGCTATTTATATTATACTTTTTAATACGTGACCTTACAATCAAGACATAATAATAGTTCCTACGTAATTAAAGTTTTTCAAGAGTACATTGTCTTAGTGAGAACACTGTTCTTTGGATGGTCTACACCAAAGGGTTGCCATTGAAAATGTTCAAGTTTCTCAGTCCTTTGAGTCAGTTCTCAGAAAGCATTGTCCATACAAGGGGCACACAGAATCGGTGTAATACTTCCGATTGAGTGCCAACGTTAGGGAAGGTATAAGGGATGCTTTTGAGAAATTCAATCTAAATAGTCTTATTGGAAGTATACGGTTCAATTTTATAATGAATGTTAATTACATTCCAAAGAAACGCAAAAAGGCAAAAGGTAAAAAAAATTATGCCTTAGAAGAAAATTTGTGAGATATTATTATTAATAGTTTTATAAGATCATTTTATAACAGTGCATTGATAATCATTTTGTTTTGTTGCTTGTTGGTCTAGTGGTTAAGACCTAGTTATCCAGTGATATTATCGATACCCAGTTAATACCTAAGTTCTATTGATATCTAGTGATCGAGGGTTCAAGCCTCGTTCCAAGAGACCACCAAGTCATTCCTATTTTTATAGCATAAACGTTTAAATTACTCTGATATTATAATATATAGCTTGATAATATAAAGATAATTAAGTTAAGAATATTTATACGATATGTATTCTGTGTACGCAACTCCATTTTATTAAAAATACATATATAAAGTCACGGTTAATTTAATTAATTTTCTTATAATTGAGACAATTACGTAAAAATGGTATAAATATTCAGCACTAAATTTCAATATCATAAAGTAACCCACTCTAGAGGTTTCTACGGCACAGGTGCAAGCGTGTATACAAATATTTTTTTATACATATGAGTAATTTATGTAGATGTAATATTCCCATTGATTGATTGAAAAATAATCGGATTTAAGTTCAATTTATATATTTAAAAACGATCTAATGTGAATAATTACAAATAAATAATATATGGGTATTCGGAATACCGATCAAAAAATTTACGTGGTTAACTTCTGATTAAAATAAAATAGAATATTATTATCAAAAAATATCGAATTATTTGCAGTTCAAATGCGAAAATATTGTATAATATATAACTTTAAGGTATATTTTTTATCAATTAGTTTAGAGTTCTCTATTTATTATGAGAAAAGCTTAAAGCAATTTTTTACTTTACAGCTGGGATGGGACAAATGGCTCCCTAGTGAGAATAAAAATATTTTTTCATATCATGTTTTAGAATTCAAAGTCTTAATTTGGGTCTGCTCAAGTGTCCACCTCTCGGGTGGAGAATTACTTGAACAAGGCTCAAAACCCTCGGTTGGATTACTTTTCAAACTTTTGTTATATTATTGTAGTTCGTTAGGATGAGTGGTGCTTCGGGGGTCCTCAACTTTGTATAAGTTTACAAAATGCGTAATTTTTGCTTTAAACATAAATTTTTATTATCTTGTTCTTTTGTTCATGCGTGGCGTTTTAATGACTAGAGAAGTATGTATCTTCATACCTTTACTTACATCAAAAGCTAATTCTAATTCAAGTTAGGCTTGTATGTTCGTAAATGGATATTTCATTACTTTTTTTAAATTGCACGGGAGTCCAGTCCCGCTACGGGACAAACTCAATTAATAAAAACATGGTTTATATAATAGAAAAAATTCAATCGTCTAATTTTAATAATCGCTTATGTAATAATACGAATTAATCAAAGCAAAGTAAAATACTGATATATGTTATTCTAAGCCTTAACACACCAAGTTATACTTACTTTCCGTTAATGCAAAAAATTATTTGTCTACATATCATTATTTTAAAGCTCATAATATTATTTCGAATGATGTTAAATTTATAAGCTTAAAACTAGACAATTTATATTCAAAGAATCTACACAGGGGCTTTAATTAAATAACATTCTACAGATAAAAGCAGGTGGTAGAAATTAGCGTAACTAAGTGTGACAAAATGGGGAGAATGTGTCTATCTACATAGTTAAATGTAAAAATCGTTCATTCTACTTCTATCTTAAAAGTATGATCATTCTACGTAATTTAGGTATATTTTATTATTATTTAGTAAATTAAAAATACATAAAATATGGCAAATATCTTATTTTGATATAACATTTAAGCAACAGAGAGTTTAAATCACTTTCTGCCCTGATGGGAATACGGCGAGAGCTTCGATTATAAAAAAATATTTCTAAAAGCTAATTTAATATTAAAATTGTTGAACTAAATGATGGAATTCCCCAACGGTTGTAAATTTAAAAAAATTGACCCAGAAAAGGAAGAAATTATATTGTAAAAATATATAAATATATTGGGTTGTTGACGCATAAGTTCTGGGCGTTTTTATTAAATTACAAATTTATTTTTATAACTAAACAAAAACTAATCATGTGTTGTAGTAAGAAAAAATTCTGTTTGTCGAAGGTGAAAAAGTCGTCAAACCAATTTTGAAGAGCAGATTATAAAGTGAGATTCCTCGAAGATTGTTGGAGAGAGAGAGCGGAATAGATGAACATCTGATGGAGCTAGATCTGTAGAAAGGAGTAGATGTAGAATAACTTCCCAACTGAGTACATGGAGTACCGCTTTTATAATAATAGCAATATGCAGACGGACATTATAATGCTGAAAAATCACTTGATGCCGTCTTTTCGATCGTTTTCCTTTAATTGCGGTCTCAAGGCGACGGAGTTTTTGGTTTTAAATATCAGAAATGATGGTTATATTCCTCAAAAACAATTAGTAGAAGATGACGACTTCTTTATCCCACCAAATACATAACATTACTTTACGTGGATGGACACCAGTTTTTGCACAGGAAGCTACTTGTTTGCGAAGACTCGGCAATTCCTTTATATTTTATTTTATTTTATTTATTTCTGTTGATTTATTGTTGTCTGATGATCGACGGTCGGCGATGGCATGGTTGTTCCATTAAATTTACTTATACACAAAGACTCCAGAGCAAGCATCATGGTTGTTAAATAAAGAACTACGTACCTGTGGTTCTGTCTCGCCATTTATTATGAAATACAATCTGATTGCAGTCTGGTAAAAGGTCACAATAATTATAAGTAATAAGCTCAATATTATACTAAGCAGCGAAAACACAATAAAGGCTGCTAGTCCAGCCGAGTGCACGAGAGGGAATGACACGGTCAGCTCAGACTTCGTCATGTCCTTTGTCGAACATGAAGGGACACTGGATTTCTCCGTCTATTGGCGGTGTACCGAAGCTCGATTATGCACCATCGAGTTGCGCCGCTTTAAAATTTGGTGTTTGGGTTCTAGGTATCGCCCTTCGTCCGCCTCACTATCTTGGTGTTGTAGTAAAGGCACCAAAGTGCATCCCTTTGTAAATGAGATTACCGTTTATGCACCATACTTTCCCCGATGGCGTTTTACTAAATAAACGTTTTATTTGTAGGTACTTGACACCATATTTTTTTAGTCAGCAATTAACACACAATTTCACAAATTAAGAATTCCAGACGCATTCAATTCTACAACTTTAAAACGACATTGACGTTATAATATATTTGTGGCATAACATGTGATAACTCGTAACTTTTCAAGAGAAACAAAAAAAAAAAACTTATAATAATAATTACTGATTATTTTGATATTATTACTGAAGTATTAGTTAAAAAATATGTTACCTGACATTAAATGTAAGTGTTGATAGTAAAATTTGCTTGATGATTTTTTCCTGCATATTTTGATACCAAAACTTATTTTACGGTCATTTTTCAGTTACGAGGTATCACATCTTAAGCGACGATATGTTAAAAAAATGTTTCTAAAACGCCCATGCTTTAGAAAATATAAACGCTACGAACTTGTGCATTATCCATATAATAAATTAAAATTTGTAAATCAATTCATCATCTATGTTTATTATATAAATATATATGTGTGTGTATAATTTTATTTACGATAAACATAAATCAATAAATACTTTATTGTGGCATTTGTAAATAACGTCTATTTTCAGCCTGCGCGTGATACGTGACACAATAAAAGGTTGTACCGACATATGAATGTGTTTCTATTTGAGTAGGATTTTTAATTGTATTTCTGTTTTATTTTTTATTCAATCGATGTTCGATTCATTTTAAATCCAATAAATTTTTTAAATTCAACAATGTCCAGCGAGTAAACTAGTAGCGAATAATTATGTAACGTCGGCACACAACAGAATTCTAACTGAATTTAATAAAATAATACGATGGTTGTAAAATTATTACAGCAAAGACAACGTTGTATTATTTTATTCAGACAATAATCGAGTTCTGTTTCATTATATTCCCAGTTCTTTAAATGTTAAAAAAATATTTTATTCAGGGTGACATGGGTGTAAGTAAAAAAAAAAAACGTTCATAAATTTAGAGTATATATACACTTGGAAAACAGGAAACACAAAACCGGAAAGCGAATCGTGAAAATATTCAAAAGGGTTAAACCTTTTAGATGAAAGCAAATTTAATTAAGTACTATTGTTTTCCTTTGTGACGTGTTGTTGGGTGTATTTAATATCGCGGAAATGGTGAAAATGAATTTTAATACGTTGTATTTTCGTACATACGTTGGTTTTGAAATTGTATGTATGACATTTATAAAAGGTTTCTATTTAAATATATATATATATATGTATATATTTATATACTATTTATTTATTTAGACTTTATTGACATACATATTTTTGTTGTAATAGAGGTGAATATATTATAATATAACATGATAAACATAAGATACTCGTTGTTTATTGTGTGAGATGGAGTAGACTCTACCTATGATATATACAGCGTTGTCCTGGCTACTTTGCTAGACTAAAGTCTGTGTTAAAGTTGCCAGTTTTTTTCGTGCTATTGCGGTGTTGTTTAATAAAGATTCGACAGAAATAAAATAAAAAATTAACATTAAAAATGTAGTGGGAGTGTTGTAGAACTAGTGAATTATTAGTGTAGGCACTGTATAATGATTATGTTAGAATGTTAGATAGTCATACTTCTGATTGCTCTCTACCCGATTGGATCATATGTTGGGTCCATATTTGTGTAATCTTATTGGAGTTGAACGATTTCCAATTGGTACTGAGTGTAACATAACAGTTAAAACCTTCAAACATGTGAAATCAGATTGTTTATTTATTTATTTAGATATTGAACAAAGTACATTTCTTTATTATTATTTATATTCAGAAGAAATATTCAATAAAATTTTTCAAGAAGCTACTCATGTGGAAGATTTTAAATAACCTGCGTTATGCAGATGATACGATTCATCTGGCAAGTTACATTGAGGATCTACAACTTCTGCTGAACCAGTTATAGAAGGCGTGTGAGACTTTCGGATTAGAATAAATGGAACTAAAATAAAATAGTTGCTCATTAGTAAACAAACTCTTTACATTGTCGGAACGAAATTAGAGAAAATACAAAGTATTGTATGCAATGGCATACAGTAGGCACAATCTTAGGTTATGCTATTACCGACGATGCTAAACTAAGTATACAATAGTTATACTAGGAATCAAAAAAATGTTAGAATTTTTTTCTATTAATTTAAATTTAGAATATAATTGTAAATTTATTATTTAAAAAAGATAAGTTCTTTTATTGCTCGATACAGTCCTCAGATCTCGATTTCGCTTAAAAGATTTTCAACAATTTCTCCTTCGGACAACGGATTTAAAATGTTTTATTAACAATGTTCAAAAACATTTATTTAAATAACTAGCTTTACAAATTAGCATAGCCGAAACTCATAACCAAAATATTTTTATTTACTACTGCACTGCAATAATGCAAGTATCAGATTTCGAATATTTCTATTAGTTATTGTATTATTATTTGTATAAAATATTTTTAGGTTAAGGCAAAATTCACTTTTTAAACTCAACAAGTGCACATGTCATGTGCCATTATTAGTGTCTACATTTCACAAAAACCGACAAGCAATAAGTCTACTTTCTTGAGTTTATGATGATTCTGAGATGTCGTACTTTGTTTTACGATCCACATGTCAACTGCATTAACTATTTCTGACAAGCCACCATGCCGCCATCGAGTCGAGGGACATCTAAATCTGCCAAGTAAAAATATATGGCCTTCAGTAATAGGATGTCATTTTAAAATAATGTACTCTCCAATAATAGAACGCCATGTCAGAAAGGAAATAAGTCTCTAAAACAAAGAATTTTCACGATGTAAATTAACAACTGACATATTAGACACAGTACAAGAATTTATATTATAAATATAATTACTCTTTAGGTAGATGATCCAGGATATTACATTTTTTTATATAATAGTACAGAGCGCTTGGCCCTCGCCGATCGCCTGTATTACTCGCTTTATACGAAAATGTTAAAATTCGCCATCTTACTACATGCAGCGCTGCTATTGATCAAGGCGTAATATCTTTGATACCATAGTGTAAAAAAAGTATGACATGCATTCAAAATAAATAAGTGACCTCACTTTCGTAACGTCACAATATATACATGTAATAATATAATATATATAATAAAGCAATAGAAAAAATAACATAGTAATACATATCTACTTTTAAAAATAACAATTTTTCAAAATTAAATACGTTTATAACTCGATAAAAAGTCGAAACTTCGTCACAAATTTATTTACGCGAATACCCAAAAGCTGACATTTCGGCTCCCGGGAACTATAAGGGTTAACTACGTGGCCAACCCAGCCATGTATCATTAGAATAATCCACCCCTTTTTAATTAAAAATAATTAAAAAATTTAATTACGTGGTTGTTAAGTAGCGAAAAATTATTTTTTAGTATCTGTGTAAGCCATATAATGGTTTATTACTGGTATGTATAATTTTGTAAGCTCTCATCTTTAATCACACATAAGACTGATGAAAAAGTGAATATATTTGCAAAGAAGAAGAGAATAAAATTCATACTCTCGTCGTCAAAATCCATACTGAGGGCTATAAAAACAAATTTGCCTCGATCCAACTTATGAAATAAATATATTTATATTTATTTTAACGTTGATATGCTTTTAATAAAATGCTTAAAAACATGTTGTCAAGAGCAGTTATCACTATATGTAATATTATATGCAGTGCAGTAGGCATAATATACTAGGTAACAAAAAAAATGTGAGAATAATTGTTCGAATTTTGCGAAAAATATTGTGATTTCTTACATCAAAAAGCAAGTTCTTTTATTGTCCCATACCGTTTTCTGCTTTCAATTTTGCTTAAAATCTACGATTTTTCCTTCTAACAACAGATAATTACCATAACCGAAACTCGTATAACAGAAAGAAATATATTTCATGATTTAATATTTAGAAATTATTTATAATAAATGACACAAAACGTGCAAACTCATCCGTTTGATAGATAATTGACGAACACCGTGTTATAGATAAGAGATCACCACATGAACTACTAAATGGGAATTCCCCATGAAAGAAAAACGTTTAGTCTGTAGAAATAGCAAATGAAAACTAAAAAATCGGTAGATGTCATGATGCCCTTAACATAACATACTTTCAGTACGGAAATATTTAGTTCAGTAAGATTGTTATTCGGATTGAACTAAAAAATTGGAAGAGCGAAAACAAGAAAATAATCTCGCAGCAGTATGACGTTATACGCAAAACGACTCGGAAATAAAAACTCCGTGTACTAATTGTTATGGTCTTTTCAGAAGATAAGAATTATTTTATTTATTGAATAAAACACAAGCGATTGTGTTTCACTTAATCTAAGATGTCAAACCACAAAGTGATTGCTTTTTATGAAAATATATTTAATTTATATTTATTTTCTATAATCTTTAGTAATACATAGCTTTTCTGCTTATATGCAGTATAACTGATGTAAGAAACTCTAGCCGTTGTTACTACAATCCATGTAACGGATAATCCGTATAACTCTAGGGTATTTTTAAAACTTACTTACTTACCATCACGCCGTTTCCCCGTGGGGGTAGGCAGAGAGGATAGAGCGCCACACTCTTGGGTCCTGACACACAATTCTCGCCTCATCCACATTCATACTTCTTCTCACACGAGCTCGACAATTCTTGAGGTTTCTAACAGGACCATTCTCCAGTATCTGGTTTACCTGGTCATGTCAAGTCTTCCGCGGACGTCCTCTACTTCTGGTGCCATCAACACTTGCGTCATACATCTTTCTTACCATTCACTCCTCATTCATACGTTTCATATAACCAAACCACCTAAGAGATTTTTAATCTTACTCACTATACTAATATCAACTTTACATTCATTCCTTATTTCTTCATTCTTTACTCTGTCATATATGTATCTGCCGCATATATGCCTAAGTGATCTCATTTCCACTGCTTTCAGTCTACTTTTGTTCCTCTTCTGCCAGTACCAGGACTCCATTGTGAACCGCTAGTCTTGCCTCAGTTGACAAGTTCCCATTAATTATAATTCTATTTAAAGCGCCACTCACTTTATTCCCTGCAGTCAGCCTCCTTTCGATATATTTATCTGTCTTTCTGTTTCTATCGAACATACTTCCCAAACACATAAAGTCATCTACTTATTCCAAACATTCATTACCTACAAGTATTTTGCACGGTATCTTGTTTTTCTCCTTCTCAAATACCAACTTTCGACTTGTTGACATTCATACATCGTAATTCTTGTTAATTATTCGCCATTAATACATTTGTCTTTGTCTTTTTACTTACGCCATTAATACTTTTGTCTTTCTAGAAGATAGGAATTATTTAAAATTAAAGTAATTAAAGGTGTTTTAAAATTACTCATTCAGTGGTTATTATAAATAAAATTAAATAATCTATAAAAAAATAATTTAATTTTTATTTATTTTGTAAAATCTTTAATAATGCACAGTTTTTTTTGCTCATACGCACTGCACGCCCTTGATGCAAAACTGCCACTGTTGCCAGATAATCATTTTCAAATACGTCATACTCTATTTTCGTTAATTGGATACAATACATTATACTCTACCTCCAACGAGGTTAAATAAGATTGAAATGTCAGGATCTCCTAATATTAACATATGAACATTATGAACAAAAAAATATTAAATTTATGAAAAGAAGGCTTATTACTGGCAATGTTTACTGTTCACGGAACAATGTTATGAAGAGCAGGTTGTTGTTTTGTTGACCCAATTTATATAATATTATGTACAAAGTAATGTCAATGCATTAAATTGCCATCGAGGATTGTAATTATTATATAATAACTTCGTTATCACTGTTACATAATATTTATATAGATTTCACATGACACCATTATTTTGATGAAGTATGAAATTGCACGTTCCATTATTCTTGAATAATTTATTTTAAATATTTTCACTAAAATACATTATTTAAAAAAATATTAACCCTTCGGAAGATATATCGGCAATAGGCTTAAAAATGTTTAAAAAAAACTGAGAAAATAATGTACTTATACATTTTATTTTAAAAAAGTCAGATATATCAACATACATAAAATTAGTAAGTACTTGTATTATGCTTTGAAAGTTGTGTGCATAATTGTGCACAAATGGTCTCAACGGGTTAATGCATTTCGTTTTTTTTTTAAATATTTTTCGTCAAGAAATAATATTATTTTAATAATAAAATATAAAAAATGTTTTTTTTTACTTAAATTGACAACTAGTTTTTTGATCAAACAGGTCCAAATGAAATAATTTAATTATATAGTCTGATAATAGCTTAATCTACTAGACATCCGACCGGAATTTGAGATATATGAGTGATATATGATAATTCTTTAGATATTATAAAAAAAAACATGTCAGTATTCGCTATTTAATGCGTATTCTGGAAGGTAACGAAACATTTTGCAAGGTAGGAACCACCAAATCCCGAAATCATGAAGTATCCAGGTATTTTTGAAACCTGGGCCAATGTAATAAACTGACGTTTCGCGTTCCTGAACGCGGAAAGTTCTAATACAATCGTCTAAAAGGACTACGAGTAAAAGCTCTCGAGTGGATGAGTACCTACCTTCACGATGTCTAGAATACATTATAAGAATATTTAAAGTGTGCGTTTGTGGAAGTTATTATTTGGAAAGCGATTAAATACGAGTAAGCGGTATTATTGGTTGTTTTTAGGTTATACAACGCGTGACATTGCGCAATGCTTCTGTAGTCAATGACATGTTTGTACAATATTATACTAACAATGATTGTTTAGTGTATTTGTGCATAATAAACAAATTAAAAACCTTAATAAAATGAGTAATTCAATCGTTAAAAATAATTCTTTGATCATCTACAACAAACTCCTCAAAAGTGTTTTATTATTTTTATAAATTTATTAATTCTTTCAAATAATACCTAGACAGTTTTGTTGTACGTTAAAATTTATATAAATATACATACGATAAATTACTATTTAAAAGTTAATTTGCTAAACTAAATGTAAACTTACATTATAATTTAATTTATCTCAAATATGGATGCACCATACTGTTTCAAACAAAATGGTACTGTGCTAACTTTATTAAAATTATCAAATTCTAAACTTTTGGGACTAACTATAACAACTATTATATCCTCGTTAAGTTATCGTTATACATAACAGGGTTAGTCAGCTGGACGAAATTTTGTATCTTTACGTTTCAAAAATTAGCCTATATTAATTAATGACCACTGAAAAACATTTATGTAACAATACTGGTTTAATATTTTTGTGAAAATTTTCTTATGTAATTATCACTACAAAACTAATTAAACAAAATATAGTATCGTTCAATAGAGTAGCGATTATTAAAATTAAAGTTTGGGAAATATAATATTTAACTTGATCCGCTTATTTACCTAAATATCAAAAGGTCCCTTATCTTTATATATCCTTAGTTGTTAATAGTTAATATCAATTTTCGATTAAATAAATATGAATATAAATGATGTTTTTATATACCTATATTTTTAATAAATACTTGTAGAGTGCCTTCGAACATCTTCTGACTAGTAGTGTTTAATGAAAAGTAAACAAATTAATAGTTAAGTCTTTGGATATTTTATTGATAAAATAATTAATGTGAAAGATAGAGTGTAACTAGCTAGATCACCCAAAACTAGTAATAAAACTAAAATCACGTAGAAATAATTAAATTTATAGGTAGAAAAAATTGTAATTATCTAGATCACCTAAAAACTAATGATAAAACGAAAATCGCGGAGAATATCCGAATAATCATTGATTTTAAATTATACAGTTTTTAAATGATCACCCTTCAGTTTATAAATCCATACAATGATTATTTGATTTTTTTTGTAAATTGAGTTTGTCACTGTTTTTCTACTATATGTTATACAAATTAAAGTTAGAATGTTTTCGGGAACATTTTCTCATTATCAATAATATAATTCAACTAAAGTTTTAAGTTTAAAGTATCAGGAAATGTTTTTAACTTTAGTTGAATTATATAATTGATAATGAGAAGATGTTTTCGAAAACGTTCTAACGTTTAATACAATAAAATATAGTCGAATAAAACAGTGTTTAACTCAATTTACAAAATAATCATGGAGGTTTCACCAAAAACCTTTAAACAGTTGTCATTTCAATGTTTATTTTCAAATATAATGTTTTCTTAATCCTCAGCATACCATGATAGAAAATACCTGTACGCAGGCATGATGTCAACTTGTATTACCGTGAGGAATGTCTTATTTTTAAGTGCGGAAAATATGCCTTTACTAGTTTCAATGGTGGTAAAATACATTTATCATACTTTTACTACAAATACTGGTAAATTTGATAATATAACAGAGCATTCATCGTATGCAATCTAACGGTGACAAGTATCGATCTTACCGAGCGGTAGATCTGTGTTACTGCATGGCTACGGAAGCGATAATAGTGACAAGCGGTTGGGTATTGGGTATTGGTTGGTATTGTAAATATTGTCTAAACTGGAATGTGTGAACATTGAGACGTTACGCAGGTGTCCGCACATATATTTTTAATGCGCGCCATATTCTACGTATGACATGACCAAATTTCGCGTCTGCGCTCTGAGAGAGTTTAGGTTTTTCACAGATAAGCGGGATTGTGGAGCTGTATGCACCGTTGCTTGAGTTAAAATATAAAATATTTTATCATCTAGCCTTAATGTTAATTATATTTAAAATATAAATTCTCGTACACCTGTGTATGACGTGCGTGTTCGTAATTTGTATTGTGAAGTTCTCATGTTCTAGAAACGTGAAGCTTCCTTTTTTTTTACGCATGGTGTCCTCTTACTGGGAGCATATTATTACATGGCGTTCTTTTATGGACGGCATATTTTATTAAGGCATTCTTTTATGGAGGACTGGACTTTATGAAGGATTATTACTTGACATTATTTGGATGTCCTTCGACTCGCCCACATCAGATCAAAATGGCAGCAATAGCTTATCAGAACTGACACGCGGAATTGATTTATTTATTTAGACTTTATTGACATACATATTTTTGTTGTAACACAGGTGAATGTATTTAAATATAACATGATAAACATAAGATAAAATTATATTGCAATTAAATACTCGTAGTTTATTGTGTGGGATGGAGTAGACTCTACCTCTGATATATACAGCGTTGTCTCGGCTACTGAAGTCTGTGTTAAAGTAGCCAGTTTTTTTCGTGCTGTTGTGGTGTTATTTAAGATAAAGATTCGACAGAAATAAAAATAGAGATTAAAAAAATATATTTTTAATAAAAATGTAGTGTGAGTGTTGTAAAACTAGTGAATTATTAGTGTAGGCACTGTACAATGATTATGTTAGAATGTTGGACGTAGGAATGTGAAACAAAGTGCGTCATCTCAGGATCTTTGTAAACTCAGGAAAGTAAAATTATCTTATGTTGAAGTCCTGCGAAATGGAGACAAAAAAATTAAGGACAAACAACGTCTGCATCAGTAAAGTTTGAAGAGTGATTTTTACCTTGACCTAGGAATACTTCATCTTTTCCGCTATATTATCGGCTGCACGTAATTATCGATGTTTCCATAATATAAACACCAGAAATTGATATTATTTGTGCCATTCCTGTAGAAGTGACTTGCATGGTTTTGCATTTTAAACGTAGTTATTTTATTTAAGATTATTGAAGATAAAACATTTGAATGTTGAACCCATTATTTGTGATGTTATTTAATTGTATTCGAATGCATAACTTTTATAATGATCTCAGTGCACGTTTAAAATTTACATTGACATATTTTATCCATCTAGTGCACCTACAATTGATTCAACGTTGTTAGTTTCTTCTCATCTTCATCATCAGCGTGAACATTGCTTTATTTAGAATATTTTATAAGATCTGCTTATTCATTCATAAAGTTACATTTGATTGCCAATTACTTTGAAATTTATAAATTATATTTTTACCAATATCCAAAAAAAGCTTTTTTTTTATTTCCACAAATGATGATAGTGATTTTTTTTTTTGACAAAAGGTGAGTAAGTGTTTCTCATAAGTAACCCCTTAATCTCGTGCACTCGGCTGAAGTTAACGGTGGAGGTGTGAGATTCTCATCTCACCCCTCAGAATGTACCTATTATACATTCAAAGACATATTGCGTACAAAGTTTGTCTCACGAAATTGTCTTAAGATGTTACTTACCTAAGATACCACAGTTATGTTGTTAATAAGCTTAACGGCCGGTATCGTAAGTAGGTACTTACAAACTTCATTTTAAGCCGCGGTTAAAAGTTAGAGTAACTAATATTCCTAAATTTTCTCTTACGAAGCAGTTATTATAATGACTAATGTTCAAGGCTATGTATAAATCCATCCCAGTACATGGTTCAACATTATTTTTTCAATAAAGGATGGAAAGTTTACGCGCTTTAAGAGAAACTTAATAAATTATTAATTATTAAGGAGAACACATTCTTATTGTGAAGTTACAATTATTCAGAACATAGGTCTGTGATATTTTAAATATGAATTAAACATATTAATTAGAAAGATATACATATAAAATCAATTTCATCGAAAAATATCGATGTTGCGCCACCGGGACATGAACCTGGATATCTTTCCAAACCGGGGAAGGTGCATTATCTAACTATGCTACGGCGACGATATTTTTAGCGACAAATTTTCGAACCTATATGTTACCTTTTTTTATATTAATACATTTAATCGCTCCATTATTTGAAAGAGTTATCTACCTTGTTTTTACGGAATCTCAAATATCTTTGAGTAATCTGATAGCAGACGCCAGAATTATCAATTCATTTTTATTAAATTTTGGACACATTGATACAACTTTATTATTAGGAAAATACATTCTTATTGTGAAATTGTAATTACTCAGAACATAGGTCGGAGATATTTTAAATATGAATTAAATATATTAATTATAAAGATATTTAATTCATACTTAACAATTTATTCCACTCTTGGATGTAACAGAGCATCGCCTGCGCTAAACAATGAGTTGAAACAATCGAATGTTTATAGCATAAGGGCGCGGAGGAGAGGGATAAAATAATGTGAATAGCGGACAAGTTCGTTTCTGTCGTGATATTTCAAATATGGAATGTTTTTATATTTTGATCCGATTCACCCTGTGATCCGATTCCTCTCAGTTCACCCTACTCGTCCATGCGTTTCTCATTTGACCGTTGTTGGCGCGGTAAACATTTAATATGCATAGTGCATGAATTTTTATTTTATGAAAATCGACAATAAATCATCTAAATCAATGCATCACAACTGAATGTGCCAGGAGATATTGTATTAATTAATCGTGTCAATTACGCAAAATGCGTTAACAGTGTGATTAACGCATCGCTAATGATAGAAATCGTTATTTAAAATGTCAATAATAAAATATATGGGAAACCGCGGCTCATGAACGAGGACAATGGCGTCAAAATGTGCATTGCACCGGGGACACTTGCTAACGGACTAGGGCTGACACAATTTTCCGTAAAACTGTTATGCAGTTTAGCAAATAATAACAATTATAGTGTTCTCCTAATAATAAAGTTGTATCAATGTGTCCAAAATTTAATAAAAATGAATTGATAATTTTGGCGTCTGCTATCAGTTTACTCAAAGGTATTTGAGATTCTGTAAAAATAAGGTGGATGGCTCTTTCAAATAATGGAACCATTAAATGTATTAATACCAAAAAGATAACATATGGGTTCGAAAATTGTCGCTAAAAATATTGTCGCTGTAGCATAGTTGGATAATGCAACTTCCCCGGATAGGAAAGAGATCCAGGTTCGAATCCCAGTGGCGCAACAATAATATTTTTCGATAATATTGAGTTTATATGTATATCTTTCTAATTAATATATTTAATTCATATTTTAATTATAATGTACTAAAGTTGAAATTTAAAAAAAAAAAATTACCGAAAAATGGAGAAAGAAGAAAGAGATCCGTCAGCGGATGCACTTGCACAATATGTGATAAAGTATAGATAGAAAAAAGGAGTTCTCAGCCACACTCAGACTCACGATCGATAACCATGGCAGGCATCATCCTCGTAACGAGGGACCGCCGAAGAAGAAGAAGAAGAATACAACATATTTATAAATAACATGTAAGAAAAATACTTTATTTAAAACTACTCAACATCAACATGTTTCAAGACCTTTAGGAAACAATGTATACTAAAATTTAAAATGCGAGAATAGACAAAAACAAAATTATAATAATAAAAATTAAAGTGGTGGGTAACTAATTAGGAACTACTGTAAAAACATATTTAAAATGTGACTATTTGCAAAAATGATTTGATTATTTAATTTGCCATTGACACTTTTCCTTATTTCTAAAATTTCAAATTTATCTAACTGTAAACCTCTAGTATGTATGTAAAATTTCTAAACCCTTCTTAATGTCAAAATAATGTTTTTTTTCTAAAATTTGATTGGTTAGTTATTGTTATTTAGATATCTCAAGTGCTCCTTAATTCTAATATCAAGATTTCTGTAAGTTCTACTTATAAAAAATTATTGTAATCATTGCAAATTAATTTGTAGACCCCCGATTATTTTAAAATATCATCCTTATCATAGTTATTTAATATATAGTTCTTTAATTCGTTATAAGTGTAAAAAGCTGATTGTGTAGAATTTTGGATATTTTTTATTATTGAATTTGAAGTATGATTATTTAAAAACACGATGTTTCTCTACTGCTTCCCACTATCAATTATTGGTGGGTAAAGATATAATCTGATAAACATGTTGTTACTTTGTGTTTAACAAATTATCTATTAATTTAATTTTACGACCATTCTTAATTGTAATTTGTTAAATAGTATTTAATTCAATATTAAAGTTATTTATAGATACGGGAATATTAACTATGAAGAAGGGACCATAGGTTTTAAAATATGTTGATGTATCAATAAATAGCGGTTTTAAATAAAGTGTTTTTCTTATTATTTATATATGTTGCCATAAAGTAATTTTGCATACATTGAAGAAGAAAATATTCATGCTCTAGGTACGTTTTAAAACTTTATATCCATCCTGTACATTAATTTATTTTAACTTGGGGGCGAGGTTTCTCCTTGTAAGGGTATTATCAATCTCAATGATAAGGCTTTTACAAGACAAAACGCCGTCTCAAAGAAAAAATAAATATATTTAGAATAAAAAAAACGTAGTCTTGTATTCCTATCAAGTAGATTAATTATTATTGAAAGAAATACTGATGAAAAACACAGGTCTACGATGAAAAATCTTTTTGATAATTTTAGCTCTCCTTTATATATTTTTGTATGCTGAAATAAAAAATGATATTTAAATCATCTCTTATTATTTCACGTTACATTTTTTTGTAAAGTCATTTTTCTTAAATTATTAATTTTAAAAAATTAGCTTTATTTGGTGAAAAACCGCATTATAATAAATTTGATTACGCAATTTATACAGTCACTAAATTCTTTATATTCTGTCAATTTCAGTTTGGTTTTCAGTAGGTACAAAGTTTAATAATAACATGAATTTTGAAATTTCAGGGTAGAAATGAAATCTTTCGATTTTCTATTAGAATAATCTACTTTTGGAACAAAAATATATCCTTAATACAAATTAAATGAAACTAATGAGTTGCAATTTTACAGAACATAGGTCTGTATATTTTGAATACAAATTAAATGTATTAATTAGAAACATATTAATATAAAATCAATTTATCGACAAAATAGCAATAACAATATGTATATCTTTCTAATTAATACATTTAATTTGTAATAATACTATCACACATCTGTGTTTTGTACTGAGTTCACAATAAGAATGTGTTCTCTTTAAAAAAAAAACATCCACCTAATTAGTATTTCAAATGAAATTGACACTTTATTCTGATTTAATGATTCAGCTCCCTTTCAAATTTGTCTTAGAAAGCTGGATTTTGATTTATATATGATGTTCTACAATGTTATCAAAATATCGGTGTAATTTTCGGATTTTCTATAAAATGAATAAGAACACAAACATTTTGATCTCGCAAGCCATGGCTGTCTTCTTTTCTGAGGAAATATAATGATTCCGTTTATGACATACAACATATGAAGAGCTCAAGAAATTGACTACATTTGTAGTTGTTTTGCAGAACGACGAATGCAAAATTCATAAATACGATACTGTTTTTCACTCTTTCCGGAGTTTTCCCTCATCAATTCCATATCCCGATGTAAAAAAACGTACGAATTCTATTTGGACTGCACAATGCTATTTATGGTTAAAATGGCTATTTATGCTCTAAATATTTTATTGTTACTTTCTATTCACCTGTTTTCTATACAATCATACATACACACTTTGATCGATTTAAACCATTTTTTAATATTTACTTATTAGGACCTTGCGCGAAATATAGTCACCCCCCTCTCTCTTTCCAATATAAATGTGTATTTTAATGAATATGTTTATTACAAATTGTACGCAGTTTCACTCTAGGACCCTGAGAAAAACATAGTCACTCCACCCCACCCACCCAGACATTGATTATTATCTAAACTCTCAAAAGTATACCTGAATTATGCAATCTCTGTGTAGCACGTCCCGCGGAATGGGATACGACAATTCCGGTCGAAAAACGGAATCACCACAAGGTATGGGCGGGGATAGGAAAACGTGGTACAGGATGAGGTTGATGAGGGGATAGGAGTTCCAGTCGAAGGACCAGTGAATTTCGGGGAACCGGGATTCGGTAGGAATGCACAACTTTTTTGCTTGTATGCAGTGCACGTAAGAAATGTGTTCTGATCTACGATTCCGGAGAGAGAGAGAGAGAGCCGCACCTGAGCGCGACTCTCCTTTATCCCTTTCACGTTGTCATTCTTGCCAGATTACTTGATTAATAAATATTACTAAAAGCGATATGAAATGGTACACTTTTATATATATGAAGTTCTGGATAACATCAGCCGATTAGCATGATCAAAATAATGAACTTCTTTGATGTGAACAAACACAATGCACATTTAATTTTAAAGGTCTTCATTAAAAAGGGATAAACTGAAATATTCAATGGTTATTATAGATTCTTGTGTTTCCGCGCCATATTCATTCCAGCAGCTTCGATGATTAATGCTTAGACTTCAGCGTAAATGAATAGGAAGCGTAACAGGAAGCCTTCTTTGAAGAACTTATTACAACAGAATTTAATATTTAACGAGTTGCCTCGTTTACGGAAACTGTACAAATGTTTTCGTTTTGTCGCTGCCACTTTAATAAAATGACAACGACAAAATGAAGCTCGCTCCGCAAAATTCAATTTCAGACTGCAAAATACTTTAACTTGTATCAAAACTACGTACATGCCACTTACATTTAACCCAAAATAGTAAATAAACAAATACGTGTATATATACATGATGCGTAATGGCATAGATGCCGGAAGAAACAGGATTCGGAAGGAAGTTTCACTCATCACAATCCCGTTCTCCTGGCACCTCCAAGGTGGACTGTAACTTTAGGTTTTTGGACTCCTTCAGATTGCACAAGATGGTCACGTAGACACACTTCTCACTCTTTGTTATACTGCGAAATCTTTTTGTAACCGTACCGGTTCAGGGTCGTCGATCGATTGACTCGTTGGCAGGTGAAAAAAGGGGGGGGAGGTGGAAGGCACAGTACATCATCCTCGCTCAAGCACAAATATATATCCCAAACAATACATATAATATATTAACATGTAATGATATTGAAATAATTAATTTCTCGATAAATTAAAAATATTTCACATATGCAAGTGGGTCGCCTATGGATCGAGAGGATAAGCAAAACATTTTTTTTTAAACTGAATAATTTATAATCTTTAGAAATACGTAAAGCGTGTAAAATTAAAATTAAAATGAAAAGTTATTTTTCGAAACCTGTGGCTGAATATGAATAACTCATAGTGGTTCTAAAAACAATGTTAATAAATTATTAATCATAACATTCTTAATTTTAAATATTTGTAATTTAAAGAGATTCAAATAACATTTACTTTAATAACTAATACCATATTTATTGCGTATTAATGTTATAGTTTCCATATATTTTGTTACTTTTTAGATCAACAGTCAATTAAAGATTGAATTGTATAATCTCCGGGTCACACGTCCCTCGTAATGGATTACGACAATTCCGGTCGTAAATAGAAATAATATTCAATAATAATTGTCTGTAACCAATATTAATTTAATCGAATTCGTAAACACACTTTTGGCACGTCTTTTAAATAAAAATATTCAATAATAAAACTCAATAATTCGAAAAGACGTGCCAAAAGTGTGTTTACGAATTCGGAACAGAGATAATATTTTTTAATCGATCTGTCGTAATATTTGAGATTAAGAGACATAAAGGATTTAATATATTTATTTGTACTATTACAAGTGCTCTAATTGCCCATATCCACGGTGAGATTTCACTTGGTTATTCGACTCGAGACAAGATAAAGAACGGTAAAGAGTTCAGCGATTTGTGAATCATCGGCCCATATATTTTGCGTACGGATTAGATGGAGCATACAGTACCTTTGCACTTACCATCGGCAGCTCTCGAAGATCAAACTCATTCTTCTTTGCTTGTACGTCTCTGGAGTAGATCTAACTACTAGCACAATACATTTTGCTGGTAGTTCGACGTAACTTATTAAGAATACATTTTGGAATTTTATAAAAATTATAACTTATTATTTATTATCCTGATTCCTTCTGGTGCTTTAATATCAAAAATACACCACGTTCATTATCTTATGAGAAGAGCTACTAATCACATAATCTATGTCTATCGAGACATAATGTGAGCGGAATTATCATTAGTGATGGTAAACCGTTACTTGACTGTGAATGTGTCGGTGATTGGTAACTGAGATTGAACTGTCAGAGACTTACTATCTAGTGTACTAGTCATTGTTCGAAGAATTACATTAATTAGTTATCAATCATCATTACAGTTAAAATAACGATTTTACCATAACTAATTATCATTATATTTCAGATATCTTGCCCGTTCTGCCAAACAGTTACAGAAACTAATATCAGTTGATAAAGAAAGAAAGAAATAGAGATGAAATATATTTTTATAAGTATTCTCTAGTACAGCTAAACTAGTGATCAAGATTAGATTTACAGTAGAAGTCTGAAAATCCGAATTGTCAGGGTCATGTTTCTAGACATTCTGCATTTGATTGATTGAAAGTGAAATAAAAATATATTACTTTTCTTACAACAAAATACTACTTATTTATTTTTAAAATTAATCACCATCTTATCGAGAGATACACTAAAAACACAAGGAAAAGTTATTTTATTATTACAAAGTACATTGTAATTCCAGAAAAATATTATAAAAATATATATACGCAAACGGTTGACAAAAAAACAGGGAATAATAAATTAGAGAGAGCGCTTCAATCAGAACAGATAAAAAAAGACAAAGATTATTTGGCTCTCCGAGACTTTCATTGAATAAGTCATGACACATGTATAAGACAATGTCATACACACATTTCTTTTTATTTATCAAAGAATATAACCGTAAAAAAATGTGAAATAAAAATTTGGAGGATGTAAATATTAATTTGATTTTACTCCAAGATCAACATTTTCTTGTTGGAAAGATTTCTGTGCAATCAGAAATTCTACTTTTTGCTTAACTTAACTTTCCCGCATTTCACGAACGTGCCTAAATTTACAAAATTCATTACATCGCAACAATAAAGTCAAATTATAAAATCTGGTTTAATTAAATATTTAAGTATGTATGTATGTTCTCTTTTGGTTTGACTTCCGTAATTTTTTTCATTTGATACCTTTGCGTAACACATATTTTATACAGCGCACAAATGAACTTGTTTTATTTCTCGTAAATACGAAAAAGTTCTGCACACTAAATGTTAGTAATGTTTGATATTCCATAAACCCACAGCGTTAATTTTATCCAGCCTCTATATTTCGTTGAATGCGTCTTTATGCGAAGCTTATTATGTTAACACGTAAACATTTTTAATTGTAAATAACTTAAGCGTTGTTCGCTATAAAATAGTTTTTTGCTTTGAAGAAAATAATTTGAAAAATGTAAATTAATTTTGTTGGAAAAATTTGATTACTTTTTACAATTAGTTTTCACCTTTCACTTTACATATTGTGAAATATTTAAGACGAGAGTCTTGATAATGGTTATTTCAATCTAGCATCTCGACCTCAATATCTGAATATTTGGGTGGCTTTGCTATTCTAGCTTCGCCGTCTTATTTACCTGAATGCTTATCATTATTTACCATCACATCATTAATGTTTTCTATCATTTAGCTAACTTCATTTTTTTTGACATTTTTCGTAATAATAGTTTTTTTTCTACAGATATTTTTTTGCTCGAAGATATTTTAAAATATATATTTTTTAAAGAGATACGTGTGTTAATATTATAGATAGAAATTGTCAACTATTCATTAGTTAGAGATGGATTCATTCTAGTATCTGTTTAAAAAAAATCAATTCACTCAATATTACCAGGGCTAATTTATTCTTTCGAAGATCAACCCTATCGTTTGTAATATATCTGGACCTTTTATTTAATCATGCATATATTTTATTCTCTCCTCGCCATCTTTATTAATTCACGGAATGCGTTAGTTAGAAAGATAAATACGTTTACGACGCTCTCTTTTTCTCGGCTGAGATAGCATGGAAATCTACTACCCCAGAAGCCTGCGGTTTCCTTTAAGGTTAACACCGCCGCAACCTGTATTGCTCTCTTCAGAGCCTTCTCAAGCACAACGTTAAACAAGAGAGTGGAGGGGGCCTCCCTGTTTAAGATCTTTACTGACATCAAAGGCATCTGAAAACCTTTTATTAAAACTTCACTCTGCATACGAAACCCTCTGCACATGTTCTTATGCCTTTGATTACTTTTCCCGGAAAAGAAAATTTTTACTATGACCAACGAACCAAGAACACATGTGTTCTAAAATCCATAAACAAACTACACGAGAACTAGTGGCGTAGAAACAAATTACTCCAGGTAAACAAATAAGTATAAAAGCTATTAATGAATGAGGACGAAATAAAAGATAGATGAATGAAATATTTCCAGTAAACATATAAGAGTATAGATAATGCAAATAAAGATCTCCATAAGACTCTCTGGTGTAAGTTAGAATGACGAAAACGATATGAATGAAATAAGTATGAAATAAATAAAGTATAAATTAAGCATAATATGAAGAATTGTAAGGCTGGGTATAATGACGTTGCTGTTGAGTATATCAAGGCTGGTGGCCCATTAGTTGTCTCGTGGCTTCAAACGCTCTTAAATCAATATTTGGAGGAGAGCCATACCCTGTTAGATTGGAGAAGAGCTGTCATTATGCCTCTCTACAAAGGTAAAGGGTCGCGAATGGAATGTGGTAACTACAGAACAATTAGTCTACTATGCTCGGTTGGTAAACTATTTAGAAGAATTTGATTAGAAAGAGTAAGAACGGTTTGGAAAGAAAAAGTATGGGACGTGTAAGGAGCCTTTGTGGGTGGAAGAGGATGTATGGATCAGATCATTTTTCTAAGAGCGGTGACGGACTCCTTAACACTTTGTAATCAGTAATGTGCGCGAAACAGGCGCCGAGCAATCATATAAGAATCGTTGCTTTTGTAAAACTATTTTACGCAGAACGCGAATTGTTCTCTCGTGAAGCGATCCATTGCGATTAAATTTCTAAGGGCTAAACTCCTGCGCGCTGTCCCATGCAGAAGCGATTTAAAAAATACTACAATTTTGACCCACTCTGTATTAGAACATTGTTATGGATATTTAATAATTTTAGAGATACCAACGTGTAGGAAAAAACATTCCATGCCTCACGATTACTGTATACTATGTTATTAATAATAATAAGAAATAATTGATCTATTTTATCTTATTTCATAGTATAATATGACATTATCGGTAAGTTTATAAATAATTAGAATATTGACGCGATATTTTTTTATGCCCACTTATATACATTTCGTGACAAAATACGGTGTGTAAAAATAAATAATGGGGATCTAGGTTCCATCATAAAGATGAAGGTTAATTGGGAAAGTTATACCATATCAGAATGTTTTACCCAGATAGCGAGGACATGTTCCTAATTTGGCTGTTCTCATTTCTTCTTTGTTAGTGAAAAACTTTTTTGAATTATTTTCCCGCGCGCTCCGTCATATTCTTCCAGTTTAAGCTTTTAAAGCTAACAAAAGATTTTACTCGCTTCTAGGTTAGGTTGCCACAGACGAGGGGTGCAAGAGTGGCCTAAAGTATGTTTGTAAAACTAAACATAATTCCCCCCCACTTCATTCCCACGTTAAACTCCCTTCCCATTGTTTCAGTTTTCAGCTGGTACATCAGCAATGTCGGATAACCTTTTTTAACTTATCGTTACTCTGGTTAACTAACAAATGAGAATTAATTAACAATGAGTATAACTTTCACGGAGATATATTTTTTTATTGAGCTTATATTTTATTCCTAATAACTACGCTATTGCAAAATGTACCATATACGAAATGTAGGTTTTTTTCTTACTAAATAAATGGTATATAAATTTGTTTTTTCACTTTATTTTAGTTTCAGATCACCTAATACAATTGTGATGTCCCACCAGGGAGGTTCATCGTAAATTACCTCCAGGAAGTCGTAAATAACCTTATTTTTTTCATCTTTCTCCACGTCTGTTGGGGCATGAACCTTAATTAAAGATCATGGTACAATTTGACTCTCCTTGCACTATTAATACATTCTCGAACATAACTTACTTATAACTTAATTCTGCAACGTATTTGTAGAGGTACATAATATTACACAGATTATATTAGACAAAATAAATAACCTATTTTTTTATTGGTAATACGGAAAAATATTCAGATCAATTTAATTTTTTGTTACTTTATTTAAAATAAATGGTAATAGTCGCAATAATATTCAAAATACTATTTAAAATATCACAGACCTAATTCTGAAAAATTACAACTTCACAATAAGAATGTGTTCTCCTTAGCAATAATATTCGCTCATTTCAAATGAAGCCAGATCATTGATGCTATATAAATAGGACTGACTAACTTGGATAGTTACTAATGGAATCTCATCATCAGAGACTGGAGTTCAGACCATTCAACATAGACAAACGACATCTGAGTATCATATATAATCTGTGTGTATTTACATGTACTAAGGAGGAATCTTAAATTAATAATACACTACTAGGTCAATAAACATAAAATGAAATAATTAATCAGCAAAATTTTATTATCCAATCAAACGTATACAATTTACTCCTAGATTTTTTAAAAATGTAACAAATATTTTGTTGTTTTAAATATTACTGTTTTTTTTTCTTTACATAACCGATGTCACATTGAAATAAGTAAGATATTAATTAATAAATAAAATAATTAAAAATTGTGAACCATTTGGATTTAATTGTTTTACGATTTTTAAACATGAATTTATTTTCATTCATATCGTTAACGTATCAACTATTTAAATGACTTAAAGTTAATAAAATAATAGAAATCTACATATATAATATCGAATGTACTCTTATATCCGTTTGTCTTTTTTCTATATAATCCTACACGTCTTGATTGAACTAAACTAAATTTTGCATTTATGGGTTAAGGAGTGTGGGTTACGATTGAATGTTATGATTACATGTTAAGAATCAGATGATTATGTGTGTGAGTGTGTGAGCCTGGTGCCCCCCATAAATTACACCCGGCAGTCAACTGTTATTTTGAATAATAACGCGGAGTGTGTGTGTGGGTGTTTGAGGTGTGTGGGTTTTGTTTAATTTATGTTGCGAGTCACCAGTATAGGGTGATGAGTATGCATTTGCTTTGATTATGGTTTTTTGGCTGTAGCCCGTAAGGAGTGAAGGTGTTTGTAAGTTATATGAGATGCTGTTTAATTGATTAATGAGCTGTATGGAGATATTAGAACCTGTCGGTGTACCAACGTGTTTTTGCGGCTGATGAGAGCCTAGTTTTGCACACAGGTATATGCAGGGTGCGTTCAGGGGTCGTCATGGTATTGTCGATTGTAGAATCGATATACCACATTGTTACTTTTTAGGACCCTGCGTAAAACACAGCCACCCTCCTTCCCGATATAAATTATAAACACCAATGTCACTCTAAAGATAATAAAATGATTACAATAAATTCAAACTTAATTTTGTACGCCCATCGAGACTTACATTTAAGTTATTTTAACGAACAACAGTTAATGAGTAATAAAATCGTATTAGACAACATTTTTTTTGTCTGTTTATTTTAAATTGTAACTAAAGCTGAATCCCGGGCGATGCCGGGCACGAACTTCGAGTCTAAAATAAAGGTACACATGACCACCATTACAAAAAGTATCTGTCTTGAATGTGGCCCTTGAGGCACGTAAGATATGCGCTGCACGCACGAAGAAAACTAATTTATCTTACTTACTAACAACTTCTATTTGTTTAGTGGGTAACTATCAATTTTGATAATTTATAGTAAAACCTTAAACTTTGTTTCTCGAAAGAACGAATTATGGCTGCCTTTATCAAATGTTTGAAATCAGGATGATTGAATATATAATTCCATTTCAATGGGGTTACCCACTTCAAAAGCGGTGGTTAACGATTAAGAATAATTAGTTCGTTAATATTCTTCATGGCGCATTTATAAATAAAATATATAACTTTAAAATGAAATACTGTTAGGAATATTTTTCACTTATATAATTTCTTTGAATCACGTTAAAATAAAGTCGAAGTATTAGATGATATATACTTAATAAATAAAATATAATTAATTTATTAATTCTTTGTTAAGCGTTCACGTACATGGAAAACAACAATTTAAAATTGTTAATGTTTTCAGGGTAAAATTAACGTTTAGAATATTCTAGGTAAAGGTTTCACTTTCAATAATAATTCATATATTCGCATTTTTTACGAAAATGTGAGTTTTTATTATTCATTTATAACGGAAGTTATACACTAGATTTTTTTAAACTTTTACTTAAATGAGACCTTTATACTAATTTAAAACTAATAAGCTTAATGTTATTTGACATAATTAAAACATTACAAGCATTTTTAGACAGACCGGGACCATTAAATTCATTTACCGCGTGCCACAAAATGCCCATAATATGGAAAATTCTTGCATATATGAAATATATTTTCTTGTAATCTTGAAGACAATATGATGGAGAAAATCTGACTTGAGATAAATTAACAAAATGTCAAAAATTAATAGAGTTATAAAACATTAAATTTGCTGGACATATTATCAATTTTCAACGTTTTTAAAACATTTTGTGTTAGTGAAAACAAATGATTTTAAATAATATGCTTTGATGCTTTAGCTACTAATCAAAATCAAATTTTATATAAAAAAATATAAAAGTTTTTAACTAAATAATGTTTATATCGATACTATCAATCAAGATATTGGAACATCTTAATAATTTCAGATACAGCACACAAGCAGAACTGAATACGAGGTATTTCATAACAACATACTGTAGTTCTTAGATTTTCTTAGCATTTCAGAATTTACTGTTTGTAGTTTTGTAGGCTGTTCTACCATTTATTTCTGACTTTATTAGCCTTGTGTATTAGTTCCACTATTTTATTAAATTTATTGTTTTTTTATGGCTTCAAAATGTGTACAAACATTTTTTGAATTCGAGATATCTACAATAATGATAATTATTAAACCTTTTTCTGATGAATTAAGTATTGCTTCCTGCATAGTGGTAACCTAATTAAACTATTCTGGTAACAAATTGATGCAATATTCTTTGATATAAAGATAAAAAGATAGCGATACAGATACAAATAAATATAACATTATGGTACAATAGAAAAAAAAACTATAAAGAATCGGAAGCAGTCTGTAAGCTTCCACTTCCACATTCTGGAACGATAAACATTAAGGGTTGTTTTTTCGGTGTGGTGGGACTACACAAAACCATGTCTACAAGCTTTATATGAATAAAGAATGATTTATAGTTTAATGAAATTTTCGTTTTAAATAATTCACTGATTATTTATTCCAATTGTGCCATGAATTATCATCAAAAACATATCCACAATCTACCCAAAAAATCCAAAAAATCGAAGTCAGAGTAAAAAAAATATAGTATATAAAAGAAAGCTAACCAGATGTTCCAAATCACTACTAGTAAAAAAACCATAGTTAAATTGAAGATTACGTGTCTAAAAATTTTTGTGTAACGATTCTAAATACAAAAAACTGTTGTAAACTTATTAAAGTTGGAATACAGTTTATCATTATTTTGTTCATTTAACTTTAATAATTTATCAAACAATTTGTAACATTACCATTAAACATAGTCTGTTCTTTATGCACCAACAAATCATGTCATATTATTTTTATGTAAATATTTAAAACTTAATGTTATGAATCTTTAATAAATTTATGTGTATTTTTAACCATATTTAAAATAATGGAAATTTCAATAAGTTTGATGTATTATTTTATTTTTTTGGTTGTTTCACATTAAAAGAAATGTGAACGTATAATTTGTATACCCTCAGAACTTTTTTGATTATCTTAATATAAGGGAATCCCAATTGCAATGCTGAATATTTTGTTTAAGTTTTTATGTTTTCTTTAAGTTCCTTCGGTGATTTTTATGTATTCATTGTTATTTAATGAATCATTTATATTTATTTTTTATAATTTGTTAATTTATTATAAATATTATTTTATGCTTATTAATGTTGTGAATGTATAATTTCATACATTCACAATATTGTCTTGATGTTAATTAATATTATTATATTACAATTAAAAGAGCTGTCTTTTCTTATCTTTGAAAATAGTAATGTTGTAAAGTTTTATTAATTTAAGTTATGTTTTACTTTTTGATCTGTTATGTTTGGTTATGTTATATTGATTATTCAAATTAAGAGAAATATGAAAGTATAATATATATTTGCACAATTTTCTTAATGAATTAAATTAATACTTTATATGAATTGATATGTTACATTTATTTTAATTTTAGTTATATTTTATTTGAATTTATCCTTCACTTAACAACGGTTATCATTTGTCAAATTTTTTACTTTCAAATATAAATGTTCTTCTTTTTATGTTATGTAATGTATGTAAAAAAGAAAAGAAAAAAAAATTCAATGTATGTTAATTAGATTTCAGAAAACAAATACTTGTACTAATATTAATAATATTCACATGGTCATTTATTTATGTTAATTGTTAATATATTTAAAAAAATAATATTATTTCATTTGTATGTACTTGTAATGGCTAGTTACGCCTAATTGACGAAGGCCATAATAAAGAAAAAAAACATCTTTGAAAACTGTTTTTTTTAATTTTTTTTATAGTCGATTTTATTTATTATTAATTAATACACATTAAATAAATAAAAATTTCAAACAATATTACAAATACCCATACAATATTTTAAATAAACATAACGAAGATTTACTTATTGTCTTAGTCAACATTTAATTTAATATTTACAAATAAGCCATATAATTTAATAAAAGCCCCTTCTTTATTTCCACTTGAAAGTTTTGTGTTAGCATAATAGTGCTCGAGGATAATTTATTGTTTAACGTGGGAACAATGAATTCTAGTGTCCTCGATTCACGCTTGTTGGTGATTTTTAGGAATTGTCAGTACCAAATAAGCGTGTATTTCTTCCACGTGAAACTTATCTTTTCAATGTTCCTGTTATGGTTTGATATACCTAATAGACTAAATAACCATCACGCCGTTTCTCCGCGTGGGTAGGCAGAGAAGATAGAGCGCCACACTTTTCTGTCCTAACACACAGTTCTCACCTCATCTAGCCGATTATTGAGGCTTCTAACAGGACCATCCTCCAGTATCTAGATTACCTGGTCGTGCCAAGTCTTCAGCGGACGTCCTTTATTTCTGATGCCACTGACACGTTCTTCATATATCTCTTCCTTACCATTATCTCCTCGTACATTCGTTTCATATGACCATACCATATAAGTGATCCTTTCTTAATCTTACTCACTATACAAAGATCAGCTTTACATTTTTTTCTTATTTCTTCATTCTTCACTCTGTCATAAATGGATCTGCCACACGTACGCCTATGCGATCTCATTTCCACTGCATTCAGTCTACTTTCGTTCCTCTTAAATATTATATATTGTACCAATCCATAATTCCATGTTATACGTAAATTACAATTTTTTTCAAATGCCTGTCTGAAGATTTAGGATCCGCTTTATATTTGAGTTACACATGTGATTCCAAGATCTGATGCTATACCTACCTAAATATCGTCTCGACCAAAGAAAAAAAAATATTTGTAATACGGGTTAATTGTATAAAGAATTTTGTAAAATCTAACTAACAATAACCTATAATTGGATTAATATTATTTATTGACAAATTATAAGCCGTAAGGATGTTATTTATAATAAATGTTTTAAAATATAATCTTATACACATTTATTAATTTTATAATATTCAAAAAATTAACCAATGCTAGATGGAATTGAGTCACGGCGGCACTCGCTGTTAGAGCTTAGTAAATCAGAGATTTTCTAATAATAATTATTGCATTGCTCCCAGTAAGAACATCGCACGTATAAGAGTAATATATACTTTACACGAATACTGGATTATTATTTTATATTGATACAATAATGAAAGCGCTCGAAAAATTTACTAAAATAAAAATAAAACAAAATGAAACTATTATGAAAATTGCAAAAACCTTAACATTTGATATCAATTATAAAAGAACATCGACAGATTTTATTATAATCTATAAATTCAATTTAAAAATTCTCAGTTAAATTTAATTTAATTTCAAAACAATATTTTTATTATTTCACTTAGCACTTAATTATACGATCACCAAAACCCATTCATCCCCTTCCGTTAAAAAGACCATTATTTTTACAACTGTCAGAAAAAACTGTAGAGTAATTCCTAAAGACATAAAAGTGTTCATAAAAATAACAGCTACTTCATAAATTAACATTCTTTTATCCAGCTTTTCGGAGAAAATCTCTGAAAATTCGTTTTTTTTTTTTCATTATTATTCACGCAGCCCTAAGGCTTAATACAGGGTCGCGCCTAATCCCAGTGGTTCAATTATACCCATTAGTTTACTAGGCGCTTGGTTACTCGTGGTTAGCGATTTGGTTAGTTTCTAAATAAACAGGGATAATGTAGCCATTAGCTCCAAAACGGCGCGGAGAATGTATTTTCATTTTGTACCACGATTAAATGGTGAATAAAATGAAATTCAAGACAATCCAAAATGGCGGATCTGCACGGACAACAGTTAACCGCAAATAGCTTGGAATCAGTCAATAGGCAAGAAATTTAGAAATTTTGTCCACGTAGTATTTAACAGCTGATAAATTCCTGCGTTATTTGGTACACGTTGTTTATTACTAGGTTAATAATGACGGAAAATAATTATGTACTCATAACTTTGAAATTGTAAGAATAGAATTAATACTGTCTTAATTATGATGAATGAAATACCTATATTAAAATTTATTTGTTAGAATTAAGTTGTTTATAACTGTACTTTATGTAAACATACTTTATATGTATTATTATTTAATTAAAATTTTTAGGTAGATACTGAATTTATAAAAAAATCATTATCTAGCTAACGGAACGTCAAGATATATTTAAATTTTCGAATTCGTGAATTCCTAAATAGTGTCATAACCTAAGTTTGAAATTTATGGGTAACTGAATAAAATATGTAGGTAACGAATATGGCTATATTGTTCGGTCACTTTTTCATTAAATATGTTTGTAGGAAATTTTTTTAACAAAATATGTGATTTGAATGTATCAATTGGGAATTCCTTATTATTTTTAAAAAATATTAGCTTATCCCTTTTCACATGGTCACAAACCATGTAAAGCGCCATCTACGCTACACATTTGTAACATTGGTTACATACAAATATTAGATTTTTTACACAATGTATACTAATAATAAAGAAAAGCTGGAGGGGGGGGGGACCGTTTCCCGGTACCGTTTTAGAAGCTAGGGCTCCCTTGTCGGTCCCACTCATCAAGGCTAATAAAAAATACGCGACTTTAATTCAATTACGTTTTAACAATTACAAAACGACAAAGGAGAAGAAATCCCAAGATGGTTATTAGCAATATTTTTTTTTTGATGTACACTATATATACATTACGATTTTCTATTATTTAGTTAATATATTGGTTACTGGATCCAACTGCAACATGTGTCGGTTAACTCACGCCATTTTGAGATGAGGTTGAACTTTAATAGTGTTAAATAAAACCACCAATGAAGTTAAACTATGCAGATAAAAAACATATATATATTGGCCTTTATCGCTATTTTTGATGAGATGCTGATTTATCAATCAAAATTATTGCAATGTTTTCAAATGTTGTGTTCATAACATCAACACTAAGTGTCTGTCAACACATAAATAAAATAAAATAATTTGTTTCGCTTCTTTTTGAAAAAAAAAATATAAACGTTATACACTAACCAGGACAATTATAACTATCTTGTCTCATATGTTAAAAATAAAATTAAGCTAAAAAAGTATTTTTAACAGTTCTGCTATATATGAGCATATAGTAAATACAGCATAATACTGTATTTTATTTTTATTAGAAAAATATACAGTTAATCTATGAAAATAAAAATCATAATGAAAATGTAACAATAATTTAACCAATTAATTAATTATTTTTTAAATTACAGTATTATACTTTATACAGTGAAGATAACAATTTTAATTTGAGCACGTGCCTCACTGTGCAATTAATAGACGATCAATGTAAAATAAAGTTTTACTGTTTATAAATAGATCTAAAATATAGTATATATATATGGACTAGTGGTATTTATGGACTAACATTCTTATTAAGATCGATTAATTATAAATGGCTCTACAAATTATAATATTAAAATTTTGTTTAAAAATATCTTGGTGACAAATTATTTTAGAACGGAAAATAATAACAAAAATACATGGTTTTTTAATGATCTAAAAAAGTTCTCACTATAAACATGATAATAATATTATCCTTACAACATTTAACTTAAGAGAAAGTTTGTTTATATTTAGAACTTTAATGTTTAAAGAGTAAAATTTTAGAATCTTCGCAGGCAAACAAAATTTGTTTTCCTATTGCAGCCATCAAGCTAATAAAACAACTTTAAAATAATTAATGCTGAAGCTGCAGAGTTACTCCTGGTACTAAATAAAAGTGTTGATAAATTCTAAATAAATGTTGGTACAGGTGCACCAAACTATCCATGTCCATTATTTCAAAACTATCTGAGTTTTAATATCTTCCGATAGTCTCGGTCGAACAATTCCAGTAAAATATGACAGCGACGACCGAGGACTTACAGAAAGCATTATTCCAAGAGCACAGGTCACAAACGACACCATCTTAGCTCTTCAGATCCGGTGTCCCGTATCTCGAGCACTGCTTCCGTAAAACCCTTTGCAAAAGGAGAATTTAGGTTTAAAATTATTGATAGATTACTAAAATTAAAAAAAATAACTTTAATTATCACTCAAAAATTTGTTGCAGTCGCAGGTATCAAGGCCTTGAATTATTGTTAATAAACAAATACAATTAAAAATTATTTCATATTCAAATTAAAGTAATTTATCCAGTGAATTAATTGATCATAAATTGCACAGACATTATATCAATTATTATTATGCGGTCCAGTCTATACATATTCCAACCTATCTATTACATGTTTTTTTTATTAGACACTTGAATGAATGCTGGAGGACTTACTTTTACAGGATACGCTTTTGACTTTTTTAAAGTCCTTCTTTTTTTTTCATATTTAATGTCCGTATATCATTGCGTTAGTCGTTTATCATTGAGTATATTTCTATTTATTAGTTATTACTGATTCACAATGTTTTATGAACACATTAATCAATAATTAATTTTGACATGTGGTAACTTGATTGAGTTTTGTACTGTTAAATTTGCATATATTACCTAAGTCAGGTTTAGATGGATTTTTTAGAATGTTTCCTTTTGGTTAACCGATTTTAAGCAATACGTTGTATTTACCAATCGCATGCTTTAGAACTCCAATTAATATTTAAAACGTAAATTTGTATAAAAAATACGATAATTTGTAAATCAATTTTTTTAATTTTAGGGATTGACAAGTTTCATGTCAACCGTCAAAATATTAATTATTAAGTGAGATATCTATTCACATAGTTAAATATATAAAGAAAATAACATCAATGAATCTTTTTACATATGATCGATTGTTGTATCTATGCGCTAATGTCTATATTTTATTTTTTCGTCGCAAAATTTTAAAAAAATCTCCATTTGGTGTCATACTATGTTGAAAAATATTTATGTAGGATACGTATGTATTTTGATTAATCCATTAATAATTTTTAGCCTAAATAAAATTAATTACGTATTAATAGTTTTTTTAATTAAATTTATTTTACATTTCTCAGTGTTACATGTCTACATATTATACAACCCCTGAATATAATGTTTTGTACGACATATTTCTTCCTAACTGGTCCACCTCTACGACACTAAATGCCCGTTACAGCGTTCTTATAGTTCACACGCGAACCTCCTATAAAATGTTCCAGAATTTTTAAACGTGTTATTTCTAACTTTCTCGGAGAAAGTTTTCTTCGATAAAACATATTCTAGGTTACAAAACATTTTTTCTGTCCCTACTCGACGTCTCGCGATTGCTGACGTCAATTTAAATCAGAAAATTTGGCTACTGAGTGAGTTTTATCAACACCAACACTACTATTATATTCAGTCGGGTATATAATACTATCTCAATCTACTAGCTCAATTTTTACAATTTCACCTGACTAGTTTTATCCATTAGAGTTATGGATACGCAGTGGATGTGGATAGTGAAACCATTAAGTGCTATTAGTAGTAGAGTTGTGGGCGATTGATGTACAAACACTTACCATTACGCAATTTTTCCACGGGGGTAGGAAGAGGGCACCACAATCTACTGTTCTAACAAACAACTCTCGCACCATCCGCGTTCATGCATCTTCTCATGCAAGCTCGTCAATTATTAAGGCTTCTAACAGGACCATCTACCATTATCTGGTTTGCCCGATCGTTCTTTGTTTCTGATGCATCACCGCTTGTGTCATATATATTATTCTTACTGTTCTCTTTTCATTCATTCGTTCCATATGGCCAAAACACCTAAGCGATCCTTTTTTAATTCTATTAACTAATTAAGACTAGCTTTACATTCGTTTCCTAATTTCTTAATTCTTTAATATCATAAATGAACTTGTCATATATATGCCTAAATAATCTCATTTCCTCTGCATTTAGTCTACTTTTGTTCCTCTTCTACCAGCTTCAGGCTTTCGATTCCATACATCAATCTAGGTACCAGAACTCCATACTTTTATTTCGATTGACAAGTTACCAGACATTTTTTTAAATTTAATTTAGCGAAAATACAATAGCAAAATAAATTCAATTTCTAAATATATGGTTACATACATACATATGGTTACATACATACATGGTTTTTCTTTCGCTTACTTCTCCAAAAAAGGTAGGAAGTTACACTACAATAATTTTATATAATACCTTAAATATTCTATTCATTGTCCATTTGTGTGCTTCTGAAGTATTCTGTAATACTATTTATTGTCCAATTATGTGTTTTTGAAGTGTTCATTTAGTTTTTTTTTAAACTCTTTTATATCCTTTATTTCTTTAATTTGTGTAGGGAGGCTATTGAAATTTTTTATCCCTAAATATATAAAATTTTGCTGATAGTGTTTGGTGTTACATTTAGGGATTTTGAAGTTATTTTTAAACCTTAATGATGTGCTTGTTTTTTCTTTAATTAATTGATTAATTGAGGTTTTTTGTAAATGTTTTCTATTTTGGGAACTGGGAATTTTGCAAAAAAGTGTTTGTGTTGAAAAAGTTGATCTTTTTTTAATATCACTTTAATAATTGTTCTCTGTATTATTTTTACTGAGTTCATTATATTATTGTATGCTCCTCCCCACCCAATTATACTTGACATACATACTTCAGACTACAGACATACTTCCTAAATACACAAACTCATCTACTTGTTCCAAACATCCATTACGTACAAGTATTTTGCACGCTGCCTTACTTTCCTCCTCCTCGAATACCACAACTTTCAACTCGAATACGGTAACTTTACATGCATACATCGTACATACTAACTAGACTCTCAAAACAACTCAATTCACGTGAAGTAAAATAAAGCGTCCCTAATCTGAGATCAGTGATGTCCTCGTGGTACACTCTAATGAATATATATTTTGGTATTCTTACCATTCTACCTCTCATGAAAAAGTAACCCATAGCAAGTAGTTTCCATTTCATAACATCCCACCGCTTACTGTTCAGTGTCCAGATCAGAGTAATATGGTTCGTCTTTTATCAAACATCGTCCATGGAGATATTTAATGGCATCCATTCAGAAGAGAAGAGAATATAAACAGAAAACAGATAACCAGACAAATGAAGAATCCAAATGAGCGCTGGGTCGCGGAAGGGTTGTCCACTCCCACCAGGGCGCGATCGCCCGCGATAATACGTGTCCGTAACGGGGAAATCCCGGACACAGTTACCAGCATTGGATCGTTCCTTGTGAACAGTGCTACTGAAATTATGAGGCTGGTACTAAAGGCAAGCTTTGCTCAAATAATTCTTTAACAGCAAGTTTATGTTAAATTTCTATGTTTAAGTTATTTTAATTTAAATTGTGTAGATTAAGTACATACACAAAATATGGAGATAAATTATTTTCTTCTATTTTCGTGTCTTATCCATTCAACGAACGTTGGGCATCATGTTGGCAATCGTCGTTGGCCATGATTATTACGGCGAGGGGTAATGAGATAGTTTCTCTTATACCTTTAATATCGCAATATTTATATATAATCTAATAGTACATTAGAAAATTAGGTTACGCAACAGGATAAATGTGGTTGTCTTTCTGAACGAGGCTCGATCCCCCAACTACTTAATTAATAGGTGAGTGTCTTATCACTCGAATAGAGATCGACAAATTACGGCTGCATGCGTATGACTTTTTAAGAGAATTAGGCCTGAAACTAAATCTTAATACTAAAATGAAGAGATTCATAATTAGTTTAAATAAATAAATTAGCTGCTCTTACCGTCTTTGGCTCAACACATTTTTATTTTTATAAACGTGATAGTGTTTGCATTTATGTGTTTTTTTATTTGTAAATATCGGTTTTAATAATGTATATTATATTTACTTACATTAATTAATTAAAATAAATAAATAAAAACTGTCCTTAGTATGAGATAATTTTCATATCAATTCATTGATATGAAATATATAAATACTTATTAGGAGAACACATTCTTATTATGAAGTTGTAATTATTCAGAACATAGGCAAAGAGATCCAGGTTTGAATCCCGGTGGCGCAACAACAATGTTTTTCGATAAAATTTATTTTATATGTATATCTTTCTAATTAATATATTTAATTCATATTTTTAATATAAATACTTGCCTAAACTTATAGACATTGCACTATACATATTTGGGTCTTTTGTCTCAAGAAGTGTGCCGATCTCTGCAAGCATGTCTAAGACGATCTAACAAACATGTCATTTATCACACATTGATTTATATAAAATATATCCATTAATATTTTCTAAACCCTTACATTATTATGTGTATATTTTAAATTGTTGATTTAAATCATCTTCGGTCCCAACGGATTTTCAGATTTTACAAAAATCATTATGTTGCTGAAATGAATATTCCAACGTGAAGATAACAATATAGTTTCAGTTTTACGCAATGTAGTCACGAGTGTACACGATTTTCTATATACTACAGCTTAGAGGTCGGAGTAGCAGATATCTTTGCCCGGCAAGCGCTGCACGATTTCGTTAGATTGCGTAATATTTTTAAAAACAGTGCGCGCTTTAAAGATTATTATTTCTTCTTTGTTCGATTTTTGAAACGATCGAATGTAAGGTGCCGGCGTAACACATATTACAAATTACCCTAACCTTAGCCGAAGATAAAACAAATTTGCGACTAACGACGCAACAGGATAATTGAAAATATATGGAAATTGTCCTTCTTCCGAGGCGGCGTAACGTCACAGAAATGGATAAGATTATGTAGAAAAATTGCGTCTATAAATAAAGTAATTTGTTCACCAAATTTCAGGTTTTCTCGCTTATTTCAGGCAGATAAAAAAAAATTGGGACATTATTTTTTGTGTGAACACTGTTTATGAAGCATTTATCAACCCACTTCAAAACCATCACCGTTTATCATCACCTATACACAGTTTCATCGGAAATTTAATAATTAATTTAGATTTTTTGCTCCTTTGTGTAATCGAGTTTTAATATTTTGGTTCATCTGGCATTGGCATATAAAAATTCAATGATGCTGATATTTTTTTCATATTATGTTAAATTAGCAGACTTGTGCATCAGCTTTTTATAATAAGGTATTTTCATATAAACTTGGGAATATTTTTTAATTCAGATAACATTTACACAAATTTACAATAAACAATTATTTATGATTGTTAATTTCACCAAGAACAGTAAAACAATAACTTATCGCGTATTTGTAAGAATAGAGAATTTAATAAAAAATAAGCCGTGAAAAAGGACTTATCTATCTATTAAATTCTTCTTCTTCTAGTGCTTGTCCGGTTAATGGACGTTAGCGATAATTATTTTATTTCCAGTAGCTCGAAATAATAGGACTGTGGACTTTTCGAAACATTGTCTTGGTTTCTTCAGCCAGGATGTCGTCTGTTTTCCAGTGCCTCTTCTGCCAGAAATTGAATGCTTGAATGATGAGACGCAGGATGTGATCGATTTCCGGGTTTTAATTGTTTAAGGATTTATTTTTCCTTTTCCATCCGAATTATTAGATTTTCATTGGGGGACCATGTCACTTCCGGCTTATTAGATAGATCCACATCTAAAATCATTTAAGTCTAATATATTAAATAGAGCTCTAAAATATGGTATTAATAAATTTGTACATAACTTTTTAATACAAATTAAATGTATTAATTATAAATATATACATATAAAATCAATTTTATCGAAAAATATTGTTGTTGCTACCGGGATTTGAACCTGAAACTCTTCCAATCCGGGGAACGTGTATTAACCGATTATGCTATAATACCATAGTAAATTAATAGTGAAAATTTAATAAAAATGAATTATTAATTCTGGCGTTTTCTATTGGATTACTCAAAGGTATTTGAGATTCCGTAAAAATAAAGAAGATGGCTTTCAAATAATAGAACGATAGATGTATTAATTTGGAAAGTGTAAGGTTCGAAAATTTATCGTTTCAAATTTTTACAAATATACCCGTACATCGGGTGCCGCCGATTTAAGGCTGAGGGTGAGACCTCGAAATTGAACAAATACATTGCTTTGAAAAAGGGTCCGTATAATTGGTCTCTGTTAGTAAATTAAATTATTATGTACGAAGACACATGTATGTATTAATTTTGTTGGTGTATTCTGTTACAGAAACGTATAATTTATCAGAACCACACACCTTTTATTTATTCCAATATTCTGTTTATTTATAAATACCATGTTAAAATAATGAAACCAAATTGAGGTCACCGACCTTCCGAAAAATCCGAATAATTAAATACGAGGATATGTAAATGTGAAGGCTTCCGTGACTAGATAATATCACACTCTTGTTCCCGGATTTACGTCACGTGCCAGTCAACTTGATTCATCCTAATTATTATGGCGTGTTTATTTTGATGTAAATATTATAACAAAATTCTAAAACTCACGCGAATAAACGTGAAAAGTTCAAGGAAAGATTAATAGCTATCTATAATGTAACTATATTTATGTATACACAATAGAAAACATATAAACTAGAATATAATGTATCACAGAATTATATAAATAGTTTATTTTATAACAGCTGCAAAAATTGTTTTAGTTATCTCAAGTAAATAAGTCGTTCAAAGTGTAATCATTCTTTTGATAAACAACGATTTAAATCTAAAAATTGAGGCACTCGTGAGATATGTTTTGATTACTTCACGCAACCATATTTTTAATTTTCTCTTTTATGCAAAAATAATACCTAAGAAAGTTATAGTTTAATGCAAATTTACGATATTAATCGTATCGCGTATTAATACGATTATACGTATCGCGATATTTACGATATTAATCGTATCGCATATTACGATACTATTATACGTATAGCGATATTTACAATATTAATCCAGAATGAATTAATAAGCAATAATCACTAACCAGTAAATGAATAGACATGAAATAAAGTCTACGTATATGAGAGGGGTTTGGAATATTAGTTGCGGAATGAGGGGCATTCTACACACATTATTTGTGGAAACATAAATCCGATAGTTTATGACACATTTATGCAACAGTAAAAGTATTTACTTTTAGAAAATTAAACCTATGTGTAAACAAGACGTATTTTTTACATTATCATTATAAAGTTGCAGTTTTTTCCAAAACATAGTTTTGTGGTATTTTCACAGACATAAAATAAAGTGTACATATAGGAGAAGGGTTTGGAACATTAATTGGGGTACGAGAGGCATTCTACACATATTCTCGGTGGAAATATAAATCCGATAGTTTATGACACATTTATGCAACAGTAAAAGTATTCACTCTTAGAAAATTAAACCTTTGTATAAACACGACGTATTTTTTACATTAATGCATATTATATTGTCAATGTTTAAATTTTCGTTCCAATCGAATCATATTTAAAAAAAGTCTTGGAGCTCTTTGATTGCGTAAGTGGTACCAAAATGATCACGTGGGTGACACCAAAATGTAAATATTGAAACAAGGAATTTGCATTAGTTCATGTCTATATATTTGGTAATCTGTGGCAATAATGTATTTTTGACGTAATAGTCAATGAATTAAAACTAGAATTGCCGATTAAATAAACGATTGAATTGCTAAGTGCTAGTAAAAAAAATTCCACTTAAATATCATTTATAGATTCTTAAAATATATTTTGAAACTTTCTAATAAATTTACTTTTATAATTTTTTTATATATTTATTGAGTGATTAACGTCCACGTTGGCGTTCACAAAAATATAACATTTTAAATATATGAGTACACATACACGGACAGACACATCATACACACACAAACACATGGCATTAATAAATTATTGTAACAATATTGCATCAAAAATATTACACTAATACATAAGGCTTACCTTTGAAAAATAATTAACATTTCCGCGTTTTTTTACGAAAATATACTTTTTTAATTTTCATTTGTATCAGAAATTATAAAGTAGATTTGACTTTTTTTTTAAATATTACTTAGATAAAACTTGTACACTAGTGTAAAACTAATAAACTGAATGTTATTTGCCATAATTAAGAAAATACTAGCATTATAAGAAAGACCGCGACCATTAAAAAAAAGTTTAATATAGTGTATAACTTCTGATATAAATAATTAATAAAAACCCACATTTTCGTAAAAAACGCGATAATATGAATTATTTTTGAAAGCGCGCCCTTAAGCATGGATATGTGAAAAATGCCAATAGAACTAAAGTCGTTCCCGAGCTTGAGATATGGGTATATGTATGATAGTTTGTTTTCGATAATGCATTAACATTACAGCGCCAACAGTCTTGTGCTTCGAGGAGGTATTCGGACTACAAATCACCTCAGTCAAATCAGCGTCAAATCACTCAATATTCTTCTAATCGTCAGATTAGTAATAATAGTTAGCTCATTAACGCTTAACCGGAGTTGTGGGTCCATTTGAACCCGACAAAAAAATAAAAACTTAATTTCTCTCAAACGCGCGGTATTAGAATTTCGCGCGCCTGGCTAATCTCATTACGTCGCGTGTTGCGGCAGATGCTAGACGTTCGGCACTTAAAGTTGACTAGAAACGAAGGTACGCGTTGCTGTTGGGTCCAAATATTATGGAACAACGGTTATGAATTACTCAAAATAATTAAACTTAAAAATGTATGCTTCACCCCTTCAATGCTCTTATAATTTTTATAAAATGGGAACCAAATTATTAAATTACATTATAAATTTCTAAATTATATTTGATTGCTATTGCAAGGTTTCTTGGGTGTCACAAGTTACTTTCGTGAAGAGTTATAATGTCTACGATAATATATTTTGTTTGAAATAAATTCTTTATATAATAAGTAACTTCTAAACTATTTCATCTCATATTGTGTCATATCGCATATTGTACGAAAATTACTGATTTATTAAAATAAAATAGTATCTCTCTAATATAAAACAATTCACAGTTTTCAAAACAAAAAAAAAAAACACATCCATGAATCCATGTCTTCGTATCATAGGGTTCATTTGATCATGAGTCTGAATAGAATATTGATGATCGTCCATGATATTGGAAATTGTATATTTATTCAGTGAAAATATACTGATACGGATGAAAAAACGGATTATATGAATATTTCTACAATTCAGGGGAAATTGAATTTAACAGAAAATTCTAAATTTGGAAAAAAATAGTAGGTTTCGTCTTGATGTTTCGGCTCGGTTGGGCAGAATAAAATGATATAGTTAAATAATGATATCCATAAATAAAAAACGTACAAAGTATATAAATCAATCCCCGGAAGATGAATATTTTTATTCGCTGACAAGTGAGGAACTATGACCAATACTACACTTCTTTTTAGCAATAAGCTTCAACCTTCATATTTCAAACCAAATATCATCCATAAAGTTTCACACCAGGTAAATTTTCGGTTCAAATAACTATATATTTTTTTTAATGGAGTATAAAGCAAATGCTACGGATCTTTTATATGATTTATAAAATTAATACTTTGAATAAATTCAAACAAGTATACATTTACATTATGTATTTAAGAACCAACCTTCAATACCAATTCATCGTTTTACATCGTATACAAAAAAGTTTATAATTAAAATGTTAACACAAAGTGTCCCAAAAATATTTTTCATAATAAAAATTCTGTAATAAAATAATGAATGAGTTTAATAATAAAATGTTTACTTTGCATTTAAGTACAGTCCCTGAGAATTTATTTCTTAAAAATTATGTTTTCTAAATGTGATTTATTATTTCACTGGTACTCTTCTAAACGGGAGGCAAAATTTCTGAGTAATTTTTTGTAATTGCTGCCATTTCTTCTCGGGTATTTTATTTTAATTGATCCAGAGAGGGAAGATTGCTATTGTATACTTTTGATTTAAGGTTTAAAAACTGGTAAGAACACGCTCCATAGCAATTGAATTCTCAAGGATGCGGCTAGCGATTGACATACCCCCTGCAGCGAATGAACCAAAATGAAAAAGACTTTTGGGACACACTTTATACGTAAGTTTTATTAAATAATAATATTATTAAAAATCAAATATAGACAGAGCCTTTAATATTGTTAAAATAATGATAAAATTAAAAAAATTGTAAAATAAGTCAATTTCAGGAATCTTTTGAAAAACTACCAGCATTAAATTTGTTTTTAGAAAATGAAGCGCCCATCACAACATTTTAAAAGCTTTACTAAGAGCAGATGAATGAGACAGTTTCAAAATTAGAGCATCGGTAGACAGACCTTTCAATATTGTCAGCCATTATAAATATAATGATTGTGTGGGTATCTATCTTCCTTGAAAAAAAAAATCTCGAGAAATTACAATGTGATAAATATTTTCTGTAGCAATAAATCTTGTCTCTAATGAAATGTCTGAAATAATGTCTGAAAAGATTGTCAGTAAATTCAGCATTAATAATATAATAATATTATGTATCTTCAGCTGATGAAATCCAGTATTTCATTTCAGGACTTGTGAAACAACATTTCTTTTAGATAATTTTCCTCCTGTGTATTACGAACATTATTTTATGTAAATTATGGCATATAAAACGTACACCGTTCAAATATTATCTCTGAAAGAACGTATCCGGCAAGTAGACAGGACACGGATAGGAAAAATTCACTAGTTTTCCATTTCATTCCTCATGGGAAATGTACCGAAATGTATTTCGCTACATTTTGTTGGGAAGATATACTAAATTGACCTATCTAATATAAATTACGAACAATTTTTATTTTTCTTGACCTTTGTGAAACAACTGGGTGTTGAAAAAAGCACATATTTCAAAATAATTGCTAGCAATTGTAGATTGCTCGCGATTATTGAAAATATCTTTTAAACATTATGTGGAAGGTTTTAAGACTATTTTAATAATATACAGAGTGTAACAGACCAACTCCACAATATTTTATCGGTGGATACCTGACTATATCATGAGTTGAATATGTTCAAGTAATATGTGCAAATTCTGCACCGTTACGAAAAATATTATTGTTTGAAATTTTTACAAAATCATGTCAACATGCCTACGTACTTCGAAATAAATATACTATTTGCATAATTGATCTATTTTTAATCTATATCTTTGTTTCAATTATATAATAAAATATAGTCAGCCGTTCGAAATTCGATGACCTTTAATTTTTTGGATGCAATGTAAAATCTAGAATCAATTACAATATTTCAATTAATCGAAATAATCGCATAATTACGACTTTTATAAAATGTTTGTATTTATGACATGGTTGAGATTAGACACATATTCATTTAATATTTATGACTTGTAATTTAGTCAGATATCCACCAATAAAATATTGTGAACTATGTCTGTTTACACCCTGTATGATATATTGAGAAATTTAAATCGAAGTTTTTTCGAATATGAATCTGAGAACTTTCTGAATTTAAATTATGGACTTCCATAGACACTAAACTATGAAACATAAATGAGGTCCTCTAACAACAGTAAGTATGTGAAATGACTTCTGATATAAAACGCTATTAATAATAAATATAATATAATTATTTTTGGGACAATTTACAAGGAATGTGAAAAAGAAAAATAACCATTATATATTTTAGTAACTTGAGTAGCTTATTGGTGTATATTGGTTAAGACGCTGGCCTTGTGATCTAGTGGTCGGGGGTTCGCGCCTCGTTCCAGGGCACTAGCTAGCTGAACTATTTTCATAGTACAAGCGTTTAGCTTTGTTTGAAAATAGTAAGAATATTTATGTGACATGTATTCCGTGTACGCATCTCTATTTTTTAAGAACAAAAATTAAACAATTAACAATAAAAAAACATAATAAGTAAAAAAACACATATTTTTTCTTCAAAATTTTCAAAATTACTTTGTGGCCTCGTTTTATATTAATAATTATACAAAATACTTTGTTTAAACCACTATTTATTAATTATTCTAGGTGTTTCGATACCTATGGTATCTTCTTTAGGAAACAATGTATATTGAAATTAAAAAATACAAGCATAGATAAAAACATAATTATTTAGGAGAACACATTCTTATTGTGAAGTTGTAATTAATGAAGTTGTAATTAATTAATGGCGTCTGCTATCAGTTTACTCAAATGTATTTGAGATTCTGTAAAAATAAGGTAGATGGCTCTGTCAAATGATGGAACGATTAAATGTATGATATCAAAAAGGTAACATATAGGGTCGAAAATTGTCGCTAAAAATAATGTCGCTGTAGCTTAGTTGGATAAAGCACCTTCCCCGGTTAGGAAAGAGATCCAGGTTCGAATCCCGATGGCGCAACAACAATGTTTTTCGATAAAATTGATTTTATATGTATATCTTTATAATTAATAAATTTAATTCATATTTAAAAAACATAATTATTAAAAATTAATTTTCGTATTTAAAAAATTCCCTCTTTGACACAAATCTACTTTTACAATAGTAAATAGTTCTCATTACTACTGGAGCACCTTCAATGGGTTTATTTGTTAATACTACTCAATGGTACCACAAAATTATTTCATAAATACTTATTAAGTAAATTTATGATATTCTCTTGCTGCTCTTGTAGTTTTTTCACATTTACCGGTACGCAAAACCAGGGTTTATAACAGCTTTATTTATAAAACGCTCGGTACCGACGCCACCATGCGACAATAATATGCACGTAGTTTATTTTCTTCAACTTGCTCTGGCCACGCACACTTAAACAACGCGATTAAATACACATCGGACACGTGAGCGATGGGTGATTTACATAGGATACCCATCTATTATACTCGTATAATAGCAGATCCGTCTGATCCACAATCATCAACATACCCACACTAATTATTATAATTCATAATAATCTTTCCATAATCGCATACTCTAATAAATATGTAGACAGTAAATGAAAATAAGTGCTACGTGAGATATTCTAAATATTTTTTTAAAAATGTTAACAAAATGGTGATTCCGTGACCCGGGTACGGATTTAAGGGATAAAAAAATATATTAAGATTGTCTGATTTGGAAAGAATATTTTTATCTTATACAGGAATCATAATTTTCCAAGTCTGAGACAAAAGATATTCAGCGACGAAATGTAATTTCAGATTGGCGTTGGCCACAACAAGTCGCGATACCATCTAATAAGGGCAATTCACTGGAAAGGGCAAATCAGCGGTCGTTTCGGATTTTGCACCGGCTAAACTGCAATGAACCAAAATAACACTGGATTTATGTGCAATCAACTCAGAACACATTGCTTTATGTCATTGTTTCGTAAACAATACATATACCAAAAATATTTATTATTTATTACTCAGTCAAATACAATTCTCTATTTATACATCTTAAACACATGACAAAACAATTTCGGCGAAAACAAAAATTAATAACGATATTAAATGCAAGTTTACTGATGATATTGCGATTTTTCTGAAAGGTGATTTTTCAGAGGTATAGAACTTTAAAATGAAATAAAATACATAAAAATCGTGGTAATGTCCATGGTATTGGTTTTATTGGAAAGATATTTTTATACCAATAGTGTTTAAATATGATTTCGTGCATATGTGCGCCGCAGCTGGCTCTAGTAAAGCCCAATCTGGAAGTCAATTCATTCAACCATTTTTTGGAGCAGCTGGGGACGTATATCGGCAATAATGCGACGAATGTTGGTTTCCAAGTCGTCTATCGTCTCTGGTTGATCGGCGTAGACTAGCCACTTCACATATCATTACAGAAAATAATACAAAGGTGATAAATCACATGACTTTGGAGGTCAATTCGCAGGTCCATTACGCGAAATTATGCGCTTATCGAATCTTTCTTTCAATAAACTGATTATAGCACGCGCTATGTGATATTTTGCACCGTCTTGTTAAAACGACAGCTCTTCCACATTAACACCATTCAATTGGGGAACGAAAAAGTCATTAATCATGGATTTATAGCGCTCTTCATTGACTGTAACGTTCTGGCCGGCATCATTTTTGAAGAAATAACAGCTTTTTCGGTGCGCACTGTACGACGTGTCTGCGGATGCGTATTATCAATTAAAGTATGTGTGGTGCGAAAACAATCCATGGTTATTCAAAATACTAGCTCGAATGGACAATTATATCGACCATAAAATGGATGTAGCGCACGGTAAGTTTCGCGAACTGAACCACGATTTTCGAAATACATTTACACAATTTCTGACAAACCAAACTCAACACAAATCAGCTATCAGTTGTCAAATTATTTATCGCTGGAAAAAGTGTTACCAATTCGAATAACCAACCTCTAAAAAACACCCTTTATAACAAACCGTTACTTGATATCCAATTAAATTAAAATTACTATGTTTTTGGAAAAAGGAAAAGAAAATTTTCAGAATATAAATTGAGTTGCTACCAACCCGGGTGCAGTCCGGAAAATTTCGTTCAAAGTAAAAAATTTGAGAAAAACAAATTTTATTAAGATGATAGATTTTTATAGACGAAAAATAAATGTATTATTGAAGAAGACGCATAAAGATGTACTTGTTGGTTTGGCGGTAAGATACTCGTCTATTAATCAAGTGGCAGAGAATTCGAGCTTCGTCTCGAGAGACCAGCAAGTCAGTTCTATATTAATAGAACTTACCTATGTTAAGTAGTAAGAAAGTACTCAGAATGTGTGACACGTACTCAGTCCGAGTATTTTTTTTTAAGTCAAAATAAATCATATAATAAATCTGTTCTATCTTATTTGGAAGAGCAGTCTACCGACAATATTAAGGTCCACGATTCGAGACATGAAGTATATTTTTAAAAAGATTTGTCTTTTTATTTATATTATTATTTTGGTTATAATACATTTTGGAATTAATTTTTTTCCATGGCTCAGAAATATTGTGAATTCTTGGAAAAGTATTAAATTTCTTGCTTGAAAATTCTTTTTAACAGATTTAAAAATATATTTAAAATGTTACGAGATTATTTTAATATTCTAGACTCGATAACATGTCACTTATTGAGTTAGTTGTTTTGAGATATTTTTTCGATGTACCTATCTAACTCACTTTTTCGATTATTAATTTATTTTTAATTTGATTTACAAGGTTTTCCTTTCAGTTAATAACAAGACGTGAAAATTTTTTTGATCGAAAGTTTTAAGAAAAAACGCCATTTCAATTAAAAAGTCTGTTCGGTACAGATTCGTGCGTATTTATAAAATTAAATAATTAGAAGTTAAATATATATGTATCTTAATTTTATACGTAGATATCTTATAAATAAAATTAAAAATTCATACATGCTGCCATAGATTAAGTACTAGAAAGATATTATTTAAGATCTAATGTCTGTACTTATAGGTGTAGAAATTCAAAATAATAATTAATAAATATAAAATGTGCCCAAAAAATGTATACACCCTTTAATAGGTTATAAATTCAATACTGATAAAGCTAAATTTAAGATTTTTAAAATTTCTAATCAATGAAGATAAACGTAGATTTTTTAAATTATTACAATCGTTCGAACTTGTCCATTCTGGACAACGAACTTCTGATAACCCAAATCGTAAATATTTTGAGTTTTGTACTCACTTAACAGCTGCCGTTAATTCTTTAATTTATGTCAGTTTTGAACTATCAAGCTTATCTTTTACACGTCTTTTAAATAAAATGCAATGGCTGGAGAATATGGGGCATATTGAATTTTATTCCTTCGACTAATTCATTTGTTGGGCAAGATATTCATCAAAATAGGTTCTCATATCACGATGATTGTGATGACGGGCTGAAAATAAAACAACTAATTAAAAAGTAAAACTTTTCCGATACGTTCACTTTAAAATGCAATGAACGATCAATTTTGGAACTCCTGTCTCACGTGTATACATTTTATAGGGACACCCTGTATAAAGAATAGTTTTTTAATATATTTTATTAATATTCACAATATAACATTGTACTACACACACGTTGGGTTATTTTCACTACTAGTTTCGAGAGGTGCAGTTTTTTTCATCATCGGGTGATAATTAAACTAAATACAGAATTGTAGTCAATTCGGGCTTGGGAAGAGGAGGTGGAAGCACCGAAATTTTGGTATTTAATTTAGTTATCACCTGATGATGAGAGGGACTACACCTCTTGAAACTAGTAGTGAAAATTACCCAACGTGCGTGTAGTACAAAGTTTTATTGTGAATATTAAAATAATCATATTCAAATCAAATTAAAGTAACTCCCATGTTAAATAATGATATTATATTAATTTTGCATACATCGTTACTCTTTAGAGCTTCCGCAAAACAAAGGCACCCTCCTGACAAACCAAACTGATTCTTGGGTCACGCCGGGCGCAGACCGCCAGTAGAGATACTAACAAACTAAATTGCAAGTGGTGTGAACGTGACGTAAGAAAAGAATCCTTGGAACGATGCAAAATCAGAATATTCCGCATCTAATTCGAAACATAAAGGTTATTCGCCACAGCTGAAGCTACCGCGGTTCAGAGTAGGTGGTTGTGGGTACGCCGTTCAGCTGCTCACTATCTCTGATGGGATTGGCATTGCTCACGGAGGAGGAAAAATGGGGTTAATTGAAGTTGTGGTGTGCGACTGGGATTAGGGGCGCCAGAAGGTATCCCGATCGTGACCGCCTCAGATATTCCCCGTATTAGGATTATTGCGGTATATCGGACATGGTAAATATCTCTGCGTGTCTGTATCTGGACCGCTACGTGCTGAGGTGACGGTGAAATTGCTTTTAAGCACGTGTACGCGTGCAGAATTCTAGGAGTAAGTTCATTTTTACCGAGATTCAAAAATTATATATAAAAATGTTGTGTTTTATGTTTGCTTTTAGGTTTTTTACTGCAGTTGAGAATTTGTGTGATAGACTTACTGGATATGAATCATAATTATATTATTTTATTACGACAATTCGGTGATTTGATTTGATTTGACCGAGGATTGCACTCCTAATAAACCATTCTCCCACCCTCTTGACTTTACACGACTCGGCAAGTCTACGAGCACTGTCACTATAGACGTAATTGGGGCCCGCCCAACAAGTCTCTCCGAGCTACGATTGGAGGATTCTCCTCAGGCAAATAGTTCAGTTATGGTTAACTTTGTGCTGTTTCTGCAGAATGGAGACACGGTTTTTGACACGGGCGACACCTATACATATATCAGCAAGTTTTTATAAATCTTACCAAAGCATCTTGTATTATGCGAAGAATAATTTGGATTGAACAAAATCCAACAGTATATATATAACGACCATAATACATTTAACCAATTTTCCATGACCACCGAATGAAAAGAACCCTGACCTAAGATTTTCATGGTTGCAAACGATACATAAAACATCAATATCTAATAACAGTATTGCATTGCGTCGCTATTGCATCTGGATCTATATGATGTCCATTAAGATAGCCTTTAAAAATATCGATTTTATCTTTAAAAAATCCGCCAGATAGCTGTACACATTAGCAAATAAATAATATTAATATTAAAGAGACTACATTATTATTAGTGTGAAGTTATAGTTTTCAGAATATAGTACTATGCTATTTAAATACAGATTAAATGTATCAATTAGAATGGTATAGGTACAGGAAAATACAAAAGTATTTAGTTCAAGATTTAACACCTTAGTGATTTAATTAGCGGACATAAAAATAATGCTTATTCAGTGACAGTTTAATTATTTAATGTTATATACGTAGTAGATGCTGCATGTATTACTACGCGTTCACGTACACCTATTTCGACAAATACAACTAGATACTAAAGAATGAAAATTCTAGTAAATCTATCATAGAAATGTTGTCTCATTATTTTGATTATAAATGGCTATTCTACCGAGACTACTAAAAGAAAATGGTTTAAATCCTGTAAAAATATGATAAAAAAATTAAAATGTGTCTGCTCTTTTATTAATAATAATTGTAGCTTTTAGTTTTTTGATTCACATATTTTTATTTAGTATTTTTTTTCATACTTTTTCGGTATTCAATTATTCAAATTGTGACAGCCCTGAAAAGTTATTTTGCTGCAAATTCTTTCACTAAAACTTTCAGTGCTCCTCGATTCCGCGAACCATGTGGCACGCACTCAAAAGGAATAAATAATAACCGAATATGTTTAAATCCCCACTATTGAACAATGTTCCTTTTTGATGAATTCTTGTATTTTTTCTTAAAATGGCCACCCCCCGATCAACTTATGAGCATTCCATATGCAATCTTGCTGGGCCAGACGCATGGGGGATACGTCGACGATTTGCCAGGCGATATCATTTCAAAAACAAAATAGATTATTTACATCATAGCTGTATTTTACAATCTGTAAAGAACTTTGATCCAACATCACTTGTGCAGTACAGCAATAGATACAAGTAACTCCATGACTAGTGACTACCCAGTATCCCTTGAGGTTGCCTTTAATTAACTTCTCCACTTCTCTGCACAAGTATATGCTTTCAAGTGAAGTGTAGCATGATTTTTTTTATACTTGTATTGTACTTATATCCGATAGATAAATAAATAAATATATTTCAAAAAAATATATATATATAGTTTAACTATATAAATTATTAATTATTTTTTTAAATATTTTATTTTACAAAATCTTTGTGAAACAAATTAGATACATAAGCATATTCCCATATAGTCGATTTTGCTTTTATTCGCATTTTTAAGAATATTGAAATCTGTGATATGTATGAAAAAACGAAATTTTTAGATGACTTAGAGCCGGTTGCATCATCTTCGGTAACCATAAACTTTACTTTTAATCTTCGTTTATCCGAAAACGCGTTGCGTAATCTCATTATTGTCGCTTACTTTTAACTTTAACTATAAACCGCCGAAAATCTCCGCTTAAATGTAAACTTTACTAATGTGCGCGAGCCACTGACATATGTCACCGAAATCGAGTATTATTCAATTTTTGACACTGTAGAGTCGAAATGTACAATATTATGTCGGATAGCAGTGATATCACAGACTTTTTTGATGACAAACTAATTAAACAGTATATTTTTAACAGGAAAAGTAAAACTTGGACCTTGGCACATAATTTTTTGCGGGAAGAATTGGGTTTTAAAAAATCTTTTTCCGATAACGGATTGCATCCACTGGATTTGTCATCTAGGGCACATTTGCATTATGCGCATCCATTTGACATCCGTCATTAAAAGCATTCTTTTAAATTTTTCGACGTCGTATTATTGAAATGAACATTATTATGTCAGATAGCACTGATACCGATTCTTCTGACGATCAAATAATTGTTCAATACATCCTTAACAAGAAGAGCAAAATCTTTTAGGCCACAAAGTGATCATTTTATATGGGAAGATATAGATTTTATTGTAAGATTCCGCCTGTCCAAAATTATGGTTCGGTAACTGGTTTTGCTTATTTCAGACAATATAATGTCATCTAAAGTTATCTACTTCATAGGTATATAATAATATTTTTGATAAAGAATAAAAATCACGCAGTTAAGTCCTGTGAACCAGGTCTCGATAGCTTTGCATTTCTATGCCATCGAATCATTGCAAAAATACACGGATGATATATCCGATGTACACAAGAGCACTAATTCACGGATTGCGAATAAAGTGAGCAGAGTAATAGCCGCTCTCAGATCACAATTTATGTATACCTGTATCTACCAAAGAAATTCAGCAATATCTGAATCAATTCTTCAACATTATAAAATTTCCAAACACGATCGGTGCAATAGATTGCACTCATGTGGAAATCCTATTTCCAGGAGGAAATAATGCGAAATACTATCAAAATATAAAGGATTACTTCTCCATTAATGTGCAGGCAGTAATAGATGCCACAATGAAATACACAAATGTTGTTGCAAGGTAGCCAGGCTCAACACACGATAGTATTCTAGTCATTCTAGATTAAAAGGGCAACTATATTTTATGTATTATATTTTTAATGAGAAACATATCATTGGTGACCGTGTTTATCTACTCAAACAATACTTACTTACTCCATTTACAAATACAATATCTGTGGCAGAAAAACTATATCACGAGAGCCAAATCAGGACTGGGAATGTTGTAGAAAGTACATTTGGGGTGTGGACATGGCGTTTCCCTGCAATAGGTATGAAACATAGGCGGATTATTGAAAGAGTGGAAGCAGTCATTATAGCCACAGCAGTGCTGCATAATGTTACCGAGTCACCAGACTTTGTGACAATATTATATGAAATTGACTCTGAACCTGCACAGGATGGAAATAATGTAAGACGAGATCTAATAAATGGCTATTTTTCCCAATTATTAAACCAGCCATAGCATTTCATTTATTTATTCTTAATATTGTGCGTACAAATGTAAATATAAATGTTCTAATATAAATAAGATCAAACTTATCTTACATATATTGGCTTAGTTTAATTTTGAATCTATGAAGTATCTTCATCTGGCATTTCATTAAAGATCTTCATCGCTCTGTACATCATTCATTTCTGAGATTTAGCCTAAATTGTTGTCACATTTATTTTACAATAATATTGGATCTATAATAAAACAATTCTTCCTCTGTAAAAACTCTTTTATTATATTTATATATATACCTTTTAACATAAATCACATACAGAAATTACCATCATAAATTGAGTAAAGTCAAGTAAGTAAAATTAAAGTCAACAATTAGAAACTGTAAAGCCATATGACATAACTACACATTATTATTTTAGTAAATAGAAAATCGGTTTATGTTAATACCTTAAAATGAAAGGGGGTGAAACCACATTAGCTAAATACAGCGATGCAGTAAACATTTAAAAATAGAGAAATTGTTAATGTTTATAAAATTAAAGAAGTAAATTATTAAATTAATTACATATTATTTTTTTCTTTGACTAATTTAAAATTTTGTTGGGCCAAATATCTCTCAGCTTGACGTCTGACTAAAATTACAACATGCAGTTCTTGTGTATTGTCTATTTATTAATTTGGGGTGATTGAATTCATTTTGCGTTTTGATTTATCTGCGAACAAAGAAAGGGTATATATTATAAATGAAATAATTAAACTAAATAAAAGCATTATCGATATCTAATATTTATATTTTTTTACGTTATGTAAGTGTGCATACACCAGAAAATTAATTCATTATATTGTGAATATCATTCTGTTCATTTTTTTGAGGTGATGATCAGTTGGTATTTGAATGCAATGCCAAGATATTTAGACTTGAGGCCTGTGCTCATCTTCCACCTATGAACATTCAAACATATTACATTTGTATAATTGATCTGCTTACAATTGGGGTGTGCATTATTTATTTGTTTTTAAAAGGTAGCATATTAAATGCAAAATGAGTGATAAGATTTGCATTGCAAGGCCTTGCAGAGTACTTACAGTTAGGATCTGTATCATCATCAAATACCGAAATCCGCTATCCATTCACATCTGCATCATACCTCGTATCCATTCTGCTGTTTCTTGCTTCGTCTTGGATTCTCTGAATAAATATTAAAAATAATGTTTACTAATACGTAATTTACAACATAAACTTTTAAATATAGTTAAAATACAAGAATACTTACTTTATATTGACATTCATTGTTCAAAAACGGTCAATTGCTCATTTCGAGAAAGCAAACACACCAATTTAACGTAAACGTCAAATGTCAAATGAAGCGTTCTACACGTGTTGACATAAGAAAAATTAATCGCGCGGCATTTGTTTTTGAAAATGAGATTTTAATAGTCCTATTTAATTGATACACTGGATAACTATAAAATTTGTTTACGAAACTCGATTTCTGTAAAATTATTTTAATCTCGGTGAAAAGTACACGAGTGTGAATGTAACAGAGTTTGAATCTCAGTGATAGGTACCGAGGATGACGCAACCGGCTCTTAG